>OX578144.1:20032467-20522467 GCA_951213105.1 Amaurobius ferox
GTTCATCAATAATCAAATGTCATAGACACATTTTAAATAGTTTTATTCATACTGGTCTCACATGTCCCATCGCCGAAATAATATAATTAATTTTGTAATGAATTTAATAAGTATTGATGTTGTTATAAATGATTTATTGTTTAAGTTTAAATGGAGTAATCAATTTAGTAACATATTAATTAATAATTCCTTTACAGGACTCACGCAAAGATTAAATAATTGAAGGATTATTGCAAAACACAACGCACAACCTGATAATAATGAGCATTAATGTTAACTTCAATTTTAAGTTATTCCTTTTTATTGGTGTCCCACAGACAGATTATTTATTTTAAAAGTGCATTCATTTGTGCACAATTAACTTGGCGCTGATATATTTCAAGATATGGTAAAATATTCTTGGAAAAAAAGCTGGATATTCTATTGAAAAACACATTGCAAAATTTAACAAGGTAATGTCAACTGTATTTAATATTGGTTCAGCAACTTGTTTCATTGTAAGTTGCAATGATTATGCATTTGTTAAATGTGCACATTGTAACGTTTTCATTTGTATTGATCATACATTTAATCATTCCCATTCATAATTTCGAACTTACAAAGAATTTAAATCATTCATTATTTTACAAATTTCATTTGCTTTGACTTTTATTTGTAATACAGTCAATAGTTTTGTTGATTAGTTCAGTTTTGGTTTCCAAAAATTTCAACCTTTGTCTTTGTTGTGTTTGATCAACCGTTACGACCATGTCTTGGCAGTTGTTTAGCTAATTAATAAGATATAAATTAGATTAGTAATACATTTATCATTTACTATTTACCATTATTGTCCATTTTATTTCAAAATAAGAATAATAATTGAAAAGGATAATATTTCACACTAAAATGTTAATAATACACGTCAGTAGAACACGTTTGCATGACAACTTCAGATTGCTATTGTGGCGCCCCCTATCACTTAGCAGATGAAAGCCGTGGCGTTTTATCATTATTCATGGTCCTTTACAAGATAGGACAGGAAAGATTGCAATCCGAGAGAACTATTGCAAAGCCTTCCCTTGTAAGTGTAGAAGACTTATTACTTTCCTTATATACATAATGTATAAGGAAGGTATTGTTGTTGAGACCCAGACCGTCCGACCTACCAGAAAGGTGTAAGGTAACTGTATGGAAGGCCGGGAAGTGCCACCCAATTTAGACCGGAACCCAGTGGGGGAGGCATCCACAGGGACCGTACCCTCCTTCCCCTACCACCAACCTTTCGGAAGGACTTACGGACCCACATGTTTAACGTGATCGTACTCCGCATGAACACGGCGGCATTTGTGGTAGCGTACAAATCTAGCGCGCAAACCACGGGGATACCGCACCCGAGATGGCCAACAGCACGCGGTGTTCCGAGGTGGTCACCCACCAAGTACTAACCGCGCCCGATGCAGCTTGACTTCGGTGATCTAACGAGAACCGGTGTTTTCAGCACGGTACGGCCGTTGGCCCAAGGAAGGTATTGTGAAGGAGTCGAAAATTCAAATTCGAGTTTTCGACGGCAGAGCACGTTTCAAGCATCCCTGATCACAAATAAAACATTTTTGAAGTGATGTCTGTGTGTGTATGTGTGTGTGTGGTGTGTGAAAGTATGTGTGGGTATATATGTGTCAGTGAGCCTGTGGAGACGATATCTCACGAACGAATGGAGCGATTCGAATAAAATTCGGTACAAAAATCACAATCCGTGAATACTGGAAGTTTATTGTTTTTAACGCAATCGAATGTTCTGAACCCCTCTAAATTTTCGATTGAAATTTAAAAAAAATCATCAAAAAATCAAAACCTTTAATAAAGTTAGGTAAATAGACATTTCTTATGTAATATTTTCTTAGAAAACGATTGTGGCACAAACTTTAGAACGCTAGTATGATCCGTTCTCGAGATATTGCAATTTTTCAAATAAATTTATCAAAAATATCCCATAAATTATAAAAAATATATTAACTGTTGAGAAACTTGTTCATTTTCATATGTGATATCCTGCTATAAATTTGGTGACATCATTCTCGTGGATCTAGCTCTTTCCATTCATGAGAAAAGATACGTTGAGTAATACTTTTTTATTTTAACGCTAATAATCATTTATCTGGTATAAGAATATCTTATTTCTCCTTCCATATAGCTTGGCGAGATTTTGGCGACAAATTTGGCTGAATTTCGCCAACTTGGCGACTTTTGAAATGTTACCAAATTAACGAAAATCTCGCCAAATAGATAAAAATGATTCTAAATCAATGAAAATGACGACAAATTGAAGAAAATTCAATATCTTGGAAAGAATATAAGTATCTACTACAAGAATAACATTTTTTTAACTGTAAAAGTAGTAAATTCATTACGTTATATAAGGAAAGTCATATGTTGTCCGCATCAGATTTTTTTACTTTAGAAAGGGAAATAGAAGCCATCAAGGAAGACTTTCTTAGAGTAAGTACATAGTGCCGACAATTACTGACGCTTTTAGGTGACGCAACAGTAGGATATTTACTGTAACGAAGTAGCACGTTCAAGTGCAAGGACTAGAAGCAAAGAGAAAAAGAATTCATGGATCACATTTATCCTTAGGATAATGGATTTATTCTTAAGACGGATTTATTCTTAGGACGGATTTTTGAATTTATCCTTAGGATAACTAGCTCACATTTGTCTTACAAAATTACGAATAGGGTCACTACGAATGGTCTAATGACGTCCAAGAAATATCGAGATGCTAACCTTGACAGACGAACAGATATCGAGTGATAAAAAGTGGTGCTCAACCCAAGACCTTCAGGCCAAGTTAAGTCTTTAGCGGAATATAATACAAGTAGCATCATCTAAAGGTAACTGTCCCAAAAGCCAATCTCGTCAGCTTATGCTTATTTCGGTTCGTCATTTTCGTCAGCTTATGCTTATTTCCGAAAATTGATGATTGAGCTCGGTACTCGTTGCATTCCTAGGGAAGCAATATAAATAATAATCTGTTATACTATGGAAATAGAGATTATTATACTTCGTGACAGCTGATATACTGTTCACTTCACGTAATAAAGATAAACTAAGCATCCCACAATTTTCACCAAAGTTTTCTTTCAAAAATGCATCCGTATATTTTCTAGACCCAGACAGTCGTATCTACTCGAAGGCTTCTGTTTGGACGGCCGAGAAGTACCACCCAATTTAGATCGGAACCCAATAGGGGCGACATCCACAAAGATCGTACGCCCCTTCCTATACAACCAACCTCTCTGAAGGACTCACGGATCCACATATTTGATGTGTTCGTACTCCGTGTAGTCACGAGAACAGTTTGAACAGGGCCGGGAATCAAACTCTGATCGTTCGAATGTAATCCTCACGCGCTTACCACTGGGCTGTCCCACACCAAAAATGAATCTTTTCATCTAATCTTTTGAAACAGCAACTGATACATCTGATGCATATATGCAGACGAGGAATGGAAAGCCATGCCAGATTTCAACACGCCCGCTATAAGACCTCCTCCCACACAAACGGAATATGAAGATGAGAAAAAGAAAATTGTAACCTACTTCTTGAAGTGTCTTATTTGGAGGAATCTATCAATAAATAATTCTCGAATCCATTACTTTCTATGCACCGATGTCCTTAAAGATAAATTATTGAAGAGGAACATTTTGAGACAGGACTATATCCACTGTGATATATATTTTGAACTAAGTGCAGCCTCACAGTGTTAGTATATGACTATCTTTGCAGACTAACCATGTCTATTATAATATTATATACACTTTACACATGCACATTTACACAGCTGCCGTCATCCAGTGAAGTCGCATTTATTTGGGCTCCGGCGACTTTCAACCTTGGTCGCGTGTTTTTGCGTTTTAACCTATCGAATCTAGTATTGAAATGTGCAGCTCGTCGAATTCTCTAAGTACATATATGGATTTTGATAATCGGACCATTTATCCCTTGGTTATGGACATTTATGTGTTTCAAAAATTCTTTTCACAGCAAAGGAATATTTATTTTCGTTCTTAAGTGTTAAAACCGGAAGCCTTTTTGGCCCTTCAAACGACGATTCTCATAAACTTTCAACCTTGAGAACGCGATTTGTGCCTCCACAGCTTCGAGCCATATCTCCATTTAAAGATAATATTATGAACTTTACTGTGATGTGAATTTTACAGTTATTCGAGTTTATAATTTTCAAATTATAAACTATTCCTTTAGATTCGAGACGTCATTTTTCAAGAATTTTATTCCAGCCATTTCACAGTTCCTGAGCTCCTGATGCCTGAATTCTGAACGGATTTCATAATAATCAATATCTTCGTGATCCTTATTTCATCCTCTTTCTAATCAACTCTTATACCCATAAGCTACCATCATTTCTAAAGAAGTTATGAATTTTCATATGCCATCTAATAACGAAATTTTTGCATTTACACTCGCTGTGTCTTTGGTAATCTTCACCTGATATTTAAACTTCGTGGTCATCCACCCGCTCAAATACGGATGGAATTCTTCAATCAATACATTGTTTTAATCGTCAGAATCTTAGCTACATTTCTACTCTTTCATCCCATAACCTGAGACGTACAGTTCAAGTAATATACTCAATTTATTGGAACTTCGGAAAAAGTGTTTCGCTTTCAACTAGACTTCTGCCGACGTCCATTACGCTTGGTAACCATTCAGTCTTCAGTCCATAAATACCTGAATTCTGCATCAATTTTGATATATATTACATCATTATAACCGGATAAACCTGTTCATCAATTCTGTCTCTACAAACCATATGCTGAGACCGTGTTTTTGTGATCTACCGTCATTTATCTTCGCGGCGTACTCTTCAAGTTTTAGCGCTTGTTCCTGACGTTTCTGATCCCTGGGTTCCCGATTCCTGTGTTAACTTTAATCCACTCATTCTATAATAAACTACTCTTCACGAGCTCTCTGGTGATATTTTGACTCTTTTCTCCGGTCAATACTCTGCGAGTACTGAATTTTTGAAATAACTTTTTATTCCATTTGTTTTGCAAAATTGTAACTATATAACTCTGGACTCGCACAGCGCTAGAGCCATTACTTTTTATTTTTAAAATACTGTTAAATGTGCTAAAATCTAAATTTATATGTTCCTTATACTCACTAATTGTCATTTTATAACTTTATATAGTGGTTAACTGTTTTTTTGGCTTTTCTGTAATAATTCCTTTTATCGAAAAATTGCATATCCCGTTACTGTGTCATTCTTGCCACGGCGGTAGAACCAACCCTGTGCATTTGGTAAAAAATGTTTCTGCCGTTATTGGTGCTTTCAAATTTTTTTCCCGTCTGTTTTGTACTTATGCTTTACGTGCCTCGGACTGTTTAAATGGATTTATTCCTTCTAAAATTATTTTAATTTAGCTTAAAAAATTTAAAATTCTGCGTTTTATCATTGCATATTCCTGGAACTTTCATACCTTTTATTCAATTTTTAATTTCTTTTTGCCTTATGTATCCTTTTATTAGACTTTGTCTCATCCACTGCTCGAACATTATGTTTCGTTACTTAACTTATTTAACATTTGTATTTAATTCTGAATTTAAATCCTTAATAAAACGTAGCCTTCTGTTTTCTATATTCTTTGACAAATTTTTAATTTTTCTTCACACTTATATGGTGAAGTGTTGTGTTTGATTGAACTCGGCTACAGCTTAAGTACCTTTTTTCATATTCTGTTTCCTTCCTTAAGTGGATTTAAAAAAAATGTATTTAAACTTTATTTACAGGCACTTAAAAATGTCTCCATACACATTCTCTTTTCTTACTTTTTTCTGTGTTTTTTTCTTTTTCTATTTCCTTGATAAAACTTGAATTTTTTTTACGCTAATATACAGCGACAGATTATACTGTTTTGGAACGTCATTTCTCTTACGGTGGCAGAACGGACCCTATGCTGCATCTGACAAAAATGTATGCTATACGTGTCTCGTACATTATTTGTATGTTTTCCTTTAAACTCAGCTCTCTCTCTATCTTTTTTTTTTAATTTTGCTCCCTCTCTGGGCCTTTCCCCCCCCCCCCTTCAAAAATTTAATTTTATTGTGTTCTTATTGATTTTTCTGTAAACTTTGTTATTGTTCATTTATTTATACAGTTTTCACGGGGTCATTTCTGTCGCTGTTGAATATATTATTGCTTTTGGCCTGAATATCATTAGATTTTTTCTGATTTTTCTTTTTTGTTCTTGTTTGTTTTGTTGGCGTTGCTTAGGGTAGTTGAATATATAATATTGTAAACTGTACTGTTCGGTGCCAAACGTTGATTTTGATTGTTTTGAATTGTGAGCTTCTCATTTGATCAAAATTTTAACATTATTTAAGCTCTTTTTTCAGATTTGGTTAATCTTGTCCGTTTTAGACTTGTCAACTTAAATTTGTTCATTGCCGTTTTTTTTTTTTAATTTAACAGTTTTAATTAGAATTTTTCAGATTGCCGAAGTCTACAAACTTTATAGCTGCCATTTCTTGGAATTTAATAAATTTATACGAGAGCTTCTCCCTGGATTAAATTGCTTACTATCGTTCTTTTTTCATCTTAATCATTTTGTTAACCTTGGCGACGTTTTGGGCCCCGTCTTTGTTATGAAACGTTTATTTTTATATTATGTTATTTTTATTATATTCTTTTATGTTTTACTTGGTACCCTGTTTTTTGGTTTTGGTTGGAGCTCCGGGTTTTTTTTTTTTTTTTTTTCTTTATTAAAGCTCTTTTAAAAATATTAAATTTGCACTCAAAGGTTTCTCTGGGAAACCTTTGTAACCCTGTTATTTTATCCCTTTTGTACTTTTCCCTTGCTTTTTGGCATTTTAACTAAGTTTATTGTATCTTTGTTGGCGTGTTTTTTTTTTTTTTAACCTTGGCTTCTTTGCTCCTGGACTCGCGGGCTGAACTGTTGTTTCGTATTTCTTCTTTTCCTGGTGGTCCTTTGAGGGGGGACCTCTGGGTTGAACTCTTTTTTGGGAAGTCTTTGGGGAGAGACTTTCCTCTAGTATTATTTATCTTGAAACCTGTCAGCCCTTTCGGGACTTTATATTTATTCTTATATTTCTTGTATTCCTGTTTAGCTTTGCTGTTCCTGGATTTTTTTCCCTGGTCTTGCTGGCTGGTCTCTCTGTGCCCTTTTCTGGAGATCTTTTGGGAGGGGGATCTCTGGGTTATCCTTTTCTTGGGAGGTCCTTTGAGGGGGGGGGGATCTCCCTTGATTGCTTTTTCATATTTCAACCTTGTCGGCCCTTTCAGGACTTTATAATTGCTTTTGTTCTCATTGTTACTCCTGTCCAGCTTAGCGGCTTTTGGGTTTTTTTTTTTTTTTGCGTGGGTGTGTTTGTTCTTTGTTCGTTTTGTGGTTATCCTCTTCTCGGATTCCTGCTCTGCAGCCGTCCGCTTTTCGACCTTAAATTTTTACTCTGGATTCCTGGTTATCAGCCGTCCTCTTTTGGTTCTTAAATTCTTTGTTTTTTATCTTTTTCCTTTTTGTACCTTTTTTGTGTTTCCTCTTCGGATTCCTGCTCTGCAGCCGTCCGCTTTTCGACTTTAAATTTTTACTCTGGATTCCTGGTTATCAGCCGTCCTCATTTGGTTCTTAAATTCTTTGTTTTTTATCTTTATCCTTTTTGTACCTTTTTTGTGTTTCCTCTTCGGATTCCTGTTCTGCAGCCGTCCGCCTTTTGGCTTTCAAATTTTCTCGGATTCCTGTTTTTCACCCGTCCGCTTTTGGTTTCAAAAACTTCTTTATTTTGTCTTTTACTTCTCTGTTTATCTTTTGTTACTTTTTTCCTTTTTTCTCGGATTCCTGTCCTGCAGCCGTCCATTTTTTTTTTTTTTTAGTAAAATTTTTTTTGCTTGGATCCCTGGTGTACAGCTGTCCATTTTTGGTCTTTTTTTTTTTTTTTTAATTTTGCGTGGGTGTGTTTGTTCTTTGTTCGTTTAGTGGTTGTCCTCTTCTCGGATTCGTGCTCTGCAGCCGTCCGCTTTTCGGCTTGAAATTTTTTCTCTGGATTCCTGGTTATCAGCCGTCCTCTTTTGGTTCTTAAATTCTTTGTTTTTTTTTATCTTTTTCCTTTTTGTGTCTCGCTTGTATTGCATTGTTTTGTACTGTACTATGTTGTATTGTTTTTATGTTTTGTTCTGTCGTTGCCTTTCTTTTGCTTGTTCTGTGTATTTTATGTATTTCTTGTTCTTCTTTTCGTTTTGTTTTTGTTGGTTATACTACCTTTGTGCTTGAGTTTTTTTCCCTTCGGGGTTTTCCCCTCTTTTCTTTTTTCCTTCTTATGTCTCTCTTGTATTGTATTGTATTGTATTGTTTTTATGTTTTGTTTTGTCGTTGCCATTCTTTTATTTGTCTTGTTGTAACTGTGTTGTGATTCAATTTTAACCTGTTTTGTAATGTTTTGGATCTAAAATAAAGTTTCCGGCCACACACTTAGCTACAGTAAACCTTCGGGTCTGTCGTGTGGTCTGGGTTTTCAACACTTCAACACGTGTGACAAAATGTATCTCATATTTCAGCTCATTCATATGCATAAACAACAGCAATATTTTTGTTTTTACAAATACCACTTTTCTGGAACTAGGTTTGAATAAGCTCATAAGATAAAAGTACAAGGTAAATTCAAAGTTCATTGTTTTATTAAACTTAATTGCGAACAAGTTTATAGCTAAATGATTTTCGATTATGTAACACGTTAAAAAGTGATACAC
The DNA here is from genome assembly GCA_951213105.1 of Amaurobius ferox. Taxonomy (NCBI): domain Eukaryota; kingdom Metazoa; phylum Arthropoda; class Arachnida; order Araneae; family Amaurobiidae; genus Amaurobius; species Amaurobius ferox. The sequence continues at coordinate 20,041,232 of OX578144.1, forward strand.
ATATTCAATATGATAATATACATCCACACGTTAAATAAAAAAATCTAGATATTATAAAAATATTTTAGTTATATACTGTTAGATCTATACCATATGTTTGGTGCAGCATATCCATTTTGGATCTTCTTTCATAAAAATACAATCAACCATCAAGCACCCTGTACTACTTGAACTAATAATTTTAATAAATTTTCAAAAATTAAAAGAATGAGTGCGAAACATGGCGATAAGATAGATGGTCAAGGTGATGGTTAAATCCCGATGTAAAACACTGATTGTACAAATTGCGTACAAGGTATTTCATCATAGTTTATTTAGCTTTTGGGACTTGGGCAACTGGTTTTAGGCACATATTTTCAATTTAAAAGCTTGCCAAAACAAGATTATTTTCAGATATTTTTTTTCTGGTGGGTGGTATTTTCAGAAAAATAACGGTTCTTTTGCGTAGGATCCCGCAAACAAAATGTTCAATTAGAAAAAAGTTGCACAGTTCAGTAACTAGTCAAAGGAAAATCGCGGTGCAATTATTTACAATATTCATGAAGTTATTTACAGTAGAAATAACGTAAAAAATTAGCAAAATAGGCAAAAAGTGGAAAATTGAAATTGCGTTATTCCTCCAATGTAACTCATGCTGTAAGCTCTGACTGCAAATAAAAAACATATTTTTCATAAAAGGTATCTGTGCTATTTCATTTGAACTGCCGCATGTGTTTTTAGATTAATTTCTGTGCAGTGAAACATTTTTTAATTGAAGTTTTTTCGTTTACGGGATTGTATAAATATGTAGACTCCTAATTTTATCAAAATGCCATCCTCCGGAAAAAGTTATATGGAATAATTTTGTATTAAATTTTAACAAACTTTTAAATTGGAAGTAGTAGTCTAAAACCAATTGATGAAGTTCATAAAGCGATGTCAACTCTGCTGAAATCCCATGTACAGTCCTATATATATATATATATCTGGCGTGCTTAAGCATATTATCGAAAAAAGTTCGAAACTCCCCCCAAAACCCAGCCACCCCCAGTACTACATCAGAAATCCTCTCCCTGTCAGGGTGAAGAAACTTTTTAACTTTTGGAGGAATTTGCGCAGGAAGTTTCATAAGTAACAGCTGCAGATATTCTCAGGTAAAGTGTGTTTCTAGTCTTTTGACGCAACATTCATGTGTGGGGTAGAAAGAAAGGGAACTTTCGGATGGTGTATATTAAATTATCTGTGTAACAGCTGATGATACCCTGTTCCCCATCCTATGTGGTAAAACTTTCGAAACGGGTGTCAATATCTATTGATCTGTTCTGTATTTTTTCCTGAGATTTATATATGAAGAACCAGTTCTGTTTTATTTTTCTTACAATACATACTAAAGGGACAAGTTGTTAAATTGGATGTTTTGCAGATTTACATGTTTCGTGAAATTTTCAACAGGAATTATTTATATTCAATGCTTTGTGTGTTTCTGTGTAATCCATTTAAGCTATCCTGCTCATGAACTGTTCCAGAATTTATCTGAAGTTTGGTGGCTCATACTAAAGTCTGGAACAATGGATGTATTAGTTTTTCAGCAAGTAACATATTTTCAGTAACATGTGGCAACATTTCTTTTACTGAAAAATCGAACTGCATGTGTGAATGCAGAATACAAGCCAACGAAACATATAATACCAGAAGTTTTCTTGCTTTTCCCTTAAATATTGCTTTCTTGAAAAATTAGTTTTGAGAGGGAAATAAATGTCGATTAACAGCCACTATTTTAAAGGCATTTAATTCATTCGCTTGACTAACTCCTCCCAAATTAAAGAAAAATGATATGTTATAGTCGACATTATGAGAAGGAATAATTTGCATACAATATATCACATCTTTAATCACGTTCTCCTTGTAGATACAAAGATTTATGGCCCATTCCCGTCGATTTAGCGCTCTTCAACACGATATCTGCAATGGCAGCAAGAAAACTTGTCGTGCCGAAGTTTTGCGAATCTCTATAAAGACCAACTAATTCGGTTTTAACACGCACTTCCTATCAAGTTTAATATAGAACAGCTCAGGTTGCATGAGACTAACAATGGTCAGGATTTTGCACATATAAATTAGTGGCCCTAACATTTGAAATTCTGCGTCCCCCCTCCTCCTCTAAAGAGTGTTTTGCAAGTAATTAATATCTAAATGAACACTATCTTTTTGTTATGTAAGTGATGAATTTAAATAGAATGGATCAGAAAGATGAAAAATAGCAACAATAAATTATCTAAACTAAAACCTAATAAATACCTCACTGACGTTAAGCCATTTCCTAAGTATGATATAATTGACTGAGTATATCTTATATAGGATAAGTTATGCATTTATTCAATTACCCGTACAATATTCCCCCTCCGTATTTTAAAATTAGCGTTCTACGTCCATATACAGAGTTTCTAGGAAAGTATTTAAGCACCTCTAATAACTTTCGAAGGAAATATTTATGTATGTACACATTAGGTCTACTTGTATTAAAGTGATCATGCCATGTCTGAGGGAATAAAAGTTATTCAAAAACCGTTATGGAGAATTAAAAAAAAATCTGATGTGGGCAGTACATGACTTTCCTTATATAATGCAATGGATTTACTACTTTTATAACAAAAAAGCTGCTTATTCTTATAGTAGATACTCATATTTTTTTCAAGATATTGAATTTTCGTCAATTAGTCGTCATTTTCAATGATTTAGCGTCATTTTTAACCAGTTGGCGAGATTTTCGTTAATTTAGCGACATTTTAAAAAGTTGCCAAGTTGGCGACATTCCACCAAATTCGTCGCCAAAGTCTCACCAAGCGTTATGGAAGGACGAATAAGTTATTCTTATACAGATAAATGACTATTGGCGTTCAGATACATAAGTTTTACTCAAAGTATTTTTCTCATGAATGGAACGAGCTAGATCCACGAAAATGATGTCACCAAATTTAACGCATGATATTACATATGAAAAGTGAACATGTTTCTCAACAATTAATATATTTTTTTAATTTATGGGATTTTTTGATAAATTTATTTGAAAAATGCGCAAGATCTCGAGAGCGTTCTAAAGTTTATGTCGATCATTTTCTAAGGAAAAATTACATAAGGAATGTCTATTTGAGTAATTATATTAAAGGTTTTGCTTTTTTGATGTTTTTTTTTAAATTTCACTCGAAAATTTAGGGGAGGTTCTGAGCATTCGATTGCGTTTAAAAACAATAGGCTTCTAGTATTCACGGATTGTGATTTTTGTACCAAATTTCATTTGAATCGCTCCATTCGTTCGGGAGATATCGTCTCCACAGACTCACTGACACACACACACGCACATACTTTCACACACAGACATCACAACAAAAATGTTTGATTCGTGATCAGGGATGATTGAAACGTGCCCTTCCGTCAAAAACTCGAATTCGAATGTTCGACCCCATCACAATACTTTCCTTATACATTATGTATATAAGGAAAGTAAAAATTATTTTAAAGAAGTCGGTAACAAATGGAGATAGACAAATAAGGTCAATTACAAAATTGTAGTATTGTATAATAAGTAGGAATTGTTAATATAATTGTTACAGTAGGAACTCAGAATATATTAAATCGGAATTAATTAAAATATATAACTAATTTTTTTATTATTATATATTATTAAATATATTTATTATATAATATTACATTAAATTAAATTTGATTATTACATTATATAACTATTATTAATTAAATTATATTATTATTTTATATGCTAATTTTTTTCGCCTATATCGCTTTGTGTTCAAGTTCAGAGAGCTACAATCATTTTTATTCGATAGTGCATGACGCATTTACTATATGCAGGGTGTCCCAAAAATATTGAAATTCGATTTAATTCTTTACCTATTGGAGATAAGAGGGCAATGGAAATTGCAAAAATGTTGAAAGTAAGGTAGGAAATAAGACTACGTTAATGAAATAGTCCTCCCATTAATTTAAAAAAAAAATACTTTTTTTAAATTTTTATATGACCCCTTAAACAAATTTGGCCAATCAGAAATTTTTTATTTTTAATGGAACAAGATCATTAAAAGAAACCGCATATCAATATTTTTAAAATCAACAGAATTATGATAAAGGAAAAGATCTGACTTATACCACTTTTCCGTACCATGTGAAAGGCTGTTTCATCAGTGAAAATAGGAATCATAAAGAAATTGACGATCGAAATTGTTTAGATCAAAAATACATTAATATGTGTCAAAAATTTTTTATCACAAATGCATCTAAATAAAGCATTACGCAGACAGAGCTCATATAAATCAGTGGTACTCACTAAGCGATTAGGTATCCAATGTATTATCATGTAGTTTTATCATTTTTTCTGATATGTTACAAATTTACACTTCTAATTTGATATATGGGCCCCATTCTCAATGTTCGGTTTTCAATTAAATTTAACTCGTTCAATTTTAAAGATACAGATATGCGGTTTTTTTAATGATCTTGTTGCATTAAAAATAAAAAAAATTCTGATTGATCAAATTTGTCTAAGGGGGTCGTATAAAAATTTAAAAAGTGTAACTTTCTGAAAATTAATGGGAGGACTATGTCATTAACGTAGTCTCATTTCCTACCTTACTTTCAACATTTTTGCAATTTACATTGCCCACTTATCTCCAACAGGTAAAGAATTAAAGCGCGCTTCACTATTTTTGGGACATCCTGTAGAGACCTAAAATGTACACTCATGGGAATTTCCTTATAAAGTTATTAGTGTGCTTAAGGACCTTTCTGGGAAACCTGTACATCAGTGACTGTAACTATTTTTTGTTCCTTATCATACTGCTAAATGGAACTCAAATTTAATGTTTATGTAAAAGCTTTCTGAAATAAAAAAACGTCAGCTTTAAAAGCACTTTCGATAATTGGCGCTTTTTCTTTCAGTATTAGTCTTAAGAGCTCGCCAAGAGAAACTTATTCTTGAATATTTTGGTATGAAACCAGACAGAAGAGAGCATCTTCATATCTCTTAAACACACGGCACGACAGCTTTTAGAATCGCATCAGACAAAGGATTCTCGCCTCTTCTTTTTTATACCGTCTCATTAAAATTCATGAGATGACACTAAAGTGTAGAAGAAGCTGAAAAATAAAGAAATGTTGCATTTTTTTACGCTGATTTTATATATATATATATATATATTTGGATTGTAAGAACATACGGTAAATAATGCAAAGTGCTAAAATGCAATTAGTGATAAAATTAGCCTATAGCGTCTGATATAATGCTAATATTTCCGGACTAAATTCAGTATCAAAATATTAAATGCAATCAGCTGATTCTCAATTCATTCTTAATTTCTCATACTGTTAAATATAGTATAGATAAGTATTGTTTTCGCGAAAATATTCCATTTCGAGATTTTAATGCCAGTGTAGGTTTCAAGATCTTCTGAATACGTTTTGACTATTTTAAGAGTGATGTCCGCCTGTCTGACTGCTGTGGTCGATTTCTTGTGCACTACGAGAGATACCACAAATGTCAATATATTTTCACGAAAATTTATACCCAGCTTTGTTATCAAAATATATAGAGCTCAATAGAAATTTTCGAAATTCGAGCAAAAACTTCAATATTTAGTATTTTCTTAACATGCCATCATAAAATGAAATCTGACATAATTATGCATAACAGAGATTATTTTTGACACAATGATCACGATAGCTAACAGTTTCAACCAATATAGTGAAAAGAAGCAGCAATACAATTTCGCGTTCGTGACGTCACAAGCCTCCCTCAGGGAGGGGGTGGGTGCAAGTCAAGTTGAGCCGCACTTCAGTTAATTTTAAGATAATTCATTCGACAGAGTTCCCTACTTTTGATAAGCTCTAAGATATGCAAGAGAAAATCTAGAAGCAGAATAATGAAAATGACCAGAAAATTGTTGCAGTTACCTAGGTACCTTTTTAGTTCTTCTTTTAAACTTGTTGAAAGCAACACAGAGCATTTACAGTTATAACCCAATACTGGATGGCATGAGTTTAGCGACAACTTTAAATTTTTTGCGGTGCATTTTGTAAAAATATTGCCAACTTGGGAAATTTACAGAAGTTTCTCGGAAGGTTTAAGAAGTGAAGCCGGAAGTTAAATTCTTCCCGAATTTTATGTAAAATATATTTAACAGCTGCTGTCAGTTACTTTCAATGCATCTTACCTTTGACGTAAAAGACTTTACTGCATATGAAGACGCCAGTATTTGGAGAATGCGAATTTATTGATATTTCATGAAAAAATTGAGCATATTATATGAAATTTGGTATAACAGTTTTAGTTGGATATGTTACAACAATTTGTTTGACGATTTTTAGCGAGATTGAGCCATAAAAAATATTTCATTTGCAAAAGTTTCTCACAAACTGCTTTTAAAATGAAAAAAAAGGAAAAATATTTAATTAGTAACGGAATAAACAGTTGATTAAAAGTTTCAGTCTGTTTCTCATAACGAAAATTGTCTTCTTCGTCAGGATAAATAAAACACAGCAGAAACTACATCAAAGGTAAAGAAATGCTTGTTATTAGAATGATACTTCTGTGAATCATAATAGGTGTTGCCAATTAAAAAAAATAATTTCAGTAAAAGAAATAAGAATGTGTAAAGCTGAGTAACACGAACAGCAGAAGACTGCAAAACTTTCTTTAGAAACAGTAAATGTAATTGTGAATATACAAAAATTTTAAATATTGTGTCACATAGAAAAGTTTATGAAAAATCATTAATTTTGAAAACAGAATATAGCCACATTAATCAGAAAAGGAAATGATAGAAATTACACAAATAATGGAAGCAAATATTTTCCGAAATAAAACGAGTTACTATTAACTGTAAATAGGAAACAGACAAGTAGAAATTAGGGAAAAGTTATTTTACTTTTGAGACCGGTTAATACTTTTATTGAATTCCTTATGCTGTTAACAGTGAAGATTTTGTCTGAGCGAGTTCTTACTTCATTTTGATTATTTTCACTCAAAATCTATACTAAACTATGAAATATAGGTATAAACATTAAGAGACAAAAAATTCAATTATCGCTACCGAGTAATGAATGATCTTCCGATGTTGGTGAAGATAGAAACTTTTCCGTTTTTAAAGTTTGTAATGCTTATATCCTGAAGGCTAAGAATATTAGATACAAATCTCTTGTAGAACATTTAAAGCACTACAATGATTGTAAAGGACCTTGCTCACTCAACCGGGAATCGAACTCTGGATTTTCGAACTGCCAGCCGACGCTCTAAAGTTGAGCTACTGGGATAAAATTGCAAGATCTTATTGCTAAAGTGGACTTTGCAGTTTGTGACCTCTAATATCAGATTGGCGGGTAGCTAATAATCTAACTGACCACCTTCTGCTATTTTTACTTTCCCTGCAATACATGGTAATGTATAGGGAAAGTATTGGAATCATGTCGAAAATCGCAACTCGAGTTTTCGACGGATCTACACGTTTCAAGACCTCTAGAATACGAAAAAACCATTTTTAGCGTGACGTCTGTGTGTGTGTCTGTGTGTCTGTGTGTCTGTCTGTGTGTCTGTCTGTCTGTGCAGATTTTGTATCCACTCTAACTAAAAAACTAATGGACCGAATTTCACAAAATTTTGTAGGTAAGTCACTTGTGGGCGGGGCTGGTGCTGATTAGTTTTGGGTACGATTCGGAATAAAAGAACGCGCCTTTTTTGTGAAATGGCCCGCAAAAGATTGTATCCACTGTAGCTGAAAAACTAACGGACCGAATTTCACAAAATTCGGTTGCTGAGTCACGTATAGATCACCCTGGTGCTGATTAGATTTTGGTACGATTCGAAAAGAAATAACCTGCCTTTTTTTGCAAAATGACCCGCAAAAATCGTCAAAATCTAAACTAAAGAACTAGCTATACTCAAATATATCCATTAAATGCTCGTTTAATACGTAATTTTTAACGACGAAATTAATAAGACCAACCCCATTACACTAGGACTAGCCGTTCTCGAGATATTTTAGTTTTTCGTATTCTCCTTACGCCACCTTTGAAAATAAATGCGGTTACCGAATGAGAACGAAAATTGAATTAAAAGTGAAATAAATTTAATTAAAATAAAGAGAACGTGTATATAAGTCTGCAGGGAAAGTCATGTGCTGCCCACATCAGATTTTTACTTTCCCTGCAATACATGGTAATGTATAGGGAAAGTATTGGAATCGTGCCGAAAATCGCAACTCGAGTTTTCGACGGATCTACACGTTTCGAGACCTATAGAATACGAAAAAACTATTTTCAGTGTGACGTCTGTGTGTGAGTCTGTGTGTCTGTGTGTCTATCTGTGTGTCTGTCTGTGTGTCTGTCTGTGTGTCTGTCTGTGTGTCTGTCTGTGCAGATATTGTATCCACTCTAACTAAAAATCTAATGGACCAAATTTTATAAAATTTGGTAGGTAAGTCACTTGTGGGCGAATCTGGTGCTGATTAGTTTTGGGTATGATCCGGAATAAAAGAACCCGCCTTTTTTTTTAGAAATGGCCCGAAAAAAAGTGTGTATCCACTCTAACTGAAAAACTAAAGGTCTGAATTTCACAAAATTCGACAGATGAGTCACTTGTGGGTTACCCAGGTGCTGATTAGATTTTGGTACGATTCGGAAAAAAATAACCTGCCTTTTTTGGCAAAATGGCCCGCAAAAATCGTCAAAACCTAAACTAAAGAACTAGGTATGAATGAATGATATGAAGGTGGGTGGCTCCAGAAGAGCCTAGCACATCGACCAGAGGTCTATTGTACTACCCCAAAAAGTGAAGGTCCCTAAGAGAAGAGACCAGTAGCCGATGCAAACATAAGCAGGCACTTGACAGGAATGTCGTTCAGCTCCCAGGGTTCAATCACATGACGACCAATGTGTTCGAATCTGTGAGCAGAGTAGGCCTCACATTCACACAGAATGTGGGCTGCAGTTTCTTCGCTGTAATTGCAGCCTCTGCAAAGCGAATTCTTGGAGACACCCATAATATTAAGATGTCTCTTGAGAGTGCAGTGCCCAGTAAGGAGCCCAACAGCTCTCCTGATGCCAGTTCTACTGAGCCTAAAAAGTTCCTTTTGACGTGCACTAGGACAATTACAGTTGAGAATTTTCGCTTGCCTTTGTCCCTTAGTGTCACGCCAGTTCTTGCATTGAAGCTTCCTGAAGATGTCAAAGACAATTCTTCTGATAAGATCATTGGGAATACCCAAAGCTGGCTCAGGGCCCACAAAAGGAGTACTAGAGCCTTTCCTAGCAAGTTCATCTGCCAATTCATTGCCAGGAATGCCCGAATGACCAGGCACCCAGTACAGAATGACACTATTATTACTAGCAATTTTACAGAGAGCTTTATAGCATTCCCAGACAAGGGAAGACGTCACAGTGAATTTCCCCAGAGCCATAAGACCAGCCTGACTGTCAGAACAAATGAAAATCTGGCTATTCTCGTACTTTCTGTCATAGCAAATTCTACAACACATAAGAATGGCAAATACTTCAGCCTGAAAGACAGTAGCAAAATTGCCAAGCGGATAAGATAGCTTAGTGCCATCATCAGGGCAACAGACTCCCGCACCAGTACTTGTGCCAATCTTCGAGCCATCAGTATACCATACAAAGCAATTATGTTTATTGTAAGTTGGAGTCCTCTTCCAATCATCCCGCGAGGGGACAAGAATTTCATAAGGCTTATCAAACGTAAATTTGACATGTATGCCATCAGGTGGCATACAAAAATAAGGATGCCTAGCAACATTACTGTTAAGTTCACCCCAAGATAGATACCTGGAGTAATCTTTCCAGTGTTTCAAGAACTAGGTATACTCAAATATATCTATTAAATGCTTGTTTAATACGTAATTTTTTACGACAAAAAGAATAAGACCAACCCCATTACACTAGGACTAGCCGTTCTCGAGATATTTTGATTTTCGTATTTTCTCTACGCAACCTATGAAAATAAGCCCGGTTATCGAATGAGAACGAAAATTGAATTAAAAGTGAAATAAATTTAATTAAAATAAAGAGAACGTGGATATAAAATCTGCAGGGAAAGTCATGTGCTGCCCACATCAGATTTTTACTTTCCCTGCAATACATGGTAATGCATAGGGAAAGTATTGGAATCATGTCGAAAATCGCAACTCGAGTTTTCGACGGATCTACACGTTTCGAGACCTCTAGAATACGAAAAAACCATTTTTAGCGTGACGTCTATGAGTATGTCTGTGTGTCTGTGTGTCTGTCTGTGTGTCTGTCTGTCTGTCTGTGCAGATTTTGTATCCTCTCTAACTAAAAAACTAATACACCGAATTTCACAAAATTTTGTAGGTAAGTCACTTGTGGACGGGTCTAGTGCTAATTAGTTTTGGGTACAATTCGGGATAAAAGAACCCGCCTTTTTTGCGAAATGGCCCGCAAAAGTTTGTATCCATTCTAGCTGAAAAACTAATGGACCGAATTTCACAAAATTCGGTAGATGAGTCACGTATAGGTCACCCTAGTGCTCATTAGATTTTGGTACGATTCGGAAAAAAATAACCTGCCTTTTTTAGCAGAATGGCCCGCAAAAATAGTCAAAATCTAAACTAGAAAGATACGTATGCTTAAATATATCTATTAAATGCTTGTTTAATACGTAATTTTTAGAGAAGAAAAGAATAAGACCAACCCCATTACACTAGGACTAGCCGTTCTCGAGATATATTAGTTTTTTCGTATTTTCTCCACTCCACCTTTGAAAATAAGTCCAGTTATCAAATGAGAACGAAAATTGAATTAAAAGTGAATTAAATTTAATTGAAATAAAGAGAACGTGAATACAAGACTGCAGGGAAAGTCATGTGCTGCCCATATCAGATTTTTACTTTCCCTGCAATACATGGTAATGTATAGGGAAAGTATTGGAATCATGCCGAAAATCGCAACTCGAGTTTTCGACGGATCTACACGTTTCGAGGCCTCTAGAATACGAAAAACCATTTTGAGCGTGTCGTCTGTGTGTGTGTCTGTCTGTCTGTCTGTGTGTCTATGTGTCTGTCTGTCTGTGTGTCTGTCTGTCTGTGCAGATATTGTATCCACTCTAACTAAAAAACCAATGGACCGAATTTCACAAAACTTTGTAGGTAAGTCACTTGTGGCCGGGGCTGGTGCTGATTAGTTTTGGGTACGATTCGGAATAAAAGAACCCGCCTTTTTTGTGAAATGGCCCGCAAAAGCTTTTATCCACTGTAGCTGAAAAACTAATGGACCGAATTTCACAAAATTCAGTAGATAAGTCACGTATAGGTCACCCTGGTGTTGAATAGATTTTGGTACGATTCAGAAAAAAATAACCTACCTTTTTTTGCAGAATGACCCGAAAAAATTATCAAAATCTAAACTAAAAAGCTACGTATGCTCAAATATATCCATTAAATGCTTGTTTAATGCGTAATTTTTAACGAAGAAAAAAATAAGACCAACCCCATAATATTAGGTCTAGCCGTTCGCGAGATATATTAGTTTTTTTCGTATTTTTCCACGCCACCTTTGAAAATAAGTCCAGTTATCAAATGAGAACAAAAATTGAATTAAAAGTGAATTAAATTTAATTGAAATAAATAGAACGTGGATATAAGTTTGCAGGGAAAGTCATGTGCTGCCCACATCAGATTTTTACTTTCCCTGCAATACATGGTAATGTATAGGGAAAGTATTGGAATCATGCCGAAAATCACAACTCGAGTTTTGGACTGATCTACACGTTTCGAGACCTATAGAATACGAAAAAACCATTTTTAGCGTGACGTCTGTGTGTGTGTCTGTGTGCCTGTCTGTCTGTGTGTCTGTCTGCCTGTCTGTCTGTCTGTCTGTGTGTCTGTCTATGTGTCTGTCTGTCTGTCTGTGCAGATATTGTATCCACTGTAACTAAAAAACTAATGGACCGAATTTCAAAAAATTTGGTAGGTAAGTCACTTGTGAGCGAGTCTGGTGCTGATTAGTTTTGGGTACGATTCGGGATAAAAGAACCCGCCTTTTTTTGCGAAATGGCCCGCAAAAGCTTGTATCCACTCTAACTGAAAAACTAATGAACCGAATTTCACAAAATTCGGTAGATGAGTCACTTGTGGGTTACCCTGGTACTGATTAGATTTTGGTACGATTCGGAAAAAAATAACCTTCCTTTTTTTGCGAAATGGCCCGCAAAAATCGTAAAATCTAAACTTAAGAACTGAAATATATCCATTAAATGCTGATTTAATACGTAATTTTTAACGACGAAATTAATAAGACCAACCCCATTACACTAAGACTAGCCGTTCTCGAGATATATTAGTTTCTCGTACTTTCCCTACGCCACCTTTGAAAATAAGCCCGGTTACCGAATGAGAACGAAAATTGAATTAAAAGTGAAATAAATTTAATTAAAATAAAGAGAACGTTAATATAAGTCTGCAGGGAAAGTCATGTGCTGCTCACATCAGATTTTTAGCCTTCTGCTACTGCTATATCTGCCCAAGTTAGTATCTTGCGTGGTTGTTATCATCTCAATTTGAAATCGGAGCTCAAATTTCTGGGGTTTACTGAATCCGTACTAGGGTTACTTTCAAACCTCCGACATATTTGCACTAACCAACAGGGCTGCTTTGTTCGGGCGCCATTCTAAATAAAACCTTGCTGCTTCAACCAGGAATCGAACCCTGGACCTTCAAAATGGCCAGCCGATGCTCTATCGTTGAGATACTGGGACGGAATTGCAAGCTCTTATTACTGAAGAGGACTCTGCATGATATATAAATGAATAGGTAAAAAATTTTCAAAATAGGGTGGTAAAAAGAAGGTTTACAAAGATGTTTGGAAAAGCTTAAGTGACCATCTTATTTGTTGGGTATTTTAACACAGACAATAAAAGTATACAGTAATTAGGCTTCATGCAGACGATGTTCAACTACAAACTTGCATCTGTATCCTTTAAAATGTACTACTTACTCTTGGTGAAACTTGCATAGACTTAATAGTGTCTCTAATTTAGAAATATTTTGTTATTTCAATGAGATATGTGACTTCAGTGACTCTAGACCGGTGTTATTTATTATAAACGAAACAAATGAGACATAAAACAGCTAATAAACTAATACGATTTTATTGGAGTTTCATTCTATAAGACGTTATTCACGGAAAACTATTTCGATTCAATCGAACTGAGAAAGTATTGTCACTTTCCTTATATACATAATGTATAAGGAAAGTATTGTGACGGGTTCGAAAATTCGAATTCGAGTTTTCGACGGGAGAGCACGTTTCAAGCATCCCCTGATGACGAATCGAACATTTTTGAAGTGATGTCTGTGTGTGTGTGAAAGTATGTGTGTGTGTGTGTGTGTGTGTGTGTGTGTGTCAGTGAGTCTGTGTGGAGACGATACCTGATGAACGAATGGGCCGATTTGAACGAAATTTGGTACAAAAATCACAAGTCGTAAACACAGGAAGTCTATTGTTTTTATACGCAATCGAATGCTCAGAACCCCCCTAAATTTTGCGAGTAAAATTTTGAAAAAATTGTCAAAAAATCAAAACCGCTAATAAAGTTACGGAAATAGACATTTCTTATGTAATTTTTCATTAGAAAATGATTGGCATAAATTTTAGAACGCTAACACGAACCTTTCTCTAGATATTGCACATTTTTAAAAAAAATTATCAAAAAATCATATAAAATAAAACAAAAATATTCCCTATTGAGAAACATGTTCACTTTTCATATGTAATACCATGCGATAAATTGGCTGACATCATTCTCGTGGATCTAGCTTGTTCCATTCATGAAAAATGATACTTTGAGTAATACTTTTGTATTTGAACGCCAATAATCATTTATCTGCTGTAAGAAAAACATATTTCTCCGTCCATAACGCTTGGAGAGATTTTGGCGACGAATTTGGCGGAATGTCGCCAACTTGGCGACATTTTTCATTGTTGCCAAATTGACAAAAATCTCGCCAAATGGATAAAAATGGCGCTACATTAATGAAAATGACGACTAATTGAAGAAAATTCAATATCTGAGAAAGAATATAAGTATCTACTCTAAGAATAACATATTTTTAACTGTAAAAGTAGTAAATTCATTGCATTATATAAGGAAAGTCATGTGTTGCCCACATCAGATTTTTTTATATTGGTATATATATTTTATATTGGTATATTGGTATTGTTTTCACGAAAATTTTTTAATTCGAGATTTTAATGCTAACATATGTTTTAGGACATTCTGAACACGATTGTGACTATTTTTGGAGTGATGTCCGTCTGTTAGTCTGTATGTATGCATGTCTAAGTATATCCGAGGTAAATTTCTTGTGTACTTGATAGCGATCACAAATACAAATATCGTATTAATGGATTTTCTCGAAGCTTTATAACCGGCTTTGTTATAAAAATAAATGTTTGACGAATGTTTAAATTCGAGCAAAAACTCTAAAATTTAATTGAAATTTCATATTTTTTAACATAGCAGCATAGGACAAAATTGGACATAATCATGTATAAAAGGGATTATTTATGGATCAATGGTAACAAGACTTAACCATTTCAATTATTGTTGTGAAAAATAGCTGCTATACATTTTTGTGTTTGTAACGTCATCAGCCCCACTGAGGGAATATTCCCTCCGCACCCCCAGGGGGTACATTTTCAAGTATGGTATCGATCGAAAAAATTTTCAAGCCCTTTTAAGTGAAGAGTAACGCGCTATGATTGTAATTATTTGGACCAACAATACCGATTTTTCAAAATTTTCTTGTAAAATTTGAAAGGAGATAATAACCCTCAAAATAATATAATATAGAATCGAGCATGAGGAAGTCGAATGGAGCCATACTTCAGTTAATGTACTTCCAATTCACTTATTTGTGTCATTATCATGTGTTGAACAGATGAGAAAATATATAGAAATTAGCACAAATAGTTAATCAGTCATATGGTAAGGATTCTGTTTTTGCAATGAAACTGGTTCCGTGATACTTATTCTCTTTTAACTTTATGATCAAATTTTAAGTCTCCTAACTGCAATTATTAATCATAAAGAAATCGATATACTCAGTTTTCAAATGACTAACAGCCGTCACTTTCAAGAAACGTAAATATTAATTAATTACTTTATTGGACCGCTATGTTACACGCAGATTCTGTCTATTAATATGGAAAACTACGTAAGGAAAGTATTCTGGTAAATTGAAACTAATAGAAAGCTTTCAACGATCATTAATAATTTAACATATTTCGCTGCGGCTAAATAAAATTCCATTTGATTTCTGGAGATCGACAAGGAATTGGTAGGTGTAGGATTAAAAATTAGAACAGAGTTTTACTTCTACACTTGTAACTAAAAGAATGAAAAGAAAATATGTCTAAAATACATGAGTGTCTGCATTAGTTATCACCAGATATTTTACCCAAAGAATTAGTTTCAGCATTAAAATAAATATACAGAAGCGCTTTTTATAATGAAAATTGCAATGAAATGCACATTTTTTTAATGAAAAGCATTTTATTGAACTGAAAGTTCCTAATTATGAACATCTATGTATATAAAATCGAAAGTATGTTTGTAAATTTGTTTGTTGTTAAAAAGACAATTTTTCACAGATGTTATTACTTTCCTTATATACAATAATGTATAAGGAAAGTATTGTGACGGGGTCGAAAATTCGAATTCGAGTTTTCGACGGGAAAGCACGTTTCAAGTATCCCTGATCACGAATCGATCATTTTTGAAGTGATGCCTGTGTGTGTGTGTGTGAAAGTATGAGTGTGTGTGTGTGTCAGTGAGTCTGTGGAGACGATAACTGCCGAACAAATGGACAGATTCAAACGAAATTTGGTACAAAAATTACAATTCGTAAACACTGGAAGCCTATTGTTTTTATACGCAATCAAATGTTCTGAACCCCCTAAATTTTCGAGTGAAATTTTGAAAAAATCGTCAAAAAATCAAAACTTTTAATAAAATTACGCAAATAAACATTTCGCACGTAATGTTTCATTAGAAAACGATTGACATAAATTTTAGAACGCTAACATGAACCGTTCGCGAGATGTTGCACATTTTTCAAAAAAATTATCAAAAAATCATATGAAATAAAAAAAATATTTCCGATTGAGAAACATGTTCACTTTTCATATGAAATACCATGCGATAAATTGGGTGATATTATTCTCGAGGATCTAGTTCGTTCCATTCATGAAAAAAGGTACTTTGAGTAATAATTTTGTATTTGAACGCCAATAGTTACTTATCTGCTGTAAGAATAATTTATTTCTCCTTCCATAACGCTTGGCGAGATTTTGGAGACGAATTTAGTGGAATTTCGCCAACTTGACGACTTTTTGAAATGTTGATAAATTAAAGAAAATTTCGCCAAATGGATAAAAATAACGCTAAATCAATGAAAATGACGACAAATTGCGGAAAATTCAATATCTAGTAAGTTATATAATATATAAATATATATAATAATAATTATATAATATATGTCGAAAATTCAATATCTAATAAGTTATATATATATAACTTATTTCTTCGTCCATAACGCTTGGCGAGATTTTGGCGACGAAATTGGAGGAATGTCGCCAACTTGGCGACTTTTTGAAATGTTGCCAAATTAACGAAAATCTCGCCAAAAGGATAAAAATGACGCTAAATCAATGAAAATGACGACTAATTGTCGAAAATTCATATCTTGGAAAGGATATTAGTATCTACTAAAAGAAAAACCTATTTATTTTACTGTAAAAGTAGTAAATTCATTTCATTATATAGGGAAAGTCATGTGTTGCCCACATCAGATTTTTTTTACTTTCCTTATATACATAATGTATAAGGAAAGTATTGTGATGGGGTCGAAAATTCGAAATCGACTTTTCGACGGGAGAGCACGTTTCAAGCATCCCTGATCACGAATCAAACATTTTTGAAGTGATGTCTGTGTGTGTGTGTGTGTGTCAGTGAGTCTTTGGAGACGATAACTGACGAACAAATGGACTGATTCAAATAAAATTTGGTACAAAAATCACAATCCGTAAACAATGGAAGCCTATTGTTTTTATACGTATTTGAATGTCCAGAACCTCCCTAAATTTTCGAGTAAAATTTTGAAAATATCGCCAAAAAATCAAAACCGCTAATAAAGTTACGCAAATAGACATTTCTTATGTAGTTCATCATTAGAAAACGATTGACATAAATTTTAGAACGCTAACATGAACCGTTCTCGGGATATTGCACATTTTTCAAAAAAATTATCAAAAAGTTTTATAAAATAAAAAAAAAAAATTCCTATTGAGAAACATGTTCACTTTACATATGTAACACCATGCGATAACTTTGGTGACATCATTCTCGTGGATCTAGCTCGTTCCATTCATGAAAACAGATACTTTGAGTAATACTTTTGTATTTGAACACCAATAGTCATTTATCTGCTGTAAGAATAACTTATTTCTCAGTCCATACAGCTTGGCGAGATTTTGGCGATGAAATTGGCGGAATGTCGCCAACTTGGCGACATTTTTAATTGTTGCCAAATTAACAAAAATCTTGCCAAATTGATAAAAATGACGCTAAATCAATGAAAATGACGACTAATTGAAGAAAATTCTATATATTGGAAAGAATATAAGTATCTACTATAAGAATAACATTTTTTTAACTGTAAAAGTAGTGAATTCATTGCATTATATAAGGAAAGTCATGTGTTGCCCACATCAGATTTTTTTCTTTTATATTTGAAGTTGCCCTTACAATAAGGTTTCAAAATTTTTAACAGAGGCTCACCTTAGCATAGCATACTATATTCGCGATTTATATTAAACAAAAACAAAATCCTTACTATATCGTCAAAAATAATTTTTAAGAAAATAGTTCTTGTTTTTGTAAAAGTAATTATTATGAGTGAAAGTAATCATTATTTAAACATTTTAAAAGTAATTATTATTTAAACTTTAGTTTGGCTTAAAATAGCTCGCGAATCAAGCTCTGCGTGGTCAGCGAATTACGAGGGTTGGCGAAGCTCTGCGAGCAGTGGACTGAGCAATCTAGTAGCTTAAATACAGGCAATAAATAGCCAAAATTATGTTATATATTAATTGTCTATACTAGCAGAAATACCTACTTCGTAGGATGCTTTGGATAAGCAGTATACCAAGCAAGTATACAGACACTGTCTGGGATATATACAATTCAACTAAATAGATAACCTCCCTATTCTTGTAAAAATTATATTTTATCCATACATTGCTGGTGGTATTAAATTAGCCAACTGTGTTCTTACTAAAAATTTTTGAAGCATCAATTTATCAGAATCAACAATAGATATAGCTTAGATGATGACTGCTATGAATTCGGCATCAAATTTCGCAGGGGGTTAGGATGTTTTTCCATTTGCACTTCGAAAATTGTCATTTTCCTTCAGACATCTTTTTTTCACATTTGGCTACAAATAGAGCTTAATTGTAACTGCTATGGATTCAGTATCGAATTTCGGTGGGAATATAGAAGTTCACTATGTGTTCGCTACAGAATTTCACTAAAGCTTATGCATGATGAATAATATGGATTAGGCATTAAATTTTGGAGGGAAAAGGGGATTCACTAAAGATTTTCCCTTTCGTTTTTCCTTACTTCCGGTTCAAAAATATTCTATGAAACATCAATTTCTCAGGATTGGCTATGGATAAAGCTTAGATGATGGCTAATATATGGATTCGTCATCAAATTTTAGAGGATATAACGATTATAAAGCATTTCCACTTTTGTATTTTCCTAATTCCTGTTAAAAAAAATTCATATTCCTTAAAACATCTATATTTCTCAGAATAGAATATAAATGAAGTTTAGATGAATGATATAGACACAGATTTTTTTGTTTTTACTTTCCCTATAATACTTAGTAATGTATAGGGAAAGTATTGGAATCATGTCGAAAATCGCAACTCGAGTTTTTGACGGATCTACACGTTTCGAGACCTCTAAAATACAAAAAAAACTATTTTTAGGGTGACGTCTGTGTGTGTGTCTGTCTGCGTGTCTGTGCAATGTATTTATTTACTCTAACTCAAAAACAAATGGACCGAATTTCATAAAATTTGGTAGGTAAGTCACTTGGATATCACCCTGGTGCTGATTAGTTTTTGGTACGATTCGCTAAAACAGAACCAGCCTTTTTTGCGAAATGGCCCGTAAAAATTTAATTTATGCGCTCTAGCTAAAATACTAATTTACCAAATTTCACAAAATTTGTTAGATAAGTTACTTGTTGGAAACTCTGGTGCTGATTAGAATTTGGTATGATTCGGAAAAGAAGAACCTGCCTTTTTTTACGACATGGCCAGCAAAAATTTCATGTATCCACTCTAGCTAAAATACTTATTGACCAAATTTCACAAAATTTGGTAGATAAATTACTTGTGGGATATTCTGGTGCTGGTTAGATTTTGGTACGATTCGGAAAAGAAAAACAACCCCTTTTTTTACGAAATGGCCCGCCAAAATCTGAAAAAAAAGAATAAATAGTGTATGCTCAAATGTATGAATTAAATTCTTATTTGATACGCAATTTCTGAAGAGAAAAATAATATAACACACTCCATTATACTTTAGGACTAACCGTTCAAGATATTTGATATTTCTTGCATTTTTGTTACGCTGATTTCGGAAAAATGTCCAATTACCAAACTAAAACAAAAATTGAATTAAAAATGGAAATGTAGTGTTATTTGGTTCAATTAAACCCAATTAATTGTATTATTAAGGAAATAAAGAAAATATGAATTTGAGTATGCAGGGAAAGTCATGTGCTATTCACATCAGATGTTTTGTTTTTGTCGGGGTGGGATGGGGGATTCACAAATGATTTTAACTTCCGATTAAAATGTTCCTTGAAATATTTTCTTTTTTAAAATCACCTATATATAGAGCTTATATGATGATTAATATAGATTCAACATTAAATTCTAGTGGGAAGAAACTTTTAGGATTTTCACTTCCGAGAGATATCATTACATTTTCTTTCCAACATCTATTTCTCAGGATTTGCTATGGATTATATGATGGCTGATATGGATTCATTATTGAATTTTTAAAGGAGTAGAAGGGGGAGGGCTACTAAGGATTTCCGCGTAAGGTTCTGGAGATGTTACTTTCGGCTTTTCTGATAATTTGATTGACTATACGAAAAAAGGTGCAAAAGAAAAGGACAATTCTCAATAGTGCCATCAAGAATGAAGCGTACACAACCTTTGCCACCGCATAGGGGTTCCTCCATAAATTTCCTGTTTCATTTGTATTTACAAAAACTTGTTTCTATTACATGAATTTACGTGAAGTTTAATTTTGCGAAGAATAATGTGCTTAGAATGCTCTTCAGTCAGTATACAAGTTTAAAATACCAGGCAATGTTCTGTATTTTCGCCGGATTCCTTGGGTATTTAGGCAATACTGTGGCGTTCACCAGAACATAAATTTCTGTTTTATTGACGTCGTATTCCACATAGTGTGTTTCACTCAGAACCCAGCCTGCTGCATCTCCTTCGAAATGAGAAGAAGAGACCAAGGTATGCAGATTTCCAGGTTCGGCCTAAGACACCGTCATGGATGACGTCATCGCCGTAGGAGAAAGAAAACTCATTGTGATTTAAGTGCCGCTTGCTTTCTTCCACTTTAACTTGACCAACCTGACGCTTACAGTAAAACAACGAGGTGAAATGTTAAAGCTCTATTATCTGAATGGGCAAAATGACGCAGAGGCATTGCGTGTCTACAGCACAAATCATCGACTACGACGAGGACCGTGTTCTGTACAAGCTGTACGGGGCTTGATACGCAAATTTGAAGAAACTGGTTGCACATGCCATGGATCTCGGCATCCATCACCTTCCGTTCCTATCGAGGTTGTTGCAGAAGTGCATGAGACAATAAAAGGAGGTCTCCACTTACCATGGTACGTGCTTCAGTGCTATCCACCAAATACCGCATGCAAAGTGTCACCGTTTGTGAAGCCGGGCACGTGGAATATTTGTGAAATACAATAAAATGTTTTGCTTTTCTGTCGCTGGTCTGTCCCTATTGGTTTGTTTCACTTTTTCCTTAGTATCTGCCTAGCACCTGCGTTTTCCGTGCTGCAGGTACAGTTTCAATATCATTTATGGTTTGTCACTGTGAAGATCGCATTCCAATAAAATAAAGTAGGTGTTGCCATTTGAAAATTTCGAAATTGTATCACTGTAACCCTAACTGTGAGGGAAGGACTGTTGTTTTTTCACTTCATTTTTGAGCGCATACTTTAAAACATCTGCATGCAAAATTTGTTTCCGTTTCTGTGAACGGTATGATCGCTAGGGGCTCATATATCGGCAAAGGTTTTTTTATAATCACCATGTACATTCATTAACATAGAAGCTCCGTGGCCATTGTTCCAACATCTTATTGTTTAAGTAAAGCGTAAATTCGATTCTGAAAGCAAAAATAAAAAATACTGTACTACCAGATTTTTTAAAATTGGTATCAATAATGATATTAAAGCTTCAACAATCAAATCATATTTAGAGCCAAAATCTAGTGTTATTACCTCATAATGGGGCTTAGAATGCAAACGCCGTTTACATTCTACATTATGATAATAACCCAAGCCACCGCTGTGTTATAACAGTGACTTTACGGTTACATGCGAGCTGTACTGCTCCGGTTAACGTATGTCAATTAAGAAGCATAGCAAACGGCATTGATGTTGCGCAGCCGCCTGGACATAATTGCACTTCGATGGCACGACATTGACGTTTAGCGATAAGAAGGTTATAAGAACGCAGCATTAGATTAGGCACACGGTTTTAAAGCCTGAATCGCCTTTGATGGGACTTTGTTCCCGTGGAGGATCTTAAGTAAGGTGGAAGAGCTGTAAAAATCAAAGTATACTTGGAGTCAAAGTCTAGTGCTATTACCTCATAATGGGGCTTAGAATGCAAATGCCGTTTACATTCTACATTATGTTAATAACCCAAGCCACCGCTGTGTTATAACAGTGACTTTACGGTTACATGCGAGCTGTACTGCTCCGGTTAACGTATGTCACTTAAGAAGCATAGCAAACGGCATTGATGTTGCGCAGCCGCCTGGACATAATTGCACTTCGATGGCACGACATTGACGTTTAGCGATAAGAAGGTTATAAGAACGCAGCATTAGATTAGGCACACGGTTCTAAAGCCTGAATCACCTTTGATGGGACTTTGTTCCCGTGGAGGAGCGTAAGGTAAGGTGGAAGAGCTGTAAAATTTAATTTTTTGTAGGATATCTAACATGATCAAGTGATATGATATCATCATAAACATGATATTTGTCACTGTCTGATAAACAATTTGAATCCATTTTATTAACATATTTGATTATATAAAACTGTATTTAAATTTGTTTAATTTAAATGTGAATAAACAGTTTGTCCTTCCGTTTGTCCTTGTAATGCTCGGGGCAAAATTTGCCGGGAAATCGCCAACTTGGTGACTTTCTTTTGAATATCGCAAAAATGACGAAAATGACAAAAATGACCCAAAATCGATAAAAAATGTCGCCAAAATGATAAAAATGACTCCAAATCATTGAAGTTAATTGTGTTTTGAAAGGCAAGTATTGTAAAGCTGTTTAGTTGGCATCTATCTGCCAATCCGACCGTTCCACTTGGCGGCAAATTTGGCAAATTTCTTAAAATGTCGCAAAATTGGTCAAAATATTTTTAAATTAACAAAAATGTCGACAAATCAATTAAAATGTCGGCAAATCGATAAAATGTCCCCAAATTGATTCATTAACACCAAATCAATGAAATTGATTGTATTTTGAAAGGCGATATTAGTGCAATGTTTCAGTAGCGTCTGTCTGTCACTCCAACAGTCCTACTTGGTGACAAATTTGGCGAGTTTTTAAATGTCGCGAAATTAACGAAACTGTCGCTAAATCTATAAAAATATCTCCAAATTGATAGAAATGACATTATTTGTGCTTTGAAAGGGGATAGTAGTGTAATGATGTTTGTGTATCGTTTATCTGCTAGTCCAACCATCCCACTTGGTGACTAATTTGACGACTCCTTACAATGTCTCCAAATTGATCAAAATATCGCCAAATTAATGAAAATGTCACCAAATTCATAAAAATTGATAAATAATAAGAATTGATAAAAATGAAGCCAAATGAGATTAATTGTCTTTTGAAAGGCGATAAGATTTTAATGATGTTTCGATAGCATACATCTGCCAACCCAACTGTCCCACTTGGCAACAAATTTGGCGACTTTTTAAAATATTGCAAAATTAATAAATTGACACTAAATTAATAAAAATGGCTCCTAATTGATGAAAATTTAATCTTTTGCAAGATTAATCACAATATCCTTTATAATTCCTCCCGCTTTGTGGAAGTTAAATGTAATTTTTTATAAATTTATTTACAAACAGAACCAGGATGTTTTATTCTTTGGATCTACCTTTGAAGATAATTTCGTATCGCGAGAACAGCGATTCTTATATCTGTTTAGAAGCATTAAATCATGTATTTTAATTTAATGTTTTCAATAACACTGTCATATAAAATATTATGGGTATTGTCACATGAGTGTGAATTTCAATTTTCTATATATTATATATTCCCTACGGAAAACGAGCATACTGCTAGTATATTATAATCCTTAACGATGTCTATCTGTCTTTCCAGCTATATATCCTAATAATATGAGACAGTAGAAAAAGACGATAATAATAGGTATAATGATCCGAATAAAGTATTTTCGAATAATATTGGCTACATAAAGACACTCATTGCTTCCTAAAGATTATTCAAGGATAACTTTGAACGGAGTTTAGATTATTTGGAAAATTAAATAACTGCGTATAAATCCGCATTCAAATGCGTCCATGCTATGAATCTATGAATACACATGCGTTTGTTTTGCATGAAGCCAAATATTTTTACGAAAAATCGGCAGAGGCTCCAGCCCGATGTAGTTGAAATGTCTGTCGGTGAATATGCGGACTACAAATTTCTTCCAACTTTCATAGCATGTTAAAATATTGAAATCTCAACCATATTTTCAAAATAGTTCAACAATATTAAAATATGGAAGTTATAACCACTCTATGTCAAACTACCTAATCCGAAATCCAATTACTAATCATTGTAGAGCTATCAAAGTTCTACAAATTACTCTCTTACTGTTTATAATTAGCACTTTTATCTTTCGCGATATAAGCATTGAAATATAACTCTATAACAAAAAAAAATCGACGCACCAAGAAGGAGTTGTCCGATTGTAATGAAATTTAGTATGCAAAGCCATTTTGAGTGAACATGCTAATGAATAAAATTTGATGTCCAATGAATAAATAGTGGGAGCTCCGGCACATCGAAACTGCGCATTCAACAGGTATATCTGGGCAGGTGTATATCTGCAGGTGGGTATGAGCTGGGGTGCCATCTCCTTTGATAGCCAGAATCCTTTGGTAGTCATTTCTGGCTCACTGACATCACAGCGGTACGTAGACAACATTCTACGACCGGTTGTGTTACCGTTCCTTTTGCGACCCCCCGGACTTATTTTCATCAAGATAATGCCATAGGGTTCAATGCCCATAGGGTTCAATGTATTTTATTTTTTTAACACCGGATTCAATCCAAAACTAATCGGGTGATATTATTCGTTTGTATTCCCATGGGTTCCACAGACAATCTGAACAACATACAAAAATTTAATTTTGATAAAGTCATTTTTACGGCAGTTATCGTGCTAACGGACAGAGAGACAGACATAATAAACCAAGTCATAAACACTTTTCAACTATGTTGTAAGGTTTTTAAAACTAGGCATGCTTGAATGTATCCATTAAATGATC
The DNA here is from genome assembly GCA_951213105.1 of Amaurobius ferox. NCBI lineage: Eukaryota > Metazoa > Arthropoda > Arachnida > Araneae > Amaurobiidae > Amaurobius > Amaurobius ferox. The sequence goes on from OX578144.1 coordinate 20,066,186, forward strand.
GTTTTATTCGTAATTTTTGACGAGGAAAAGAATAAGACTAATCTCATTACTCTAGAACTAACCGTACTCGAGATATTTGAGTTTTTTCGCATTTCTGTTACCTTGCCTTTGAAAAAATATCCTTTTACCAAATGAAAACAAAAATTGAATTAAAAGTGCAATATTCAGTGTTATTTTGTGCAATTAAACTCAATTTAATGATTTATTAAAGAAATAAAGAGAAAATGAGTTTGAGTCTGCAAGGAAAGTCATGTGCTGCCCATATCAGATTGTGTCACATTTTAAAGTCCAATATTCATAAATTCAGTTTGATTACTCCATTTCTATGCAAACGTTTTAGAATTACCATTTTACGTGCTGTATCCTTTGATCCTTTTGCGGGAAAAAATGTTTTGGTTAATTATGGATAAGTATGGTATTTGGTTAGTTATGGTATAGTAAAGGATATTTGGCTGTTAAATAACCTTGAGGTTTTATTCTATTAACAATAATTCGACATACTGCTTAGTCCTTGTTACTTTCCCCGCAATACATGGTAATGTATAGGGAAAGTATTGGAATCGTGTCGAAAAATGCAACTCGAGTTTTGGATTGCACATTTCGGGAACTCTAGAACACGAAAAATCCATTTTTAGCGTGACGTCTGTGTGTGTGTGTGTGTGCGCGTGTGTGTGTAACGTATGCATCCACTCTAACAGAAAATATAATGCTCCAAATTTCATAAAATTGTATAAGTCACTTGTGTGTGACCATGGTGCTGAATAGATTTTGGGGATAAATGAATGATTTTGGGGATAAATTTTGAATAGATTCGGGATAAATGGACCCGCTGGTCTTGCGAAATGCCCCCCCCCCCCAAAAAAAAATATCATTTAGTTACTCTGAATAAAACTGATTGACCAAATTTTTCAAAATTTGGTAGATAGTCACTTGTGGTATACCCTGCTGCTGATTAGATTTTGGTACGATTCGGAAAAGAAGAACCTCCTTTATTTTACAAAATGGTCCTCAAAAGTCGTCAAAAATAAAAAACTAAGTATGCTCGAATGCATCCGTTAAATGGTTGTTTTATACGTAAATTTTGACGAGGAAAAGAATAAGACTAACCTCATTATTCTAGAACTAAGCTTTCTCGAAATATTCGAGTTTTTTCATATTTCTGTTACGTCGCCTTTGAAAAAATGTCCAGTTACCATATTAAAGCAAAAATTGAATTAAAAGTGCAATATTCAATGTTATTTTGTGCAATTAAACTCAGTTTAGTGAATTATTAAAGAAATAAAGAGAAAGTGAATTTGAGTCTGCAGAAAAAGTCATTTGCTGCTCATAACAGATTTTGTCACATTTTAAATTCCCATATTCATAAATTCAGTTTGATTACTCTATTTCTACGAAAATGTTTTAGAATTTTTTTTTTTTGGCTTTTATCCTTTGATCCTTTTGCGAGAAAGGATGTTTTGGTGACTGATTTCTTATACCTATAGTGAGTAATTTCATCTTATATTTTTATAAGTGTTATAAAGTGTACGCTTTTATAAATGTAATTGTAGTTAAAATTTTTATTTTCCGATTTTTACCATTGTGTCAAAATTACTAATGAAATTTTCGTCATCCAGCTGTAGTTTCAATGCATTTCGATTGTTGTCTTACAGAGTAAAAATTTTCTTTAAAAAATTAGCTTCATTACAATGCACAATTTTGTTGTTTTCCTTCATAAAGCTAAGATTTCCGACCTTCCATTAACAATATATGGTTGAGGATCTCAAGTCCATTCATTCTACTCATTGCTTCGTGAATTTTCTTCAAGCTGCTAGGTTTTTACACGTGCATGAACCGCTTGTGCTCTTGCTTTATAATTTATGAATGCTAAATTTCAATCCTAAAAACATACATGGAGCCCTGAGTATGAATGCACACATATCACAATGTGTGGAAATCCACTTAAATCAATAGTGCCATAAGAAGAAAAGTAGAGCCCCAAAAGAATCTAATTCAGTCCAAACTATGAACTGTAAAGAAAGGTTAAATAAGTTGTCTAACAAGATAGCTTTCATCTTATCATCACGATCATATTTTTACTTTCCTTATATACATAATGTATAAGGAAAGTATTGTGACAGGGTCGAAAATTCGAATTCGAATTTTCGACGTTAGAGCACGTTTCAAGCATCCCTGATCACGAATCAAACATTTTTGAAGTTATGTCTGTGTGTGTGTGTGTGTGTGTGTGTGTCAGTGAGCCTGTGAAGACGATAACTGACGAACGGATGGTCCGATTCGAACCAAATTTGGCACAAAAATCACAATCCGTAAACACTGGAAGCCTATTGCTTTTATACGCAATCGAATGTTCAGAACCCCCTAAATTTTCGAATAAAATTTTGAAAAAGTCGTCAAAAAATCGAAACCACTAATAAAGTTACGTAAATAGACATTTCTTATGTAGTTTTTCATTAGAAAACGATTTACACAAATTTTAGAACGCTAACATGAACCGTTCTCGAGATATGGCACATTTTTCAAAAAAATTATCAAAAAGTCACATAAAATGAAAAAAAAAATATTTCCTATTGAGAAACATGTTCACTTGTCATATGCAATATCATGCGATAAGTTGGATGACATCAGTCTCGTGGATCTAGCTCGTTTCATTCATGAAAAAAGATACTTTGAGGAATACTTTTGTATTTGAACGCCAATAGTCATTTATCTGCTGTAAGAACAACTTATTTTTTCGTCCATAACGCTTGGCGAAATTTTGGCGACGAATTTGGGGGAATGTCGCCAACTTAGCGACTTTTTGAAATGTTGCCAAATTAACGAAAATCTCGCCAAATGGATAAAAATGACGCTAAATCAATGAAAATAACGACTAATTGACGAAAATTCAATATCTTGGAAATAATATTAGTATCTACTATAAGAAAAACCTATTTTTTTACTGTAAAAGTAGTAAATTCATTGGATTATATAAGGAAAGTCATGTGCTGCCCACATCAGATTTTCATAATTGTGTACAGTTATTCATTTATTTTATTAATTGTGTACAGTTATTTCATATTTCATGGCTCGTATACTGTCCATGTTGTGAGTTTTTGGAATTCGGAGTTGTGTTAATATTAATAAAAAAGCAAAAATAGAATTTTTATAGAAATAACATTATGCGAACAGCATTTCCCAAAAGTTTATTTGAAGGAAAATCGTGTTGCTTAAACCGTGTTTCTTAGCTACGGAATTTTATCAAATGTGTTTAAGCGTCTGGCAGTTTTTCTTCAATTTATACGATTGAAATAGTAAAGAAATTGAAATAAATGAACGATTGCATATTTTTAATTGAAATTATTACGGTTTTGGCATATAAGATAATAGAAATTGTTGATATTATCAATTTTAAGTCATGTATTTCTTTTCGCATATGTTTTACAAAACATGTTTTCCATTTTGGTTTACCGATTGATGAAACATGATAAAAATAGTGTGGGTATATTTTCTATTATTTGAAAGCTTTCATTTTAGGGTATGTTGTCCAAGCTTCACATTTTTCGTAAATTTGTCTACAAATGAGACAGATATATTTTATTCTTCAGCCTGCCTGGGCAGATAATATTGCATAGCAATAACATAAATTCTTATATTTCTTTTTAGAGTAATTATTAAATCATATATTTCAATACATTTTTGAAGTAGAAGACTACCGAAATTTACACAGGTATAACTTATCAGCGTTGAGTATATATGTTACTTTTAAATAAAAGCACAAGATACACAATTATTTGAAACTAGTATTACATAATACAAAATAATCTCAAATTTTACGTTAATCAAACCAGAACTGTTTGTCTCGGGAGGAAAACAAATTGCAAATTACAAATTGTCAAGGAGGGTTCTTAAAACATCGACTTTCTGTTTGTAATAAAAATAAAATATCCGTGATTTTGATTTTGAATGGTCAAACATTTGCAAAAATATAATTCACGCAATAAAGTCAAACTTGGAATCATTTTTCATACATTTTCACGTGGAATCTAATGCTTTCGAGAGGTTGGTGACAGGGGAAGGAGGGTACAGTCCCTGTGGATGCCTCCTCCACTGGGTTCTGGTCTAAATTGGGTGGCACTTCCCGGCCATCCAAACAGTTAACTTACACCTTTCTGGTAGGTCGTACGGTCTGGGTTTCAACAACAACAACAACATGGAATCTAATGGGATCATTCCCAATGTTGCTCGTATTTTTTCACACAATATGGCAATTAGTACTGCTGTCCTATTCAGGTATGCTAAAATAAACACTACATACCTGCACAAGAATCTATTCAAAATGACCTCCGTCTGCAACCACACACATTCGAATTCGAGAAAGAATATAAGCTAGTACTTTGACAACCATTGCAGGTTCCGGCCGTCCAATCGGTTACCTTACACCTTTCTGGTAGGTCGGACGGTCTGGGTCTCAACAACCATTGCAGGTGTCGGCTTGTTACAGTCAATGACTATACGACTTTTTGACATTTATTTAAAGCCTCCCATTTACGTGTTTCGTGTGTTCTTTATGTCGATTCTTATACTAATTAGATAATCTTCTACAACTTTGCAACTAACATTTTTCTTCTCTTTGTAAGTGTGTTAACCTAACTTTTAAAATACTTATCTAAGGATGCTGCAATCACCTTCATTCGAATGGGCATGGACACTTTACTACAGGTAGGCCTAAGGTGGATGGACTTATGGACCTTTTTTTACAAAGTTATCAAATCCTCTCAAAACTTTCTTGGAACCATGTATCGCGTCATTAAACAAACGCATAAGTACACTCAAACCTATTTTTGTGCGGTGGATAGGGATCGCGTAAAAGAAAACGCATAAAAAAAATAGCTCAAAACTTCACGAGCAGCTATAAAAAATAGTTTTCGCAACACAATTAAAAAATATTTTTTTTATGCGGTGAATGGGGACCGCATAAAAAAAGTCTCACGTAGAAAATAACTCAAAACCTTACGAAATAACTAGGGAATGCTTTTTTAAACGAAATCAGGGCACGAGGCTTGGCAGCTACTTGAATCTCGCCAAACCTTTTGAAATCTGATTTAGAAAATACACATGCGAGCATTTTTAAATATTTTTTTTACATATGTACTTATTTTACACATACAAAACTTTTCAAAACGTATACCATTATCCTTCGCAGTCTGATAATACGCGAACTTTCTTGTGGTAAACTGGTTCAAAATCGCTTTCGTCACTTGAAGATACTACCTTACACTCGTTTAGAGTTGACATTTTTTCAGTTACCATGTAGTCGGTGATCAGTTTTTGCGACGACTGTTGTTTCACTAGACGCTTGTATATGTCTCGGTAGCCAGATATACAAGATTGAAGCTCCTTTTGGAATTTTGAAGTTCTTTCAGAATTGGCATCGAAAACCTAAATGGCCGATCAAGCCTACTAATTTTTTTTATTGATAACTTCGTCAATTATGTTCCAATTTGATTGAAATTTTCATATACCGCACAAAAAAAAATCGCACAAATAAAAAATCGCACAAAAAAAAAGACCGCACAAAAACAGGATTGAGTGTATACAAATTTCGCTTTAAAGTCAGTTATTCCATTTTCAATTTCCGTAATAAACTTTTCAATATATAACTGCCGCATAATATACTAAAGTTAAACTGGTCACACACCAAAATGTGGTGCAAATGACTGTTCAACACGTGCACAATATTTTCTGTCAACTCCGCCCTGCCTGTCCATTGCATCTCAAGCAAGTGTGAGGCATCTGGTCCAGGTTTCCATTGGACAACATCTTATTAATCGCGGAATCGTCTCCAGATTGGTCTGCTACCATCATCGCCCCGAGTCCACAAACATCATGTGACGGGATATCATAAATGGTTGTCCGCCCATAAAATCAAATCTGCTGCCTTTTTGTCGCCTTCATATTTATTAACAAAAAACTATCCCCTTTTAAAAAGCTTGTATCGCAGTAACACATACAAATATATTTTGGAGTGCATATTATTACACTATCATACCATTTCATCTGGCTGGAATCAAATATCATGATTGCATAAGGAACTCTAAGCCATTCATACAAATTATGTTATATCATTCAATCCAAGTTTAATTTGCTGTATTGTCACAGATTAAACTGTATCGTGTTGCATTTAACTCGAAGATAGTACCCGGGAGAATAGGTCCAATAATGAAACGCAATGGGGGGAGGGTGGGTAACGAATTTTAATCACTTAATAAATTCTATTCATTAGAATAAGCACTTAACCATGAAATACAGTTAGTAAATAAATGAAGTGGGGGGCGTTTATTGCCAAGAGTGATGTTTTCCTGGAGGAATTCTTCTTGAAAATCAGATTTATTTACTTAAGATAATTTAAACATGTTCATCAAATCCTTCTCGTGTCATTTGCCCTTTAGAATGTGACCTGAAGATTACGGGGTTGCTTATTGCCCATTTTAAGAAAATGATTCTTTATCTTGTAGTAACAAGTATATAAACTAGAGATGGGTGAATACTATTCAAGAATATTCGAGTACCTCGAGTACTATAAAATGGCTAAACTTGAGAACTCAGTGTAGCAGCATCACCTAGTGAAATGTACAATAAGAAAAACAAGGAAAAAAATCTATAAAATGCAGAAAATATCACAGAGAACTGCGGTACAGAAAACTAAAGCGAGAGGAAGAAAGTAATAATTATGCGTTGTCATGCCACAATTCCGAGAAATTTTGCTTTATAGACTAATTAACCAAATTGTTAGAACTGTTACTGAAGAAATCATAGGCGGTGCTACGGGTGTACTTCAGCACCCCTATTACCTTTTTTCTTGTTTCTCCAAACATTCAGTCAGTCATCCGTTGCCCTTTTTAACACTTTATAACAAAGTTGAAAAGTGTTTATGACTTTGATCATTCTGTCTGTCTGTCTGTCCGTTAGCACGATAACTGCCGTAAAAATGACTTAATCAAAATTGAATTTTAGTATGTTGTTCAGCCGGTCTGTAGGACCTATGGGAACATAAATGAATAATATCACCCAATTAGTTTTGAATTGAACCCGGGTTGAAAAAATGAAATACATTGAACCCTATGGGACCTAATTTCTCAAACCTTTTTTAAGCGGATTTAAAATTCACAAATTGCTTCGAAAATTTTAGGTAATATTCAAATTATTCCATAAAATATATAAAAAAAAAATTCAGCAAAATATATTCAGTAGTTTTTTAAATAAAAATTAAAATAATAATTACACCTCTTATATGAAGCGATCACGTGACCATGATATGAAAAGATCACGTGACCCACTCCAAAATAAAATATGGCATCCATCTTGTCTCAAAATTGTGATTTTTAAAGTTCTTTTAAAAATTCATATTGAGTGTTGTATTCGTCCTAAAACAGCTTTATTTTTGCTTAAATTCTGTGCATCTACGTACTGAAACAACGCAATGACAATATATTTGAGTTTAAATGATCATCCAAATTTGATTATTTCTACAACGAAGTCTATTTTTCAATTATGTAAAATGTAAACAGCAAAATATGTAGGATGAGTTGTATAAGAATTGCTGCATTTTTTTTAAAGCAAAAGTATTTAGCTCATGGAGTCTACATAGCTGATATGAATGAAATATTCATTGATTTCACAGAGAGCAGGACGATTTTTCTCGATGAAGTTTTAAGCATAGAATTTAATTACCTGTATTTCCACGGTCTCAAGTATTTAAATAAAATAAATTATTATAGTATTGTGATGATTGAAATGAATGAGAAAATGTTTATGAATGAAATGCTGCTTTTATGGAGAGAGCCAGGCGTGTTATATTTCAATAACGTCATTTGAAAAAATTTCATTTGTTGTCGATGAAGTTTTCAAATATAATAAATTATTGTAGTATTATGATAATGTTAAAAACATTACCGAGGTGCCAGGCGATTTATATTTAATTGAAGTCATTTGAATGAGGTTAATTTTTTTTGATGAACTTTTAAGTGTTCAAATATAATAAATTAAGGTAGTATTATGATAATTTTTAAATTATTACCGAGGAATGTATCGCATTTTAGAGATGTTTAAATGAAATTGCATTGAAGTTGGAAAGTGTTTCATAATCAATGTTTTATGCATGATTGATCTTTCTTGTTCTTTATTGATGATGATTTTTCGCATCATACCATAATAATATATCATAATATATGACAGGAACGTGGAACGTAGCTGAAAGCAGACTGGGCCATTTGCCTCATCCTCAATTTTTTTGGAGGGAGGAGGGCTACAATCCTGATATATGATTTATGTTCTATAATTTATGTTCTATGATCTATGATTTATGTTCTATATTAACTCCAATTGTGAAAGCCTGCAGCCGCCTATGAAAGACATGTAGAAACCTAAAATATCGGCCACACTGGGTTTTATAGTTTAGACAATGAACTGTCACGACACAATTGACTTCTCATTTACCATTCACCCTTGGGCTTGTTCGTACTGAAGAAAGAGATCCAAGTATCACCAAAACGATCGTTTACTTTCTATGTTTTATTGGAGCAGCATTTTACTTTGTGACATAGCTAATAATTGTTTCTTCTAAGCCACGTCACGTATTTAATTATTATCCAATTTCTTCAATATTGTACGTCGGCCTTATTCGCGAACGTTGACGCAAGTGCGCATGCTCTAACTGAACGAGTCCAATGACAAAATAGAGGTGAAGGCTATGCCGAAAGCCTGCAAACGAAATACGAAACAAACTGAAAACCTGGTTTCACAAATATTTCTAACTACCACTCTTTTCGCGTTTGGATTCGTCGACTTGAACTAGGCGCATCTTTCGAAGTCGATCAGCTACCACAAAAATAATTTGTGAACAATCCAAAAATAAATTGAGAACAATCCAAAAAACTGTTGTGGGCAGCACATGACTTTCCCTGCAGACTTATATTCACGTTGTCTATATTTTTATTACATTTAATTCACTTTAATTCAATATTCGTTCTCATTTGATATCTGGACTTCTTTTCAAAGGTGGCGTAGAGAAAATACGAAAAAACTAAAATATCTCGAGAACGGCTAGTCCTAGTGTAATGGAGTTGGTCTTATTCTTTTCTACGTTTAAAAATTACGTATTAAACAAGCATTTTATGGATATATTTGAGCATACGTAGTTTTTTATTTTATATTTTGTTGATTTTTGCAGGCCATTTTGCAAAAAAAGGCAGGTTAATTTTTTCGAAATCATACCAAAATCAAATCAGCACCAGAGTGTCCCACGATAGACTTATCTACCGAATTTTGAGGAATTCGGTCCATTAGTTTTTCAGCTAGAGTGGATACAAGCTTTTGCGGGCCATTTCGCAAAAAAAGGCAGGTTCTTTTATCTAGAATCATACCCAAAACTAATCAGCACCAGATTCGCCCACAAGTGACTTACTTACCAAATTTTATGAAATTCGGTCAATTACTTTTTTAGTTAGAGTGGATACAAAATCTGCACAGACAGACAGACAGACACACAGACACACACACAGACGTCACGCTAAAAATAGTTTTTTCGTATTCTAGAGGTCTCAAAACGTGCAGATCCGTCGAAAACTCGAATTGCGATTTTCGACATGATTCCAATACTTTCCCTATACATTACCATGTATTGCAGGGAAAGTAACAAGAGGAAGGCTTTAGGATTATTACACTTTTTTTTCGCAAAATTGAGAGATATAAGAACATGTATGGCAACATATGTTCTTAGTCATATTATTACATTACTGTTAACATAAGAACGACGGTAGCGGTCATTTTGACCGCATAACTACAATGACTTATGCGGTGAAAATGACCGCTTCCGTCGTTATAGTGTTAATACATTTTATTTCACGTAAAATAAAACACGCATGGTTCTTGAACTACTGCAATTTTTATTTCCTCATACGTAGTGTGGTAGCGGTTTCAGAACCAACCTGCAAGTACCGATTCCGCTACACACAAGACCAATGATCGTAAATTTAGCAAAACAAAAGAAGTTGTAATTAACATTCTTAACTTCAACATAAACACCAATATTAACCCAAGGTTCTTTTCGAAAAGGTTTTCCCAGTTTAGGAGAATTATATCCTAAATGGTATACAGTGAGCAAGAACATGAGAGAATGCAAAAACAAACAGGCACATTTATCAATCAAATAATTCCATTTATTCAATAACTGGCATATTTATGAATATATATTTTCTTAATTATCATTCAAAATACTCAGAGCTTTCTTTATCATTAACAAACATTCTTAATTAATGCTCTGTTCAGAAATATTATCAAATCAATATTTATTTTTAAATCAATATGTTATTCTTAAATCATAAAATTAAATCAACTATATTTTACTTTCAACTCAGTAAGCCATTATAATCAATTAAATTATCTTTCTATGCCTGTGATGCAACGGAACTTCTGGTTCCGACATGAAAAGAATTTACCTGTATAGCCGATTAATTAGTCAATAACGCCGAAAAGTTCCATACGGGAAAACACTGCTGGACGTCGAAAATAAAAGTTCAAATTTGGATATTCGGTCATCTCTCAATACATGGCTTTCTGCCAGACAATCCGCATAACGCATGCATTCTTCTCAGAACCAACATCTAATCAAAAGGGTCCGCGGGATAGATTTCCTGGAATAAAAAAAGTAAAATTTAGAATTATCGTAAAGGAACGTCGAAAATCTTCCAGGTTCTTCTTCATTCAGCTCCGGAAAATGAAGGGCGGTTTCATACGAAACAAATGCTCCATTTCGGCCACCTTAGCCATTTTGGCCAAAACCCTTTGTCTTAAGTTTTAAGACAATTTCACGATGCGACTTTCCAGTCGAAAAACTCCAGCTCGAATCCGTGGGTCTCTCGAGGCCACAGAAAAGTTTCTCCTTCGCGCCGCTTCCTGATTGGCAGGCAAGCGCGCCCCGGCAACAGTCCAGCTCCTCCGAACACACGTCACACATCCCAGCCGAGACAGAAAACCTAGCCGCTCCAACGAATTCTCGACGAAACTCAGATTTCAATGCAAAATCAATTCAGACGAGGCTTACCGAAACTCAGCACAGGCACGGAAGGAAAGAAAGATGTTTTTCACACAGAAAAACACGAAAAGGCTCATGGCGCAGATTTGCGACAAGACAGCTCCCCCTCCCTGGGAGTCAAAAATTTTCCGAAAAATAGTGAGGAAAATTTTTCTCTCACTCAAAAACACAAAAATTTACAAAGAATTTTAGGAACCTGTAAGTGTAAAATAATTTAGAACAAAATTTTGGGCGAGAAAACGTGGGCCCCAACGTTTCTCAAGACAACGCCACTGCAGATCTGAATGACCGGCCAAGCCGTTCATCACCACAGGGAAAACCAAAAGAAAACCAAAAGGATGACAAAATGTCACCGCATCTTAAAGGATCCTTTACAAAAATTTACACTTAAATACACTAAAATACACTTAAAACAGAAAAAATTTGTCGAGGCACTTTGCCTGACAACAAAATGTCTCAATCTTCAATATTGAGATCACACAGATGAAGCGAAGCTAAAACATGATATGATATGAATTTAAAATACACTTATACAATATAAACAATTCAGAAAATTCAAAAATTCAAACATTTTGTCACTTTCAAACACACAAGTGACACAAAACAGTCATTAATTTTCATCAAAAGATTAAATATTTTGAAAATTAATTTTTAAATTAAATTTGTCATATTCAAGGAATGAGATTCTTTACTCATTCAAAAATTTCTCACTTTTTGAGAACAAAGTCACTTTCAATATTTCAAATTTTCAATTTCAATTTTCATTTTAAATTACTTTCAGCTTTCAACACATTAACTTTAAATTACATTTACTTTCAATTTATCAACATTTCATTCAACATTAACTTTAATTTAACTTATTTTTGACATTAAAACATTTCAGAATTTTCTTATTCTGACTCAATTTTCATTACTTTAAATTATTCATTTACATTTAAATCATCCAATTTATCTTAAAATTTCAATTTACTTTTCTTTCAAAAAACTCTCTGAAATTATTTCAACAAGTGACCACTTCATGTGTCACAAAACAAAAATTTTCATTCAAAACACTTGTCCGCTGAGAGAGAGAAGGAGAAAAATTCTCTTGAAATTCACGTCAGTTATGTAAAAGAGCAGGAACACATCCGAAGAGCAAACTCGGCGGGGACTAACGAGTTGCCACAAAATAAAAAAGGGAGTGAAGAAAAATAAAAAAAAAATACTCGCTTGCAGGATGCAGAGGCAGCAAAACAGGACACCAGGACCACGCCTCAGAAGCTTCGGACGTCAAAAGTTTTGGACAGCTTGCGCTGACCACATCATCGTCATCATCATCATCTTCTTCATCATCATCATCATCCTCATCAAGCTTCACCAGTTTCCCACCTGGCCTCCACAACTTTCCTAGGTGGGCTCGGAACAAGTTGTCGTCAAGGACTCCAGTCCTGCAGCTTGCATCGGACAATTAATTTGCCCAGCTGCTTCTTCATCTGTGATCCGTGTAAATATGTTCATGTTTGCGTCCACCAGCCAGTCTTCCAGAAAAAGGGGTGCAGCATTACAAAATGATGACTAACTGAAATTTGTGTAGATGTTTGAAAACTGCTGGTCAAAAAAAAAAAACAATGTGAAAAGGAATTTCAAGAAAACAAATTTCAACAACACATCAGCCCAAAAATTTTCACCTCTCTCAGCAAAACAAAATTCCAAAAACATTTATCAAAAGAGATCATTTACTTTTGATCTTCAAAAAAAATTTCATTAAATTATTCAAAAATTTTCAAGTTCAAAACTTTCAATTCTCAAATCAATCACCTAAATTACTTCAATTACTTTATATTGACTTTATATTAGTTTCAATTTTACTTTAACAAAATCATTTATTTTTTTCAAAACTTCAAAAATTTCCTCCTTTTACTTAGGGGAACAATCAAAACCAACACCATTTCAATTATTTCATGAAATCAAAAAATTTTTCACAATCAAACACAACAAAATAATCTAAGTCAATCAAAACAGGACTCTCGAAAAATTTTAAAGTCCAAGGAGAGTCAATTAACAAAATTTACTTATTATTTAAATTACAATATAAACATTTATAAATTATGGTTCACAAAAATCAATTAATTTTCTATTTTACTTTTAACTTAAATGCAAGATATCCATCAAACTTTAAAATTACAACAATTTTTTCATAAATTCTATTTTAAAAGACAATATTGAAATACAAAAATTTAAACAAGTATCAACTTTAATTTAATATAAGATTTTTCTTGCAAAAATAATTTCTGAAAAATTGTGAACTCAACCAAAATTTAATATTGTGAAAATCTTTGATAAGATCTAAGATTATAAGGTGTACATGTGTTTCTATTTCTCATATAATTTTGATTTTGGTGTGGTGTTCCATAATACTTTTTATTGTAAATGATTCTTCCATTTCCTCTATTATCAAAGTTATTTGAATTATTTCTCAATGTATAATGTTGATTTTTATTAGCATGAAAGTTTGATCTAGTATGAACAGCATTGTCATTCACTTTCTTAGGCAAATTAAATCTTACTCTTTTCACAGTCTTTTTGTTTTGAGATTTTTCTGCAGGTTTTGATAAACAAGATTTTAGTTTCACAGAGTCTTTCTCAGTGGTGATCACAGGAGTAAGTTTATTAGGCTTAGAGTTCAGTTTTTGATTTTCAGCAGATTGTTTTGAAAATTTTTGCAATTCCTCTCTTCTTGGAGGTAAAAGAGTCAGTCTGTTCACATGAACCAATTGTTCATTTTTAGGATTCATCACATGTCAGATAAGAAAGTTTACTGCAGATGTTTGTTTTATCACTTTAAAAGGACCTCTATTAAATGAACTCAGTTTTCTTGACTGTCCATGAGGCAAAAAGGGAGTGTATAAGTACACCAGGTCATTCACTTTAATGTTTGGTATTTTCGCTTTCTTATGTTGTTGTAAAATTTGTGAATTTTCAGCTTTTTCCAAGTTACTTTTTACTACATCGTATGTTATTTTAAGTCTAAATTGTAAATCTTCTCCATAGTCATATATTGAGTCATACGTTGGAGGTTTAAATCCAGCCATCAAAGTATTTGGAACAGTTAAATCTCTTCCATAGAGTAAATACGCAGGTGATTCACCCGTAGAAGCATGTATGGCATTTCTATGAGCTAATAAAGCAAAATGAATTAAATTATCCCAGTTATTTTTATCGTTATATGCAATATTTTTCAAAGATCTTACTAAAGTACCATTTAATCTTTCAACACAGCCATCTACTGAAGGCATATAGGCGGTAGTAGTATTTTTTATTATTCCCAATTTCTTATAAAAACATCTTGCTGTTTTAGAAACAAAATTCGTCCCTTGATCCGAGACAATGTATTTAGGTATGCCATGCTGAGCCATATAGTGCTCTAAACAATTTAAAATGTCTTCAGTTTTAATTGAAGCCAAAGGATATGCTTCAGGCCATCGAGTAAAATAGTCTGTGATGACTAAGATGAATTTATTTCCAGAATTTGATATAGGTAATGGTCCAACACAGTCCATGGCGATTCGCTCAAATGGATATGTAGATTTTGAAAATTTTTGAATAGGTGCTTTATTATTTCTAAAACCACGATTTACCACACACATTTCACATGAAGCAACATAATTTTTGGTCTGGGAATACATTCCCTGCCAAAAGTATTTTCTACTCACAGAAGATAAAGTTCTTCTAAATCCACAATGTGCGTAAGTAGGACAATCATGATGTAACCATAAAATTTTAGACACAAGTTCCTGCGGAACAACAACTCTTTCTTGTTCTTGGTGTCTACGTTTAGAGTGTTTGTGTGTACACCATAATATATCATCCTTTCTAAAAAATACTAAAGTTTGTGGGTAAGGTTTTATGTTCTTATCTAAGAGATCTATAATTTTATTGCATCTAGGGTAAGATTTTTGAGCATTCTTAATTCTGATGAGTAATGTAGGACAAGTAAATGTCTGTTCCAATTGACCACTTTGTATGTTATTTTCATTTTGATTTTCACTTCCATTATTGTCAACAGCACAAATTTCATTTGTTTCACTTGCATTAGCTGAATTCAAATTGACTTCTAATTCTCTTCTATTGCTACTATTATCATTGTTTACATTTTTATAATTTTGATTTTCATTGTTTACATTTGAAAAATTTTGATTTACATTGTTATTTATCACTTTATATTGTGATACAAATCTTCTAGGAATATTCTCAATAGAATTAGTACATTCATTAACATTTCTTGAAAGGTAGTCTGCGACTAAATTTGCTTTCCCTGGCTTATGTACTATTTGGCAATCAAATTGTGATAGAGATGCAATCCATCTTGCTAATCGAGATGTAGGATCTTTTAACTTAAATATGAATGATAACGAAATTTGATCGCAAAAAATTGTGAAAGGTTTTCCAATTAAATAATGTTTGTAATAGTTCGTAGCCCATACAACGGCTAATGCTTCCCTCTGAACAACACTATATTTGCATTCAGCTTCATTCAGTTTTCTACTAGCGTAAGATATTGGATGTAGGATTTTATTTTCATCTTCTTGGGACAAGTAACAACCCAATGAGTGATTTGAAGCATCTGTGTGTAAAATAAATGGTTTTCTAAAATCTGGAAGAGTCAAAATTGGTTTTGATAAAAGTTTTCCTTTTAAAATTTCAAAAGCTTTTTGAGCTTCATTTGTCCAAACAAATTTCTTCTTATTTTCATTATTCTTGGTCTTCAGTATGTCAGTTAGCGGAAGGGACAATTCCGCGTAGTCTTTTATAAATTTTCTATGGAATCCATTGAGTCCAAGAAATTGTCTCACATTCTTAATTGATTTAGGAACTTTAAATTTTTCTACAACTTCCAAGTTATGAGTATCAGGTTGTACTTTTCCATTGGATACTAAAAATCCAAGATACTTAATTGTTTTTCTGAAAAAATGACACTTTGATGGTTTCAACTTCAACCCATGTTTACTTAATCTTACAAAAATTTCTTCTAATTTTTTCAAGTGTTCTTCAAATGTTCGTGATGCAACAATGATATCGTCAATGTAAATTCCAGATATGCCAGCCAGCACCAGAGACATCAATCTCTGAAAGGATGCAGGCGCATTCTTTAGACCAAATGGAGTTCTAGTCCATTCAAAGTGTCCGTCGGGAGTTGAAAATGAAGTCTTCTTGTAATCATCAGGATGTAAACACAATTGATAAAATCCACTGGCTAAATCAAGGGTCGAAAAATACAAGGCCCCAGATAAATTATCAATAAGTTCCGAAATATTGGGTATCGGAAAGTTCTCTACAATTGTGATTTTGTTGAGCGTCCGGAAATCAGCTACCAAACGGTAACTTCCATCAGGTTTCTTAACAAATAAAACAGGAGTATTGTAAGGAGAAGTACTGGGTTGGATGATTTTGGCATCCAAGAGTTCATTCACTTGACGTGAAAGTTCTTTCTGTAAATTATGTGGGATACGATAGGGTTTCTGTCTAACAGGCAAGTTAGACTCCAAGTTAATTTCATGCAAAATTGTATCACATCCAGACAATTATTTCATATTTTTAGCAAACACATGTTTATACTTATTTAATCATTTTAAAAGTAAAGTTTTCTGAGCATAATTCATATGGTTCAAGTCAATTTCTCCTCCCCATGCATCAAACGTATCATTATCTTCAATACAGTTCTCATTGTCAATTCTGTTATTTATGTCAATGTCAGATTCATAGATGTTTTCAAAAGTTCCCAATTTCATACCTTTATTTATGTAAACACATTTCTCTGAAGGATTAGCAATTCGTGCGTACAAAAAGTCATCCTCTGGAATGTTATGAATACTTCTTGCTACAAAGATTTTATTTGCAGAAAATTCTTTATTGTGAATAGGTTCAAGTAAAATTGTCGTGTTTTTTTCAAATTTATAATTTCTCTTCAATTTGACAAATGATTCTGTAAAAGGTTTCAAAACACATTTCTTAAAAGCTTTTGCAATGCCCAGGGTATTGCTTTGTTGTGAACTTCCTTCATCATGTTTATCACAATTTGTTTCAAAAATTTCATTATCACTGTTATTGTTTACTGTCAAGGATTAGTTTGTATGTACATAGTCATTCATCTGCATTTCATGTAAATCATTTTCACATTCATAGTTTGATCTTTCATTCACATTTGCATCAAAATCTCTAAAGTCGACATCTCTGAATTCATTATCATAATTGTTTTGTTCAAATAAATATCTATTATCACACTTATTTTCATATCCTCTAAAATTTCTCGAAAAATTTGTGTCTTTGGATCTGTAATCCATATCATTAGTAAAATTGTAATTTCTTCTATCAAATTTATAATTTATTGCATTGCACTCAGATATTTCAGGTTGAACATCTTTGTGTCAAAAGGTAATGGTCACTTTCTTTTCATTCAAAAAAGTACTTCCTAAAATCATGCTATATTCATTTGGTGCAGGTGTATTTAAAATGCAGCATTCAATCATAATGTTGTCCTTTCCAATGGTTAAAGGAAAAGAAGCTTTCTCATCCACCCAGACATCTTGATCACCGATTCCTCTTAAACTAGTAGATGTGTGTTTTGTTTGCACTTTTCGAGGATTAATTTTCTGTAAGGCATCACTATAGATAATGTTTATAGAACTTCCAGTGTCAATTAAAGCATTTAATTTAACATCTTCAACAAAAACAGAGATGATTGGAAAATTCCTTTGGCAAGGTGTTTCAATTTCAGTCATGCAACTAAACTCAGAATTTGATCTATTAAAATTTGGAGATTGAAAATTTTGTGTACTGAAATTCTGTCTTCTAAATTGTCTTCTATTGCCAAATCTACTATTAAAATATCTGTTATTTCTTCTATATCCAACATTATTAAAATTGTGAGATTTATAATTATCAAAAGAATTTCTAAAATTTGAAAAATTTCTTCTTTGAAAATTTGGATTTCTATTGAATCTGTTACTAAAAGGTCTTCTAAATGTTTGAAAGTTCTTTCTTGGAGAATAATTTTGATATGGACTTTTAACATACCACTCTTCTTCCTGTGAGGCAACCGGAGTTCTTCTTTGACTGAAACGGTTTCTATTTTCAGTTCTTTTGGATGGTGTAGAAGTTTTAAAGGATGTTGATGGTTTATGTTTCTTCTTTATTGGAATATCTTCCCAATCTTCTTCTTCTACCAATTGAGATTCAATGTATCTGCTTGTAGAGGGCGTATCCGTGAATGATTCTTCAAAACTGGAATTGCTTTTTTCCAAGTCCACTTTTATCTCGTTCAATCTTTTCTTTCTTTTTTCAGAGTTCTCTTTGAATTTTCTTCTTAAATTGTCATATTCTTTCTTCTTTAATTTTAATTCCCTCTTCAGTTCTTCAATTTCTTGTTTGGGGTCATTTTCAGTTCTCACAGTATTTATGTCTTCTGTCATTTCTTCCAGCTCTTCATTTTGCACTTCTTCTTCCAGTATGGCAATATCCTTAGCAGCTTCGAATGAAGTAGGATTTGCTGATAATACAGCTTTTCGGATTGAAATTTTCATCCCGTTTTTAAAGGAATTCAGCAGAATTGCAGTTCTCAGGGAATCTTCGTTGTCAGACACAGCATCTTGTGGAAAAGCAATGTAGGATTCTGCTTCGATACGATTCGCGAAGTCTCTAACATTTTCGTTCACTAGTTGTTTGTAATTCACTAAAGCCGCAACATTTTTGGCAATGTTTGATTTTTTTGTGAAGTTTTCCTTGAGTGCGTTTACCACTTCTGTAAAGTTCGTGCTTTGATTAAGCTTGGGGATGGATTTTACCAGTCTTTCAGCACGACCAGACAATTTTAGCTTCAAAACGAAAATTTTATCACGATTTGACCAATCAGCGTGGTCAGCGACAAGCAGAAATTTCTTTAAAAATTCGTTGAATGACTCATTTGTGTTGCTAGCAAAGCCTGGAATTGATCCAAGAAATTGCGATCCGATTCCAACTTTCAGTTTATTAGTGTCTCTGACAGCAGAGGCTGATCTGCCAGAATTTGGAGAAGGTCGTGGTGGAGACACCGAAGGCATACAGTCAGACCTACTCGGTTGTGCAGAGGAGTCTCTACTCCTACTTGCACGAGAATTCTTACTATTTCGAGGCATTTTTAGCACAGTTTGTAACACTAACACAGTTTATCTCGAAGATAGTTTCACTTTCTTTCACTTATTTATGTGTAAGTAGAGCACAGAAAAAACACAATTCGTATGTTTCTTTTCAATTTTTTTTTTTTCATTTACCTGAATTTTAGACACTTTTATATGTGAATTATGTATTTGCATCTACTTTTCAGAAATGTGTGTTTTCAAAAATTTTAAATCACTTTTATATATCATATAGAACTCTGTAAATGCTTATGTGTATCATATATGAATCAAAAAATGTATATATATATGCATTATATTCAATAAACAATTGATACTCAGGTGCATATGGGCTTTTGTGCTTTTTGCACTTTTATATTTACTTTATGACATTTATACAACATTTTCCTGCCCATTTATAATTCAAATAATTTTTGAACCAAAAAAAGAAATTTGCACTTACTTCGGTAAATAAGATACTGCAATACTTATGCACACAAATCAAAACAAAAATTTTCTTGCATTCCTTCATAAAAATTAACATTTCTCACTGATACACTCTGGGAAGGGAACAGGCACCAATTTCTGGTAGCGGTTTCAGAACCAACCTGCAAGTACCGATTCCGCTACACACAAGACCAATGATCGTAAATTTAGCAAAACAAAAGAAGTTGTAATTAACATACTTAACTTCAACATAAACACCAATATTAACCCAAGGTTCTTTTCGAAAAGGTTTTCCCAGTTTAGGAGAATTATATCCTAAATGGTATACAGTGAGCAAGAACATGAGAGAATGCAAAAACAAACAGGCACATTTATCAATCAAATAATTCCATTTATTCAATAACTGGCATATTTATGAATATATATTTTCTTAATTATCATTCAAAATACTCAGAGCTTTCTTTATCATTAACAGACATTCTTAATTAATGCTCTGTTCAGAAATATTATCAAATCAATATTTATTTTTAAATCAATATGTTATTCTTAAATCATAAAATTAAATCAACTATATTTTACTTTCAACTCAGTAAGCCATTATAATCAATTATATTATCTTTCTATGCCTGTGATGCAACGGAACTTCTGGTTCCGACATGAAAAGAATTTACCTGTATAGCCGATTAATTAGTCAATAGCGCCGAAAAGTTCCATACGGGGAAACACTGCTGGACGTTGAAAATAAAAGTTCAAATTTGGATATTCGGTCATCTCTCAATACATGGCTTTCTGCCAGACAATCCGCATAACGCATGCATTCATCTCAGAACCAACATGGAATCAAAAGGGTCCGCGGGATAGATTTCCTGGAATAAAAAAAGTAAAATTTAGAATTATCGTAAAGGAACGTCGAAAATCTTCCAGGTTCTTCTTCATTCAGCTCCGGAAAATGAAGGGCGGTTTCATACGAAACAAATGCTCCATTTCGGCCACCTTAGCCATTTTGGCCAAAACCCTTTGTCTTAAGTTTTAAGACAATTTCACGATGCGACTTTCCAGTCGAAAAACTCCAGCTCGAATCCGTGGGTCTCTCGAGGCCACAGAAAAGTTTCTCCTTCGCGCCGCTTCCTGATTGGCAGGCAAGCGCGCCCCGGCAACAGTCCAGCTCCTCCGAACACACGTCACACATCCCAGCCGAGACAGAAAACCTAGCCGCTCCAACGAATTCTCGACGAAACTCAGATTTCAATGCAAAATCAATTCAGACGAGGCTTACCGAAACTCAGCACAGGCACGGAAGGAAAGAAAGATGTTTTTCACACAGAAAAACACGAAAAGGCTCATGGCGCAGATTTGCGACATGACACGTAGTATTGAGAAAGTATTGCTTTCCCAAGAAATTTCGATTTTAAGATTTTGATGCAATATATGTTTAAAGATCTTCCGAACACGTTTTGACTATTTTTGGAGAAATGTCCGTTTGCTCTATGTCTATGGTCGATTTCTTGTGTACAAGATAACGGCCTATAGTTTCCACGAAACTTTATATCTGGCTTTGTTATCATAAAATTTAGAACTGCTTAGAATTTTTTAAATTCGAGCAAAAATAATGAATTTTATTCTAAATTTTATATTTTCTGAACATGGCAACATAGGATAAAATTGGACACAATCTTGCATAAAATGGTTTATTAATTGCTCAATGATCACTGGGTTTAATAATTTCAATCATTGTTGTAAAAAATAGTCGCGATACAAATGTTTTTGTTCGTGACGTCATCATCCCCCTTGGGGGCAAGTTATTTCCCCGGGGGTATATTGGTACATTGTCAAGTATAGTATCAATCAATAGATTTTGTTCAAGTCCTTTAAAGTATAAGGTAACAAGCTATACTTATAATCATTTGGACCCACAATACCGATGTTTCAAATTTTGTCTCGCAAAATTAAAAAAAAAGTTAATTCTGCTATGAGAAAGTCGAATTGAGCTACATTACAGTTAATTTTAACTAATACGCCAAAATAGCCTACATTGAATATATATCACATCTAAATTAAATAGCTTTCAACAGCTATAAAAGTAGCTAAAACTTTTCGCTGTAAAGCGTATAAAACAAACTTTTTGAAACCGTAAGTTAATGTTTACTGCACGGTTTTCGGAATTTTCCGTAGAAGCTATTTAAAAGCTTCGATGACAGAGTCAATTCAGTTTCGTTCTGATTTCTGACGCAGGCAGTTCAGCGTATTCTAAAAATACTACTTTTGAGAATACGATTCCTCTGTTTATAACCTCCTTGAAAACTTAATTTGTTGCTCAATTGTATATATTTATTATTTTGTCACTTTATGAGGTAGTTAGAAAAGTTAATAATTTCTTTTAATTCCTGTTAACAATTATTGATATCTGTATCATACAGCTGAGTAAACGTAATAAGGGATGAATTAATTCCACAGTCCAAGCGGCTGAAGGTATAAATGTGAAACCTATCATAGACTTAAAGTATAACGTGGTATAAATAATAAAAAAATCTGACATTTTGGAAGTTTGTTCGAAAAAAATTATAAATAGTGGAATTTATTGTTCTAACATTCTTTTGGCTGTTACTCTAGAACGACGCAACACACAAAATGCGTGATCATTAGACGCCGATGAAATATCTCTATATTAAAAAAAATCTGATGTGGGCAGCACATGACTTTCTCTGCAGACTTATATTCACGTTCTCTTTATTTAATTAAATTTATTTCACTTTTAATTCAATTTTCGTTCTCATTCGGTGACCGGACTTACTTTCAAAGGTGACGTAGAGAAAATACGAGAAACTAAAATATCTCAAGAACGGCAAGTCCTAATGTAATGGGGTTGGTTTTACTATTTTCATCGCTAAAAATTACGTATTAAACGAGCATTTAATGGATATATTTTGATTTAATGGATAAATTCGGTCCATTAGTTTTTTAGTTAGAGTGGATACAAGCTTTTGGGGGCTATTTCGCAAAAAAAAGGCGGGTTCTTTTATCCCAAATCGTACTCAAAACTAATCAGCACCAGATTCGCTCACAAGTGACTTACCTACCAAATTTTGTGAAATTCGGTCCATTAATTTTTTAGTTAGAGTGGATACAAAATCTGCACAGACAGACAGACAGACACACAGACACACAGACAGACAGACACACAGGCACACAGAGACACGCACAGACGTCACGCTAAAAATTGTTTTTTCGTATTCTAGAGGTCTCGAAACGTGTAGATCCGTCGAAAACTCCAGTTGTGATTTTCAGCATGATTCCAATACTTTCCCTATACATTACCATGTATTGCAGGGAAAGTAAAAATCTGATGTGGGCAGCACATGACTTTCCCTGCAGACTTATATCCATGTTCTCTTTATTTTAATTAAATTTATTTCACTTTTTATTCAATTTTCGTTCTCATTCGGTAACCGGACTTATTTTCAAAGGTGGCGTAGAGAAAATACGAAAAACTAAAATATCTCGAGAACGGCTAGTCCTAATGTAATGGGGTTGGTCTTATTATTTTCTTCGCTAAAAATTACGTATTAAACAAGCATTTAATGGATATATTTGAGCATACGTAGTTCTTTAGCTTAGATTTGGACGATTTTTGCGGGCCATTCTGCAAAAAAAGGCAGGTTACTTTTTTCTGAATCGTACCAAAATCTAATCAGCACCAGGGTGACCTATACGTGACTTATCTACCGAATTTTGTGAAATTCGGTTCGTTAGTTTTTCAGCT
Organism: Amaurobius ferox; assembly: GCA_951213105.1. Lineage (NCBI taxonomy): Eukaryota > Metazoa > Arthropoda > Arachnida > Araneae > Amaurobiidae > Amaurobius > Amaurobius ferox. Next base: position 20,089,596 of record OX578144.1, read on the forward strand.
ACAGTGGATACAAGTTTTTGCGGGCCATTTCACAAAAAAAGGCGGGTTCTTTTATTTCGAATCGTACCCAAAACGAATCAGCACCAGCCACGGCCACAAGTGACTTACCTACAAAATTTTGTGAAATTCGGTCCATTAGTTTTTTAGTTAGAGTAGATACAAAATCTGTACAGACAGACACACAGACAGACAGACACACAGACACACAGACAGACAGACACACAGACACACAGACAGACAGACACACAGACATACAGACAGACAGACACACACACATACGTCACGCTAAAAATGGTTTTTTCGTATTCTAGAGGTCTCGAAACGTGTAGATCCGTCGAAAACTCGAGTTGCGATTTTCGGCATGATTCCAATACTTTCCCTATACATTACCATGTATTGCAGGGAAAGTAAAAATGTAGCTGACGCTGCTGCTGCTTGAGAAATTTCTCGAGATTCTTTGTTTCGTATCGCAAAAACTATTACATATAAAAATATGAAATTCGGTACACTTGTAGAAAAAGCTTTGGGGAATACGCTGAAATGAACCGTTTTTGACATATATTGTAGTTTAAGAAATATTTAATGTCAAATTCAAAGACAAAATATTTGCGTTTCGAGTTCGCGTCCTGGATTGACTAACAATTGCAAGACCACGAATTATTTTTGCAGGCAGGTACTTACATGGGTAAATTTTTGCAGGACGGAGCCCCTTGTTTTAATTTAGATGTAGTTTTTGAAATGTTTTACTTTTTATGCACTTCTGAAATGAACTTTTTTTTTCAGTATCGGCATGTCTAGCGATTTCTCTGTCTTGTACCGTAAAAACTATAACATAGAAAAATATAAAATTTGGTGAATTTATAGAGAAATACTTGGGTAGCACGATGCAATAAACCGTTTATCGATTTAATCTTTAGTTTGGAATGAAATAGCTCGCCAAGAGAGCTCATGATCAAGGATTCCAGTTTTGGGATTCCCTGGGCAAAGAAAAATCCCTGCTTTTTCCTCCTGCGGAAAATAGGCAGAGATAGAAAATAGATTTTCGAGAGTAGAATTTTTAGGAAAGATAGATATGACGCTAGCGCAGCGAGTAGGAGGCGAAGCCTCCCGAAGGGGGTTGTGCGAGCGGAACGAGCAGGGGATAGAGCCCCCTACTGGCTTAAATTTGCGTAATCAACGTATTGATGCACAATCAACCGTTCTTGAGATATTTTAATGTATAGTATTTTAATGTAATGTACAGCAAACGATTTTTTTATTCTATTTCATCAATACATTTGTGCTTTTTTTTTGCTTTTATTCTATTGCGGCAACTATGGTTGCGATTCAAATATCGAATTCATTTGTTGGTTATTCTTTCAATCAAACTATTGAAACATGATGCTATAATTAATTTTATTTACAGCTTCAAATGTCTAAAAACCTCTAAAATAAAGCAATATACAGTGATAGAAGAGGAAATATTGTTTTACATGTTACATTGCTTTATATACACAATTCCGATGTTGGCAGAACAATAAAATATGCGCCATTTTTATGCTAAAATTTGAAACGGGTCTTGATATTCAGAACTATTATAAAGTTTGTAGATGTCGCATTTAGTGAATACTAGCCTGGACTGCAATGGCTGGTTTTCAATATAGCTGGAATTATCTAGATCTTCCCTCCCGTTCTTGCACCTCGAAATTACACTCACAAATCCAGAAGATACGACATAACAATATGAATGCAATATTTATTCAACTTTATATCCCGTATATAAAAGGTATCTGTTTCAAAATGCTCAAAGGAAAATAATGCATCCATTCTCGGTGTCCCTTCAGGCTGCAATAACAGCCTTTATGTCTCTCTGCACCCTCATGTTCACGAATTTCCTGCAACGCCTCCCTTAAGAAAATAATGGGCCATTGGCAACTTTATTGCTCTTATGATAAGATATAACCCCTTATTTACTTAACGGTAGAAAAATTCCATAATATTGGAAGCTAGAGGACGTTATGCATTCTATAGGGATTAAAGAATTAGGTAGAATATTGTTACAGCAGAATAGATAACGAGCTACTTGCCATATAGGGGCGTAATGGTGCGTTCTGAGAGGGTAAATGCGGTGATGATAAAGTGAATAAACGGATATTAAGGATTTTATTTGGCATATATCTTTATATTTGCTCTATTAACGTATAGATAGTAGATCATTTATTTAGTGTTTGTGATGGTTCATTTATCTAATTTTGTATTGTTTTAACTGGTGTAAACCATTACAGGGCCGATAAGTCCTTCAAATTATGATGTGAATAAAATTACGATATTCAAAGAGACTACATATGGAAGAGCGTTAACACTTATATCATATTGTATTTACTTAATGATTGACAAGGGAACTTAGGTACGTTATCACTTTCCATGTAATATATGGTAATATACATTACTTTCCCTGAAATACATGGTAATGTGTAGGGAAGTATTGGAATTATGTCGACAATCGCAACTCGAGTTTTCTACTGATCTACACGTTTCAAGCCCCGAAGAACACGTAAACACGATTTTTAGCGTGACGTTTGTGTGTCTAAGTGTCTGACTGTGCAATGTATGTATTCACTCTACCTCGAAGATTAATTGACCAAATTTCATAAAATTTTACAGCTAAGTCACTTGTGGGTGACCCTGGTGGTGATTAGATTTTAGTACGATTCGAAATATAAAAACCTGCTTCTTTTTCTACAACGGGCCGTAAAAATTCTATATATCCACTCTAGTGCAAAACTAATTCACCAAACTTCACAAAATTTGGTAAATAAATTGCTTGTGGTTTAACGTGGTGCTGGTTATATTCTGGTACGATTCGAAAAAAAAAATAATTTGCTGTTTTTTTTTTCGAAATGACCTCCAAAAACAGTCATAAACGAAGTCGAATATTTGCAAGCTTCCAAAGTTCCGATTCTTTAAAATAACCGCACACATATTAAGACAACCACTCTTGATAAAAAAATCAATCATTTTATGTATAATTTGTAATTAGGAATGAATTTCAGAACACTGAAATGTAGCGGTCACGAGATATGCATTTTTACTTTCCTTATATACATAATGTATAAGGAAAGCATTGTGACGGGGTCGAAAATTCGAAATCGAGTTTTCGACGGGAGAGCACGTTTCAAGCATCCCTGATCACGAATCAAACATTTTTGAAGTGATGTCTGTGTGTGTGTGTGTGAAAGTATGTGTGTGTGTGTGTGTGTGTCAGTGAGTCTGTGGAAACGATAATTGACGAGCGAATGGACCGATTCGAACCAAATTTGGTACAAAAATCACAATCTATAAACACTGGAAGCCTATTGTTTTCATACGCAATCGAATGTCCAGAACCCCCTAAATTTTCGAATGAAATTTTGAAAAAATTGTCAAAAAATCAAAACCCCTAATAAAGTTACGCAAATAGACATTTCTTTTGTAATTTTTCATTAGAAAACGATTGACATAAATTTTAGAACGCTAACATGAACCGTTCTCGAGATATTGCACATTTTTCAAAAAAATTATCAAAAAGTCATAAAATAAAAAAAAATATCTCCTATTGAGAAACATGTTCAATTTTCATATGTAATACCATGCGATAAATTGGGTGACATCATTCTCGTGGATCTAGCTCGTTGTATTCATGAAAAAAGATACTTTGAGTAATATTTTTGTATTTGAACGCCAATAGTCATTTATCTGCTGTAAGAATAACTTATTTCTTCGTCCATAACGCTTGGCGAGATTTTGGCGACGAATTTGGCGAAATGTCGCCAACTTGGCGACTTTTTGAAATGTTGCCAAATTAACGAAAATCTCGCCAAATGATTAAAAATGAAGCTAAATCAATGAAAATGACGACCAATTGTCGAAAATTCAATATCTTGGAAAGAAGATTAGTATCTACTATAAGAAAAACCTATTTTTTTACTGTAAAAGTAGTAAATTCATTGCATTATGTAAGGAAAGTCATGTGTTGCCCACATCAGATTTTTTAATAAATGCATTTAAAAAGTTACGTAGATGAAATATATGAAATACTTCTTAAGTTACAAGGTTTTGGTAAATGCACTAAAATGTAAAAAATAAATTTTAGCTATCACAGTATTCTTGGTTATATACGACTTAAAATAACCATGGAGTGTCCATAAAATAATTACATTTTATATTAACAGAATTTTAAGGAACAAGAGAAGTGATAACATAGAAATAACATATATACGATTGACGAATTGCTAAATCAAAATTTTCAGAGACATACGCACGAATTGTCGAAGCGGTGGCTGAGCAGTCAAGTCAAGCGTTTCCTCGTACTCTCATGACTGCCAGTTTGTGGGTTCGAGTGCCACCTGCGGGCATAGATGTTGTGTTATTGTGTGTTTCGTCCCCATTGGTGCGTCGGAGCAACGTCATGTGTCGACTAAATGGTTTACGAGTCTAGCCGATGTGTAAACAAATGAGGATGAATCAAGTGCCTGTAAAATAAAGAACATTTTAATGAAATAAATGTAGTCATTTTTATAATGTTGCTTCTGTGTTAATTCTTCTAACATTTCTTAAATTTATGTTAATGTCCGAACACAATTATTTTATTGGCACCCCACAGTTTTAACAGTGGACGGCAAACTCTTGCATAAACTTTTCTCACCTGCTTTTAATGCATAAAGAACGTTCCAGAGATCCATGGTCACCCATTTCATTTAGTTCACATCTTGACAATTCAAATCCCCCAAGGAAATGCTTGAATATCTGCATGCAATTATATTCGTAAAAGGCGATTATCTCGAGGCCCTTCAATTAGTTCAGGATTATTGAGAGAACTAATTGTTACCAATTTGGAAATTCCTGTGAGAAATCAATTGTGACAATTCTGCAGCGTATTCTTTCAGTTGCTTTGACATTATATAAACACACAGGCACACACGTGTGTGCGTGTAAAATTTGCCGATTTGTCCAATATATATATATATATATATATATATGTCCTAAATTGAAGAACATGAATGTTACAAAATTTATGCATAGTGTTTTTGCCAGCTTTGTAGCATTTTATTACAGCACATTAAAAAGTGTGTTGTTGTTGTTGTTGAGACCCAGATCGCCCGATCTACCAGAAAGGTGTTCATAACATAAAAAAGATACACATTAAAAAAGGTGTGCATAACATATTCCAAATAACAATAAAATTAATTTATTCTTAATTTACCCTAATAAATGTAATATTAAAACAATGTTATGGATTTCTGGTATATCCTAATTGCACATCTTAACGCAATCTTACAAGCAAGAATAATGGAAACCATGAAAGTTAATTATTTTTCTTCGTATATTATTTGGAATGCTTTCGATATTTTTTAAGTAGGATACGGCTTTACAAGTAGAGGGAAGTTTTAACTTGGAATATATAACTCCAGGGTTTGGTTTTGAATAAATATTTGCATTAACATAACTTATCGATTCATTTTATTTATTTAAAAACTCTTACTATCTAATATAGTATGGAAAAATTATTGTTTTTAAAAAAATTTCGAATTCGATATTTTAATGCCAATATATGTTTAAATACTTCTTGAACACGTTTTGTCTATTTTTTTAGCAATATCTGTCCGTTTATGCTTATCTGTATATCTGTGATCGATCTTTTGTGTAAATGATAGCAACCACAAATATCAATGAAGTTCTATGAAACTTTATACCAGGCTCTGTTATAAAAAAAAATCTAGAACTAAGTGAATTTGTTTTAAATTCGAGCTATAATTTCGAAATTTATTCGAAATTGTATATTTTTTTAACATGGCAGCATAGGACAAAATTTGACATTGTTGTGAAAATAGCCTCGATACCATAGGTTTTGTTCGTGTCGTCATTAGTCCCCGTTGGAGGGGGTGCAAGTTATCCCTCTCCAGAGGAACATTGTCAAATAAGGTTTCGAGTTCTTTGAAGTGAAGGGTAACACACTATAATTATAACCATTTAGGTCCGATTTTCAAAATTTTTCCTGTAAATTTTAAAAATAAATATGTTACTTAAAATTGGATTCTGGTATGAGAAAAACGAGTTGAGCCAAAATCCAGTTAATATTTCTTGGCTTCTTATACGTCATCCGCATGCATGCTCGTCCAGCAAGGAATACATAGCTGAACGTATATGTAGTGAGTACGTAGAATTAATTATATGTTTATATAAATGTACACACTATGTATACACTGTATTATCAAAAGTATTCGGCACCTTACATACTGGATTCACATGTATTAGCAGATTTAGAAATGTTTTATTCCAATTGTGTCGATCTAGGTTAGTTGAGTTTTGTGATTGAAACCTGGAATTTGTGAAGTTTCTGATACTCTTAACATTTCAGAGCTTTTCCCGTTATACCATTTTCATGTAACTGATCGTTGTGTTTTCCAGTAGAGGTCCTTCTCAACTTTCACGGTGTGAACAGGAATAGTTTGTGAAAGTTGATATGGAAATGTTTGACTAGTCAATTCAAGTGTTACATAAAAACGTTATTAAACAACTCTGGAACAGTACCGGGTGGTCAGAATTAAAACACCCCTACTCTGAGCTTTCTATAGAACTACTCAGTGTAAAGACTCCAAAATTGTTGAACATACTATTCAAGACATGGGGAAAGGGATTACGCGAAAAAAAAATTAGTTCCAGAAACACCGATAGGTGGCGCTATACAACAGAAAAAATGCTGAAAAGACACAAAATACACATTTGTAACACATTTTATTCGAACGTACCAAACATTCATATCACAAGGACCTTATCGATAGAGTTTTATCCCCTTTTATGCCCAGAACATTGTAGCTGAAAACAAAGGGTTTATGCAAATTTTTGTGCTTACAGTGCGAAACTGCAGTTACAATGACAGTTTAAGTTTCTTCACTTTTTTATCTTATTTTTTATCATATAAGCAAGAGAAATTAAAAAGGAAAAATTCCATATCGCATGTGTTTGTTTTTTTGTGATTATTTTGTGTCTTTTCAGCATATTTTCTGTTGTACAGCGCCACCTATCGGTGTTTCTGGAACTAATATTTTACTTTCCTTATATACATAATGTATAAGGAAAGTATTGTGACGGGGTCGAAAATTCGAATTCGAGTTTTCGACGGGAGAGCACGTTTCAAGCATCCCTGATCACGAATCAAACATTTTTGAAGTAATGTCTGTGTGTGTATGTGTGTGTGTGTGTGTGTGTGTGTGTGTGTGTGTGTGTGTGTGTGCGTGTGAAAGTATGTGTGTGTGTGTGTCAGTGAGTCTGTGGAGACGCTAACTGATGAACGAATGGACCGATTCGAACCATATTTGGTACAAAAATCACAATCTGTAAACACTGGAAGCCTGTTGTTTTTATACGCAATCGAATGTTAAGAACACCCCTAAATTTTCGAATGAAAATTTGAAAAAATAGTCAAAAAATCAAAACCACTAATAAAGTTACGCAAATAGACATTTCTTATGTAATTTTTCATTAGAAAGCGATTGACATAAATTTTAGAACGCTAACGCAAACCGTTCTTGAGATATTGCACATTTTTCAAAAAAATTATCAGAAAATAATATAAAATAAACAAAAAATATTTCCTCTTGAGAGACATGTTCACTTTTCAGTAATACCATGCGATAAATTGGATGACATCATTCTCGTGGATCTAGCTCGTTCCATTCATGAAAAAATATACTTTTTGTAATACTTCTGTATTTGAACGCCAATAGTCATTTATCTGCTGTAAGAATAACTTATTTCTTTGTCCATTATACTTGGCGAGATTTTGGCGACGAATTTGGCGGAATGTCGCCAACATGGCGACTTTTTGAAATGCTGCCAAATTAACGAAAATCTTGCCAAATGGATAAAAATGACGCTAAATCAATGAAATGACGACTAATTGTCGAAAATTCAATATCTTGGAAAGAATATTAGTATATACTATAAGTAAAACCTCTTTATTTTACTGTAAAAGTGGTAAATTCATTACATTATATAAGGAAAGTCATGTGTTGCCCACATCAGATTCTTTTAAATGTAAAATTATACGCATTTGTTATCGAGATATTTTGAGCAGTCCTCGCGCGACTGTGATTTGATAATTTTCCTGCTACGAAACTCTCACCGCTGGGAAACGCGTTTTACAGGCTTCCGACCGAAAAGTGGGAGGAAAGATTATAAAATGATAGCAGAATTGTTTTCCACTATGTTCTAAAATAAGCCGAGATATTTCTGAATTGCCATTTCTGTGGGACTCGTCAATGTTAAAAAAATCTGATGTCGGCAACACATGACTTTCCTTATATAATGCAATGAGTTTACTGCTTTTACATTTAAAAAAATATTATTCTTATAGTAGATACTTATATCCCTTCCAAGATATTGAATTTTCTTCAATTAGTCCTCATTTTCATTGATTTAGAGTCATTTTTATCTTCTTCTTCTTCAGTGGCCTGACAGCCCAGGATGGGCCCTTGCCTTCCGCAGAATAGAACTCCAGGCTCCCTCCCCTATCCCTGGCCAAAGACCTCCAGTTCAAAACTTTTAAAATTTTAAAGTCCATTTTTATCTATTTGGCGAGATTTTCGTTAATTTGGCAACATTTAAAATGCCGCCAAGTTAGCGACATTCCGCCAAATTTGTAGCCAAAATCTCGCCAAGCGTTATGGACGGAGAAATAAGATATTCTTATACCATATAAATGATTATTGGCGTTCAAATACAAAAGTATTACTCAAAGTATCTTTTCTCATGAATTGAATGAGCTAGATCCACGAGAATGATGTCACCAAATTTATCGCAGGATATCACATATGAAAAGTGAACATGTTCTCAACAGTTAATATATATTTTTTTAATTTATGGGATTTTTTGATAAATTTATTTGAAAAATGTGCAATGTCTCGAAAACGGATCTTGCTTGCGTTCTAAAGTTTATGTCAATCATTTTCTAAGGAAAAATTGCATAAGAAATGTCCAATTGCGTAACTTTATTAAAGGTTTTGATTTTTTGATGATTTTTTCAAAATTTCACTCGTAAATTTAGGGGAGTTCTGAACATTCGATTGCGTTTAAAAACAATAGGCTTCCAGTATTTACGGATTGTGATTTTAGTACCAAATTTCATTCGAATCGCTCCATTCGTTCGTGAGATATCATCTCTATAGTCTCACTGACGCACACACACATACTTTCACACACACACACACACACACACGCAGACATCACCTCAAAAATGTTCGATTCGTGATTAGGGATGCTTGAAACGTGCTCTCCCGTCGAAAATTCGAATTTGAATTTTTGACCCAGTCACAATACTTTCCTTATACATTATGTATATAAGGAAAGTAAAAAAGTGTTTTATATTTTAGCTCTTGCTTGTAAGTTATACAAGTGCAGTATAAAAGGATGACTGCAGTTCTCAGAATGTTTAGCGATTGAAGGGACGGACGATGAACGTTCAAAATGAATTTCTAGCTGATATTTCTATTACTTTTTAAATCTAATATATTTTTTAATCATCAATTTTGTCGCATTTCATGTAAAACAGAAAACAGTCGTGCACATTACATTTCTAGATATCCTCATGATATTACTTTTCTTATATACATAATGTATAAGGAAAGTATGTGATGGGGTCGAAAATTCGAATTCGAGTTTTCGACGGGAGAACAAGTTTTAAGCATCCCTGATCACGGATCAAACATTTTTAAGGTGATGTCTGTGTGTTTGTGTGTGTGCGTGTGTGAAAGTATGTGTGCTTGTATGTGTGTGTCAGTGAGTCTGTGGAGACAATATCTCACGAACGAATGGAGCGCTTTGACTAAAATTTGGTACAAAATTACAATCTGTGCATACTGGAAGCCTATTGCTTTTAAACGCAATCGAATGTTCAGAACACTCCTAAATTTTCGAGTGAAATGACGACTCATGAAAATATTATCAATATCACTCATTTTGAAAAGATTATCAAAAAATTAAAACCTTTAATATATGTACACAAATAGACATTTCTTATGTAATTTTTCCTTAGAAAACGATTGACATAAACTTAAGAACGCTAGTACGATGAACCGTTCTCGAGATATTGTACATTTTTCTAATAAATTTATCAAAACATCCCATAAATAAAAAAAAATATTATCTTTTGAGAAACATGTTCACTTTTCATATGTAATACCATGCAATAAATTGGGTGACATCATTCTCTTGGATCTAGCTCGTTTCATTTATGAGAAAAGATACTTTGGGTAATACTTTTGTATTTGAACGCCAATAGTGATTTATTTGCTATAAGAATAACTTATTTCTCCGTCCATAACGCTTGGCGAGATTTTGGCGACAAATTTGGCGGAATGTCGTATAACTTGGCGCCTTTTTTAAATATTGCCAAATTAACGAAAATCTCGCCAAATGGATAAAAATGACGCTACATGAATGAAAATGACGAATAATTGACGAAAATTCAATATCTTTGAAAGAATTTAACTATCCACTATAATAATACTCTATTTTTTTTACTGTAAAAGCATTAAATTCATTGCATTGTATAAGGAAAGTCATGTGCTGCTCACATCAGATTTTTTTTTCGCGTAATCCCTTTCCCCATGTCTTGAATAGTAGGTTCAACAATTTTGGAGCCTTTACACTGAGTAGTTCGATGTATAGAGAGCTCAGAGTAGGGGTGTTTTAATTCTGACCACCCGGTATATCCAGCTCCTATTTTGACCTCAACGTAATGAATCATTCAAAGCATCTGCTAGACATTATTTTTAAGAAGACAATACAAGCTGCAGTTTGCGCCCCAAAAAGTGTATTTATTGGGTTCTTGTGGGGACACTGGACGTCAAAATGTCTCGCCTGATATTTCGGTCTCGGTCTCTATGAACTTAGTCTCACCGTGAAATTTGGGCTGAAGTTTTTTGCAGAACTGTAAGAGATAATGACCCGTTCTATAAAGGCGGCAAAAACAAAACATCTTATAATTACTGGTACTCTACTGAATCAATTTAATAGGTTCAAAAATCAACGGATAAAGTTTTATGTAGCTGAAATAAAATATGAAGTGTTTACATAATATATATATAAATGTACGTAAAATGTTATAAATGAAATTAATATCATATAAATGTTCGTTATGTTTATAAATATTTTTTAATTCTTATACAGGTAGGATGCAGATCTTTATCAAAAGAAGCTAGAATTACATTATACATTCCACTTAAAGCTCTTGAAAAGGAAAATATTTCCTGGATAGTATGTCTATTTCAGGTCCTAAGTTATAAAATTTTGAAAGGTTTTATGTTTCGGAATGTATAATTTGGCCTTCTATAATATAATCCCTACTTCGGGGTTCTTGAGAAAAGTTTGAGATTTTCAAAATCCATGTAAAAATCTAATTTTTTTTAACAGTGAATGTAAATATTTCATAACTGAAGTTATAATTTCACTTACATTTGCATATTTAATTCAGATTTAAATAATTATATATATGTTTTAAGATGAAGAAAATTGATTCTGCACTGAAAATTTAGAGCATAAAAAAAAATTGTATATTTTGTATCAAACTAAGTCGCTTGAGCACGTGTGGACTGTTTATGGAATGTGGTTAATGAGATTTTTGTATTAAATTTTTATTTTCGTGCAAATTTTGTATTTAAAATACATATGTTTTCAAAATATATTTGACAAAAATTCTTGAATATAGCCATAATTTTTCTGCTGTTAGCAATCAAAATATAAACTGTTATAGCATTGTTTCTTAGTCATTTTTACCCGGTCAGCAATGGACAACAATGAATTTCCAGATAAAACTTTCAGCTTGCAACAATTTTTGGAAAAAGTTCCGTGCTAAATACAGAACATGGGGAGAAGTGGAAATTGACGCCATTCGTTGGCAATCTCGTTAACGTTGTTATTAGTTAGTAACTAAATAATATTTTAAAATTTTTCTACTTCAGGCTTCAATAATAAGTTTTTTGTTGAAAATTATTTCTTAACATTTGTTGCCAACTGCGTTTGTCATTAATTGCCGCCAAACTCCTCAGTTAAACGTTTCTTTTAGTTAGTTCTTAATTTTAGATTTGCCACATAATGTATTTTATATTGTAGGTGCACTGAATTTATTTTATCACGCACATTGAAGAATTGTATGAGTTTATTGCCAATTACCGACATCATTGCCATTAGTCGGATATTCACTAGCATTGTAAGTTTTTCAATGTTTTAAAGTTTAGCAATAAACATTTAAAGGACCAAAGAAGTCTATTATTATATCAGTTGGTCTCCAATACTTACCAAGCTCGCAAAAATTGTCAAACTCGTCAAATTTGCCAATTATTTATTATATATTATCTACTAAACTAAAATAATAAGGTTTACATCGTTAGCAATGGTAAAATATTAGACTTGATATTAACTATATTTTAACTAATATATGATACTAATAAAAGTCAAAATCTGATGTGGGCAGCAGAAGATTTTACCTATATAATGCTACGAAATTGCCTTTTTTCAATGCGAAATAATGATGGACAAGATCCACCACACAATGTTACTAACCTCTCTGGTAGCTCGGACGGTCTGGGTCTCAACAACAACACAATGTTACTAACGTTGAAATGTATACAGGGTGCCCACCTACATCCGTTACACCCCCCTTAACTTCTAAACGGTGACAGCTTAGGCCATAAAGTTGGTGCCTAGGTATAGTAAAAAGGCTATGCGCTACTCGATGAGACAACTTACAACGCCATCTATCCACAAATTTTGGAATTAGCGGTCCTATCTCGTAAATGGTGAAAGATACGTGAAAAAAGTCAATTAGAAAGTTGTAGAGAACTCTCGATTTAGTACGAAAAGATACCTTGCGCAAATACTCAAAACAGAATGCAAAAAATGAACATTTGTTTGGTCACGATTTCGAAAATTGTCATGTCATACAGAGTGGAAGAAAGAAACTGAGAAACTTCCCTGTCTTCAGGTATGACGTTTCATCCTCATTTGCATAATGCAGGAGATCCATGTGATTTTTATATCAGACATTGTTGAGCTGAGCTGTGTGTTTGGAGAGACGATTTTGCAAGAACAGCAGAAAGTTTTCATGGTTTGTAGAGACATTCAGTAAAACACGCAACCGGTGGGGACAGAACCATGGTCCTCACGAATGAGAATCACGTGCTTTTCCCCTGCGACACTGAGGCGATATAAGAAAAGGAACTTAAAGTTAACATTATAATTAACATTAAAGACATGACCGTTGATCTCATAAAGTGGAATTAACATTTAACGTGCATTGCTTTGTTGTTGTGCCGCAATAAACCCTCCAATTACTTTTACCTTTTGTGTAAATCCTGAAAAGAATTATTAATTAATATAAAAAGATTAGACTATTTAAACTTAAACAATATCATTTATTAACAACATCAATTTATCAATAACATCAATTTTCATTAATTATTTTAGCGAGGGGACATATGCGACCAGAATTATTAGATTTACGACAGTGTCTAGGACCTGTGATAATCTGATCACATACCTTCCAGTTTAGTCTTGGGCTTATCATCTCTCAAAGGCTTGCATCAGTCTTATACTGCCATAACTCTGTGGTGTGTGGCTCCTCCTTGTACTCTTAATGCACTCGCCATTTGATCTACCTCCATTAATTTGGAACCTCTACGGGACACTCTACAAATCTGTTGGTTTTTTTATGCTTCTCTACCCGTTCTCTTCAGTCAAAATCGTGATCGTTTTCTCTTTTCATATCTGATCTCCATCTCTGCTTCTCGTTGTCTGCATCTGATTTCGTCTACAACTGAACTCTTTTTCTTCCGTCTGCTGTAGTTCCCTCGGCGGGGGGGGGGGGTAGCTCCGCCCTTCTTCCCCTTAGCGCTTATTGGTTCTTCTCAACCCAATGGCATCATTTCACATTAAGCAAGGCCCCTCTCAGCCCCTCTGGTCGGGCACCCCTAAATTTATAGTCCTTTTGACCTTAAAGTTCACGTTGTCATAAACCCCGGTGCCAGCCAGACTACCGCTTTCTTTGCCGTTCTGGCCACCATAAATACTACAAATAAAAGTGTCTCATGTGAGAACATATTCTGGTTTCAATTCTGGTTTCACAGCCACAACTCAGAAGGGGGTAACGAACCTGTTAGCCTTGATGGTAGATCAGGTCCTCACGGCTGTCTGACAGCCACAACTCAGGCTCGTATTTAGTCCGTAAGGTGGTATTTTCTCGTTTTACTTCACACTCAAACAAATGTTCATTTTTTGCATTCTGTTTTGAGTATTAATGTGCGCAAGGTATCTTTTCGTACTAAATCGAGAGTGCTCTACAACTTTCTAATTGACTTTTTTCACGTATCTTTCACCGTTTACGATATAGGACCGCTAATTCTAAAATTTGCAGATAGTTGGCGTTGTAAGTTATCACATCGAGTAGCTCATAGCCTTTTTACTATACCTAGACACCAACTTTATGGCCTAAGCTGTTACCGTTTAGAAGTTAAGGGGGTGTAACGGATATAAGTGGCCACCCTGTACATCGGCGCATTTCTGGACTCGAAAGTAAATGTAGCATTTCCAATTTCGTACAAAAATTCGAAAAAACACCTTTTTAGCGATTTATCAATTAGTATGTCTGCAATTGATTTAACGAGCACGCACACATTAATGAGATCCTTGAAATAGTAATATTGAAATTTTTGACTTGAAATTGAATTGTATTCACAAACTCGAATCAAGTACCCGGTGTTGTTTTAAAAAGTTCTCGATACGTAAATTGTACCCATTGTTAACACCATTCAAATTTCAAATCCCTTGTTTTGAATAATAATCAATCCTCTATTTCGTTTCAATATAGATTATTCAGTTACTAACAGTTAAGTAACAAACGGAAAAATTAGCATATTCGGCGAAAAAAACAACGTCTAAGCACAAAATGTGTATACATGAAAGACGCAAGCACGAGTAAACTAGCCCACGGAAAACATTTTGCATATCAACATTTTTAACAATAAATGTATTAGGCATAAAAATAGCCTGTTTAGTGAAGAATCACTATCTCCTCGTTGTGGATTCTAAAAGGAAAATCGCAATAGCCAAATTTTGAAAAATGAGTGAACGACATCATCTAAGTAACACCAGACGATGGAGGATAATTGGGAGTCTCAAAGAGGCCAACTACAGTCGGAAGAAGCTCGAACCCTAAATGTCAATCGTTCCGTCATTTATCGCTTGTGGGAACCCGTATCAATGTTAAGAAACAGTGTCTTGAAGACCAGTAATTGGACGTTCAAGGGTTGCAATCGCTTAGGAAAACCATTTTCTGTGTCTGCAAGCACGATGCCACAAGTCAATCACTGCACACCAGCTTGCTTACGACTTTACAGCGTCGGCAGTAAGAGCAGTATCTTTACAAACTGTGTACAGATGACTACATGCAGGTTAGCTGTATGCAAGACTAACAGTGGTTTGCGTCCCACTGACTCACTCGCACAGAGGGGCCCGCTTAAAATGGTTTCCAGATAACCTCAACTGGACTTCACACAAATGAGTGTACAGTGCCCTTCACGGATGAGTCACAGTTTGGTGTATAGAGTGATTTTCGACGGTTATTGGTATAGATAATGTTAAAACTCGTTATGACGCTAGTAACATCCGCGAAATTCACGCATATGGAGGCGGTGGTTTGATAGTTTGGGCAGGGATTGCTGTTAGCGCAAACACTATCTCCACATCTTCTTTCGCTGTACTGTGACTGCAGTGAGGTATAAAAACGACGTTCTTGCTCAATATTTTCGGCCATTTCCTGCGGCCATGGATCCTGATGCCATTTTATAATGATAACGTGCGAGTTCACAGGGCTCGCATTGTCGGCAAGTACTTAGAATCGGAAACACTGCTTTCTATGGAAAGGCTATTGAGATCACGGGACTTGAATGTCATTGAGCATATATGGAACATGCTTGGGAGGCGTTTAAGTTCCCCAGAAACATAACGAGCTAAGAATTTGTTTGCTCCGTGAATGGGCAGATACCACAAACCACTATAGATGATCTTATTCTTGGCATGAGTCGACGCTGTCGGGCATGTGTTTCCAGCAGAGGTCATTACATTCCATACTGACAAACCTCCACCAATGAACTGTTTTGCCGCACAAATCGTATGTTTTGTTTATCTCTATTATTCAAGTATTTATTAATAATTCTGTTTGCATTTTCAAGCGCAAGTGTATTTTGCTTTATACCCCATGATCTGTAAAAGTTTCAGTGAATTCGAATAAATACTTTTCTTTTGATAGACTTTTTTCACTTTGTTACCAAATTTTTGGACATGAGTGTAACATGCAAGGTTACGTCTTCCTATGAAAAATAATTTTTTTTTTCTGTGTTCTTTGGAATGATTTTGATATCTTAAGGTAGGATACAGTAGCGAAGTGCTTTAACTTGAAATATATAATTTCAGAAAATGGTTTCGAATAAATGATGGGATTTACAGAGCAATGAAAGGCGAAAACGAGGTCGTTAGGAAACCAGTGAGATACAGAATGAGCAGTTGGAATTCAGGCTTATGTTAAAGAAATAATACATTTTAGAAAAATGGAAACCATGAGAGGTAAATCGTTTCGCTATGTTCCTTGGCATTCTTTTGATATTTTTAGGTACGAGACTACGAAATGTTGTTACTTGAAATATATAATTTTAGAATGTGGTTTTGAATAAATGATTGGATAACCAAAACATCGAAAGGAGAAAGCGCAAATTGTGGTCCCTAGAAAAAACAGTACTATACAGAATGAACAGATGGAATTCAAGCTTCTAAGTATTAAAGTTGTCATACAAGTTAGAAAAATGTAAACCATGAAAGGTAATTATTTTCTCTCTATTCTCTTTGGAATAATTTTCATAATTTTAGGTAGAAGACTGTAGCGAAATATTTTAACTTGAAATTTATAATTTCAGAATGCAATTTTGAATAATTTGATTGGATTAACAGAACATTGGAATGCAAAGGTGCCGTCTTTAGAAAACCAGGAATATACATAATGAGCAGATCTAATTTAAACGTCTGTTAAAGCAATCATACATGTTAGAAAAATGGAAACCATGAGAGCTAATTTATTTCTGTCTATGGTCTTTGGAATGCTTTTCATATTTTTAGGTAGGAGACAGTAGCGAAATGTCTTAACTTGAAATACATAATTTCAGAATGTGGTTTTGAATAATTTGATTGGATTAACAGAACATTGAAAGGCAAAAGTGCGGTCGTTAGAAAATCAGTAATATAGAGCAGATCTAACAAAAGCTTCTGTTAAAGCAATCATACATATAGCAAAGTGGAAATCATAGAAGGTAATTTATTTCTGCCTATGCTCTTTGGAATGCTTTTCATATTTTTAGGTAGGAGACAGTAGCGAAATGTTTTAACTTGAAATATAAAATTTCAGAATGTGGTTTTGAATGCATGATTAGATTAACAGAACATTGGAAGGTGAAAGCGCAAATTGTGGTCTATAGAAAATGAGTATTATACAGACTCAGCAGATATTCAAGCTTCTGTTAATGCAGTCATGCAAGTTAGAAAAATGAAAAACGCAAAAGGTAATTATTTTCTCTCTATACTCTTAGGAATGCTTTTTATATTTTTAGGTAGGAGACAGTATGAAATGTTTCAACTTGAAATATATAATTTCAGAATGTGGTTTTGAATAATTTGATTGGATTAACAGAACATTGGAATGCAAAAGCGCGGTCGTTGGAAAACCATTAATACACATAATGAGCAGATTTAATTCAAGCTCCTGTTCAAGCAATCATACATATTAGCAAAATGGAAAACATGAAAGGTAATTTATTTCTGTCTATGCTCTTTTGAATGCTTTTCATATTTTTAGGTAGGAGACAGTAGCAAAATGTTTTAACTTGAAATATAATTTCGGAATGTGGATTGGAATAATTTGTTTGGATTAACAGAACGCTGGCATGCAAGAGCGTGGTCGTTAAAAACCAGTAATATAGATAATGAACAGATCTACTTCAAGCTTTTGTTAAAGCAATCATACATGTTATAAAAAGGGAAACTATGAAAGGTAATTTTTTTCTGTGTATGCTCGTTGGTATGCTTTTAATATTTTTACGTAAGAGACAACTTTTGCAGGAGCGACATGTTTTATGTAAAAATATATTATTTCAGGGTGTGGTTTTGAATAAATGATTGGATTAAAAAAAACCTGACTGAAAAATTCTGAAGTAGGCAACAATTGATTTTCCCTATATAATGCAATGAATTTACTTCTATCATATTGAAAACAATAATGTATAAGATCTACGGTGCAATGTTTTTAATGTTGAATTGTATACATATTTAGTGCTTTTCCTGATGACAACATATATAATTATCTCGTAGTACCCAATTAACTTATATTGCACGCAACTCCTAATATGACAATTGTCAATATTGGTAGCATCCACATTAAGCAATTTAGTTCACACATTACAATGATTTAATAATTAATTCATCAATTTGGCGTCATTTTAATTAACTTACCGTTATTTTTGCAATTTTAACGATATTTTTGTGCATTTGGGGTGACATTTCGCCTGGTTGGCAATATTTCGCAAGATTAGTTGTAAAGTTCGCCACATTTATCGTCACGCGTTAGAGAAATGGATAGAAGAGTATTTTCTATATATATAAATGGCGACAAATTGTTAGGCGCCAAAATATAAGACTAGTACAGAGTATCTTCTCTCATGAATGGAACGAACTAGATGAAATAAACCGGTAGTTCTTAATCTCCTCATTATCCGATAAACAAATGTACGTGAAATTTCAAGCAAGTTTGGATATCGCCGTTCAAAATCTCGAGCAGTTTCTGCAGTATTTTTATTACTCAGAGCTTAAATCATTGTTAATTCGAAAAGCTCGCTATTTGTCAAAAATGCCATAATGCACAATTAGTTACGTGTTCTTACTTCAGAGCTAAACATGCTGACGATTCACTGAATGATGTATAATCTTCTTTATTTTGGTATAATATTAAATAAGTGTAGTTGTATTGAATATAAATAATACTGGGAATAAATACGTAAATTAAAAAATAAATCGTCTGCATTTCATTCTTCAGTTTTTTAAAATTATTTTACTATACTTGAAATGTCTGAATTACAGTTGCAGGAAAAATAATCGTTCGTGTGTTTTATTCTTTGTTTTGAAAATTATGTGAAATTTCAAAATCAAATATATACTTTACTTGCATATGTTTACTTATTTATTTTAATTGTTTCAAATAAAAAATTACATGTCTCAATGTGAAAAATACTGAAGAATCCGTGATTGCATCGTGATCCTACGCTTAATTCGCGAAAATGTCTCCTATGTATTATTATCCAGATTTATCTTTTTTGTAATATGTCACAAATTTGCATTTCTAATTTAATATATGGTCTCCATTCATAATGTTCAATTTTCAATTAAATATAACTCGCTCAATTTTAAATATACATATATACGGTTTTTTAATGATTATGTTGCTTTAAAAATAAAATTTTTCTGATTGTCCAAATTTGTGTAAGGGGGTCGTATAAAAATTTAAAAAGTGTAACTTTTTTAAAATTAATAGGAGGACTATTTCATTAAAGCAGTCTTCTTTCCTTCCTTACTTTCAATATTTTTGCAATTTACATTGCCCACAAATCTCCAACAGGTAAAGAATTAAAGCGCATTTCAATCTTTTTGGGCCACCCTGTATAGACAATATACATAGACGTATAAACAAATTAGGAAAAATTAATTTAGAAAAGGAAAAGTCTAAAATATAGCAAAATTGAAAAACATAAATGAAAGATAAATATTAATGAATGGATACTATATGAAGGAAATGGCAGAATTAAATAAAATATGAAAAGTAACATAAGAACAGAAAAGAAACATATTGTTACGAACGTAACGTGTCCGCTGGAATCGTAGGTGTGCACGCAGGATATAAGAATGAGTCCACGTTTCTGGTTAAATAACACGTTTATTCACAAGCACAAAGTAAACAGGAACAATATACAGTGATACGGCACTTAAATGCTCCACTAATTTCACAAAGTAACTGGCATTAATCTCAAAACATTAACAAAAGTAATTTCACAAAACAGACTCTACTAGTTTTAAAACATTGAAAAAAAACCCAGTTTAATTTAGCTTGTATCGTGTCAACTGAACTCCCCACTGAGTGATGACTCCTTTTTATAGGCTCTCTCTATAGAAACTTCTGGAATTATCAGATATCTCGTAGACTATTGGTTATTTCGTGGTCTTTCTCGAAGATTCCGCAAGTCGCCAAATGTCGCCAAATTGGCTATACATCATCAAATCTTGAAACCATCTCCCTAAGTTCTGCAAGTGGCAACCCTTAGAAGGACGTCATGGGAAAGAATGCCCGTATCGGTGTCTTTTGGAGAAAACACCCCGATGGAGCCGTTTGCTCTTAGACAGGGAAGAAAGGGAATATTGCACGTTCTCAACAATATAATTTAAATAAACAGATACAAAATGGAACAGCGCAAAAAGAGAAATCAAGAAGATTGAGTCGGAAGTTGAAATCCTTAATGAATCCCTTAACCCATGAAAAAAGTGATAGTGAATGCATCATCTAAGCTTGATCTTGAAAAATTGGATTTTTAAAAAAAGTTGTGTGTGGGGGGGGGGCGAAGGGGGGGGGGGCAATGATATTGGAAATTTTGCTGTTAGTGATAGAAACATTTGAAATTCGTAGCAACTTCAAATAAATATTGACTCCATATAATTTTGCGCAATGTATCTTATCTTATAAATCCGTATAAACAACCAGAGAGAAACACAAATTTTTAGCCATCATATAAGGCAAAGTTGTTTACTTCATACAGTAGACAGTAAAAGTAAAAACCAATTTAAACTTCATCATGCTTGTTTGGCTCATGTAAACTTACAACTATTCAATAATATTCATAAATTTTTATAATGCTTCATTTTAATCTCTGAGAAATACAGCCAGAGAAGCGAACAATTCCCCATTGTGATGGAACTTTAGCAATGCAAACAGCTAAGGGAATGGCTGAATATCCAACTGCAATTCGATTCGTGAAAGATTATCTAGAAGCATTTCAATTAGTTCCGAATTATTAAAGGATTTAATTGGCTTCAATTAAAGGATTCTAACGAGTAATTATTCGATGTGACGTACCTGTAGTTAGTTTTTCAATTACTTTTACTCAATTAAGTTTATAACTTTCTCAATTAAATTCATTAGATGAAAGGCAACTGCCATAACCGAAACTGCTGTTTGTAAATTTAAATTAGTTTTTATTTCTTGTACACTAGGCCAGAGTAGTCTAACTTATGAGGTGCTCACACATACATAAACAGTACATTTCATTTTCACACATTCATCGTTCAAAATTGATGAACCAGTCGATAAATTTGGCGAAAAGTTATTCACATCCTTTACGAGGATGTGCATGCCACCGGTAAAGGGTCTTTATATTAGAATAACTCATTTCACATCCATAAATCTAAAGCAAAAATATCTTGTGTGTGAGCAGCACATGACTTTCGTTCTACACTCGTTAGCAAAAAAAATGAAGCACCCCTAAAAACAATCCGATAATTTCAAAATTTCGCATGCAAATTCCTTTATACCAAGTATGCAAATGATTAAATTTGCAAGGCCAATGAGCGTTAAATTCGGTCATAACGCGAGTTTCTACTACGCAACTATCATCCTATAGGTTAAGAATGTGGACGGTTTATCTTTGCTCTTTATCAGCGTTGCAATTTCGTGGAGACACAACCAATTATGCCGTTACGACGTTGCCGAAGACCTTATAAGCAATTAGATGAACAATTAGATAAGCAATTAGACGTGGTCGTATAGTCGGGATGCGTAAAGTTAGCTGGTCATACCGAGCAATAGGCCGCCACTTGCACCAAACGGACACTGCTGCGCTAAGGTGCTGGCAGCAATGGTTGCTGCAAGGAACTCATCGGCGGAATGGAGGCTGTGGAAAACCAAGGTGCACGAATGCGCGGCAGGATCGGATGGATAGTGCGACAGGCCCGAACTGGCCCAACGGCATCATTGTTCGCCATCCAACGCGCTACAGCCTCTTCCATACCACCCGTGGTACCTTCCACCATCTCCCGGCACTTGGCTGAGGTGAGGTTACGCTTACGGCGGCCTTTAAGACGTCTGCGCATAACCCCACAATATCGACAGAATCGTTTGGCGTGCTGTCGTAGCCGAACATCATGGCTACCAGCAGACTAACATCGCATAGTGTTCAGAGATGAATCACGCTTCTGTCTTTCAGCAGATGACCGCCGGGTACGCTTGTGGAGGCCCAGGACCAGCGGTTTATCTTTGCTCGTTTATCTTTGCGGTTTATCTTTGATCGTTATCAGCGTTGCAATTCCGTGGAGACACAACCAATAATGCCGTTACGACGTTGCCGAAGACCTTATAAGCAATTAGACGAGCTTGAACGTCGTCGTATAGTCGGGATGCGTAAAGTTAGCTGGCCATACCAAGCAACAGGCCGCCACTTGCACCGAACGGACACTGCTGCGCTAAGGTGCTGGCAGCAATGGTTGCTGCAAGGAACTCATCGAAGGAATGGAGGCTGTGGAAGGCCAAGGTGTACGAATGCGAGACAAGATCGGATGGATAGTGCGACAGGCCCGAACTGGCCCAACGGCATCATTGTCCGCCATCCAACGCGCTACAGCCTCTTCCATACCACCCGTGGTGCCTTCCACCATCTCCCGGCACTTGGCTGAGGTGAGGTTACGCTTACGGCGGCCTTTAAGACGTCTGCCCATAACCCCACAATATCGACAGAATCGTTTGGCGTGTTGTCGTAGCCGAGCATCATGGCTGCCAGCAGACTGGCATCGCATAGTGTTCAGCGATGAATCACGCTTCTGTCTTTCAGCAGATGACCGCCGGGTACGCTTGTGGAGGCCCAGGAGCAGCGGTCACAATCAGCCTTTGTTTTACACATGCACACAGCCATTAGCCCTAGTGTGATGGTGTGGGATGCTATCTCTTACGACAGCAGGTTGCCCTAGTCATCCTCGTACAACTTTAACATCTCAACGACATGTTGATGAAATCCTGCGGCCGCATACGTTACTCTTCATGGCGCGTCATTCTGGGGTCATTTTCTAACAAGATAATGCCACGCGACATACGGCTTGCATACCTGTGGACTGTATCCGAGCTGTTGATACTGTTCCTTGGTCAGCGAAATTACCAGACCTTTCGTCAATCGAGCATGTATGGGGCATGCTAGGATGCCAGATTCGGGCATCCCGAAATGTAGCAAATCTGGAGTAACAATTGAGAAATGCCTGGAAGAATGCATCGCAGGGTGACATTAGGGAACTTCATCACTCCTTACCTAGACGTATACAAGTATGCATTGCCGCCGGGGGGGTTCACTAATTATTGATTTGAAAATTCAATATGCAATTGCTAACCATTGATGGGTCCTGCGGCCTTGATTTTGTACTCATTTCATTACCTATGTATGAGCTGTATGCATATTTAATTTCAATAAAAACAGTCACTTTCTTCATGGTGCTTATTTTTTTTTTACAAAAGAGTGTATAATGCAATGAATTTACTTATTTCACATTGACAAAATGATGTATCAGATTGTAACGAACTGAGCTCCAACCGGAAATAGGACGTGGTACGAACTGAACAGGCGACGTTCTACCGTTGAGCTTCTGGGGACGAAATTGCAAGCTCTTATTGTCGAAATGGATGTATGAGATCCATGACACACTGTATTTAATTTTGAATTGTACATTTGTGGCTTTTTCGGATAACAACATGTAAAACTTTTTCGTACCCTTATATTTCGCTTAAACCTATATTTCGCGCAACTCTAAATTAATAATTATCAGTATTCTTTTCATCTTCAATAAACGATATAGTCCATATATTAAAATATGTAAATAATAAATTCAACAAAAAGGCGTTATTTTCATTAACTTGGCGTCATTTAATTTTGATGATATGTTCGTCAATCTGGGGCTAAATATTGATAACTTGGCTATATATCTTTAGATTATTCACCAAGTTAGCTAAGTGTGTCGCCAACTGTTGCAGACAAATAAGGAGAAAAGCTTTATAATAGGAGTATACTAGAAGGTATGCCCGTTATATGACGGAATTAAAAATGTTCAAAACATTACCTCCTATTTAGCGCCATCTTTAAATTAATTTGGCGACATTTTTATCAATTTTGTGGCACTTTTGTTAATTTAGCAATATTCAAAAAGTCGCCAAGTAGGCGATATACCCCTACAGATATTGAATTTTCATTAGTCGCCATTTTCATTGATTTAACGTCATTTTTATCAATTTGGCGAAATTTTCATTAATTTGGCAACATTTAAAAATTCGCCAAGTGGCGATATTCCGTCAAATATGTCCAAAAACTGAATTACGTATCGAATAATTTTTTGTTAGAAATCGAGTATATATATACACGCAACTTGTTTTATGCGAAACTATACAATTGATCTAAATTTACTTTTTTGGATACGACGAAATAAATATCAGATTACCTAAAATATGCGCATATCGATGTATATTTAAAAATATATATATGAAGAAATTCTCCTACAGATTCGGTTTGTACATCTCTGAGAAGAACGTTCTTTGATCTTTTCGATGATGTCAGAATGGAAACTCTGTAATAATATTTTCAATCGTTAAGGAACCAAATTGTGCGAAAATTGCTCAAAATCGTGCTAAAACATAAAATAAATAAACAACTAATTCGATTTTTAAGAATATTACAGAGGTGTATATCCTCGGGTGATGACGTAAATGTGTACCAAATTTCACGATCCTATAACGCTAAGCTGTCCCGCTACAGACCACACATATACACATACATACACAGACATCTTTTATTATGTAAGATTAGGCAGCAAGTGAATAAGGCAAGTTAAAACTGGATTAATGTCAGCTTCATAACATAAATTAGACAAATGTTGTGTATTTCCATGTGAGTTAATGATTTAACATGGCATAACGATCTGGTAGTAATATGAGATACAAGGAGTTTACAAAAAGGCACCGTGAATTGATATAGCATCAAGCAAAAAATATGAATGTTAACTGCTTTCGAAGGTAAAAATAGCCTTATTTTTCAGGATAAGCGAGAAGCACGACTTCACTTACTCAAGTATGGGCAATGTATGCAATGTATGGGCTCATAGTGATTGCGCAGGCCAAGAAAATATTGCCTGTGGATTTAATTAATGTAGATTTAAATGGACTGTTATTGTTATACCATAATACTAAGCTTATAATCTAAAGTTTAGCATAATAGCTCTTTTCCTGATATTACGATACTGTCCCATATGGCTACCATATTTTTCAAATTTCGAAAACTGATTTAATTTAGAGACATAAATGAGAGTAATACTTTTTATGATATTTATCATTTATGTTTATATAATAGAGTGTTCGAAAAATTTTCTAATTGTAGGTTTTCGATTTTCTTGACTGCGTCTATTCTGAAACTTTTCACTACCAAAAACATACTTGGTAGCATATATTATTACCTTTTCCTCTACGTGATATTTTGAAGAGACGAAGTGATAATTGTAGATGCATTTAAAACTTTACAGCAATATTGATTTAAATTACCACCACAGGTTCTGTCTAATCCATCCAGATACGTTTTTGCAAATTTCAGTAACTTAACATCAAATAAATGAAAAATAGTTTACTTATTTACATCTCTCACAATACTGAACCACGATTATAGGTAAAAAATCCTAAATATATGTACCAATTTAATCAAATGAATACGATGCTTAGCAAAGCAAATACACCGAAGTCTAATGCGAAGTCTAAATCAGCTAAGCCAACACAATCATGGGAGTTCCTTGTGGTGATGTAGCCTTGCATGAAAAACTCTTTTGTCTCTCTTTCTGGTCGAGCTTCACAGGTTGACAACTCCCTGACGCTAATGAATCTCGGTGATAGAATAAGTAAATATACGTCGTTTATTCTTATTGTGTGTGCTTAAGCATGTTGCTAAGGATTAAATGCTTGCAACTATGCATGTAATTAAAAAGAAATGCGACTGCTTATAACGTTTCCATATTAAAAGAGACAATTTTGATTTAAATAAGCTCCCATTTAATGATTGGTATAATTTTCCAATCACTAAATAGATAATTTTCATTATTTTTTTTCTAAAGTAGGCATTTTTAACACTTTACAACAAAGTTGAAAAGTGTTTATGACTTTGTTCATTCTGTCTGTCGGTCTGTTTGGCTGGCTGGCTGGCTGTCTGTTAGCACGATAACTGCCGTAAAAATGACTTCACCAAAATTGAATTTTAGCATGTTGTTCAGACGGTCTGTAGGACCTATGGGAATATAAATGAATAATATCACAAAATTAGTTTTGGATTGAACCCGGGTTGAAAAAATGAAATAAATTGAGCCCTATCGGACCTAATTTTTCAAACATTTTTTAAGCGGATTTAAAATTCGCAAATTGCTTCGAGAATTTTAGGTAATATTCAAATTGTTCCATAAAATATATAAAAAAAATTCGGCGAAATATATTCAGTAGTTTTTTAAATAAAAATTAAAATAGTAATAACACCTCTTATAAGAAGCGATCACGTGACCATGATGTGAAAGATCACGTGACTCACTTCAAAATGATATATGGCCTCCATCTTGTCTCAAAATCGGATTTTTAAAGTTCTTTTTAATTCATATTGAGTGTTGTATCCGTCCCAAAAACCACTTTTTTTTGCTTAAATTCTGTGTATCTGCATACTGAAACAGCGCAATTACAATATTTGATTTTAAATGCTCATCCAAATTTGATTATTTCTACAACGAAGCCTATTTTTCACCTATGTAAAATTTAAACAGCAAAATATGTTGAATGAGTTGTATTAGAATTGCTGTATTTCTTTAGCACAAAATCATTTAGTTCATGGAGTCTGCGTAGCTGATATGAATGAAATATTCATTGATTTTACAAAGAGAAGGACGATTTTTTTCGATGAAGTTTAAAGCATAGAGTTTAATTACTTGTAGCTCCATAGTCTTAATTTTTAAATAAAATAAGTTATTATAGTGTTGTGATGAATTACATGAATGGGAAATTATTTATGAATGAAATGCTGCTTTTATAGAGAGATCCAGGCGTGGTATTTTTTCTATGACGTCATTTGAATGAATTTCAGTTGTTTTCGATGAAGTTTTCGAACATAATACTTTATCGTAGTATTATGATAACTCTAAAATTATGACCGAGGAATGTATCACATTTTAGAGATGTTTAAACCAATCAATTTATATTTCAATGCCATCATTTGAATGAAGTTCATTTTTTTCGATGAAGGTTAAAGTTTTCAAATATAATAAATTAATGTAGTATTGTGATAAGTTTTAAGATATTATCGAGGAATGTATTGCACTTTAGACATGTTTAAATAAAATTGCATTGAAGTTGGAAAGTGTTTCATAATCAATGCTTTAAGCATGATTGATCTTTCTTGTTTGTTATTTTCTCTTTTTCATGTTCAGTTCTTGTGCTTTAAAATATTTATTTCTTAGCGTTGACAATTAGCAATATTATACTAAAATTATTTCACAGGCGGTTCCCGTTAGCAACTCCAACTTATTCCTTCCACGTTTACACGTTAAAACTTTCTGCAACCTTTGCTCATTTTTTTCAGCTTCTTTGTTGAGAATTTCGGAAAACTGATAAGAAAAGCCACAATTACAGGCTTTCATGAAAATCCCGGCTTCATTTCTGAAATATTTAGCTAATTATCGTCTGCCTGAGCGTTATTTTTGTATATCTATACTATATATGTGTCTGTGTTATCATAACTATCAGGAACCTTACTTCCCATTACGGACAGTTGATTCCCCTGAAACTTTCAGTGACATTCTTGCAAAGGTTTTACAGTGTATCTGCGCAATATGCTACCCAGAACTAATTGCTTTGCAATTGAAAATTATATATAAAGTATAAAAATATGTTTTTTTTTTTTGTGGGGGGGGGGGGGGGAGGGATAGTGCATACTTTTTTTTCACACTGCACAAATTTCAGTTTCGAAGTGCACGTAGTACTGTATAAATTATTTTCATACTGTATAAATTGCGCGCTACTCCCCCTTTTTTTTTTTTTTTTTTTTTTTTTTTTGATCAAATGATTAGGCACTTGACTTTCATCACGCTACTGCACGTTAAAACCCCGGCACGTTTAGTTCTGGAAATATCATGTCCACTCTCAAGCGTACATACACAGATGCATTGGATTTTACAGATGGCAGTGATGCAGCATCTATCTCTATTGGCGCTTGGTGCGAATTTATTTTCATTTCGCCTCTTGTCCTATATGCCTTATGGATGGAGATTGGAACGAATTTATTTTGATTTCGCCTCTTGTCTTATATACCTTATGGATATGGCACGGTACCTCATATATAGGGGGGGAAGGGGGGGGGTACCGCCCTTACTTCCTTACTTCCATTGCCGCTGCACGGATTTTCAAAACATGCAAATCTTTTCAAAATTCTGAATCGAAATTTCGAGACTTTCCCTAATACAATGTACTACGCATGCAGGAAATATAATAAGAACTTTGTGATGCGTTGCTAATGTTTGTGCATAAAAACATGAACTGGTGATAAATTTACTAGAAGCAATTTCCACTCAATGGCCTTAGAACATTTTACACTCATTTTCAGTTACTTAAAAACCGCTTTAGCGTTAATGATCCTGAAATTTTGCTACATAAAATTCTTCGTGGATATCAACGACGTGAGATGTGTTCTAACATGCGGAAATTTTAGGAGACAGAGTATGTATAAAGAAAGTAAAATCCATATTACAAAAAGTATTTTCTGATTCTTATTATATAGTAGCAGTATACCAGTTTTTCGTACGGAATATACAATATAAAGAAACTTGAAAATCACAATCATGTGTAAATCCCGATATTGATCGTGTGGATTTCGTCCAAAGTTTGTTTGAAAGGCAATTTTTCGATCTTTTCGATGGTATCGAGATGGAGACTTTGTGATAATATTTTTCGACTGCTAAGGAACCAAATAGTGTGAATATCGCCCGAAATCGTGAAGATGTGATATAGTTTCAATAATGTAAATGTAAATGTATTAAAATGGTGTACACAGAGTTACTACGAAGGCCCTTAAGCACCGTAATAACTTTGCAAATAGAGGTCCATGAGTACACAGGTTAGCTCTATCTATAGAAAAGTGAGAATGCACAATGAAATAAAAATGATTGCAGTGGTTCCTTCGGGGAATTTATGAAGTTGGGATAACAAACTCGGCAACAAAACGAGATAGACGCAAAAGTCAATTACAAAGTTGTAGAATGCTGTCTATTTAAGTAGGAATCGACTATAAAATTACAACAACGGGTATTTATTTGACACAATAACGTTATGGAGTAATGGCTGTCTCAGAAATGCTAAAAATAAAAATAAAATCAACTTAAATTCACAAGAATTATGTGCAATCTTTTCAAAATGCAGACCGTCAACAACAATGGACATACGAATTTAAGAAACAATTTTGCTGCTTATTTTGATCAAGTGCTGCAGATGTGACGGTGTTACAGGCTCCTATAATACGATATTTTGACAAATATTTATTGGCTTTCGTATACTCGTTTCGTTTGATCCTGATGTTGATTGTTACTCGTGAGGCAAGGCTATACAGCTTTTCAATTTTCTTTTTTTTTCCAGCTCGCTTTCTTGTCGAGTTTCTAATCTTAACTTTTTAAATTCTCTACTGGGGGAGCTGCAAACTATTTTATTATATCGGGCATGAGCCCGTTATTATAGATAATCATAACGAATACACTCATGGACTTTTCCTTACAATGTTATTGGAGTGCTTAAAGAATTTACCAAGAACTCTGTATTGTGTTTACCAGTATTCAAAATTAAAATCGAATTATTTGAAATTTAAGATTTTCATAGTATTATTTTCTATGGACAAAGAGAATATTTCCCTGTTGCCAACTTAAAAAAAATAATTTAAGATTTTTTTTTTCAATTTTTGAAAAATAATAAAGTGAAAAAGAAAGTCAATTAAGATATTTTTTTTTGTATTTTGATGCTGAACGTGGCGAAAATAAACACAAATTATATGAAATAAGAATATTTGAGAAAGTTTATTTAAAGAGTGACTCCCCATATTTCTATTCTAAATTAATGCATATTTCCAATAGTTCATCAAATTTAGAAAAAATGCATGCAGTGGAGATGAAGCTACTAATTCTTCACGCCGAACGAATTTTGTTATTCCAGGTGTTTATCAGAGTTCCTGAAAGTAGGAAACAAAACTCCTTGAAACAAAACTTATTGAAAGAAGTGGCTGTAGCTCCGGGGAGTTACAAGTCATTAGTAAGATTGCTTGTTGACGGAGAAAACTCTTGGAAACTACAAGTTCCGGTACAGCTCTGAGCAAAAAGATAAAAAGTATAAAGATAGGGCGGTATGGATAGCAGATAGCCTCTGGCTAAGTAATGATGGGAAAGGTCTGTGGTCGATTATTGACCAATCCCAGATGTAAACCTTACCACGAAAGCCATTTTTGGTCCATACTGCGATGTGGAAAACGATAGGGATATGTTCACTAAAATAGTACCAAAATAAATCTGCATAAAAGAGATTCGACTTTAATGTCATAAAATGGGTTGGGTTCCTGACTTGTATTTAAAAATTTATTTTAACGTATCACACTTAAACAATTATTTAAATTTGTAATTAAGAAACAACTGCCACTGACTGAGTTTGAAACATTAATCTTCAATGATGGCGCCACGAGAACACAAATCCCGCAATGGCATACCACTAAACAAGTATTTAATAATAGTTTTGCAATTGTAAATATAGTGATCGGTAGTCGTCGGATTCTACATAAGGGAATTTTGATCTTTATATTTCACAAAGAAATGTTTAATTAATTATGAATCAATTTAAATAAAAGAAAATATGTAACAGAGCCATTATAAATGAATAAAGCCCATCTAAATTCAAACTTGCCATCTTTAAGATATCGACTTTTGGAAACGGAGCTCAATATCCTAGAGTTCACTAAATTCGTACTGGTAGTACTAGATAGAGGGTCACTTTCAAACACCGAACATTTCTGCGCTAACTTGCAGTGTTAATCCACTCGGGCACCATTGTAAAGAAATAATCTTGCTGTCTCAACCGGAAATCAAGCCACGAATCTTCGAACTAGCCCTTCTACGCTCTCCGTTGGGACACTGAGACGAGAATTTTCTATAAAAGTTGATTTATGATAAATTGAAAAATTTCCTACTTGAAAATTATGGTTTGAAATTCATTTATTAGAAGATGGTAACTGATCACCATTCTGTATTGAAGGCAGCTTTGAAGGTCACTGTTAGAGCCCAGTCAAGGTCAATGATTCATCTATGAATTCGTGGAATTTTTTGTTCAGTAATTGTGTTTTTGTTTTCGATTTTAGTTTCATTTGATTTATGATTGATTAAAACATTTTCAAAGTATTTTGGTTAGTCACTGATGCAATTAATCAATTTTAAGTCCAGTTTTGATTAGTCAATGCTAACCATTTTAATTATTAAGGATAGTATATACTTAATATGAACATAGAAAATTAGATAGAAATTTGAAAAGCTAAAGTAGCTGCACAATTTTTAAAGTAAATACCATTGTTTGTGAAAAACATTTCTTTGAATGCCTAGGCGTATGCTAAAAATTCGCAACATTATTAAAAGAAGGAATGATTTTTTGTTTGAAACTGTTTTTTTTGCATTTCTTTTGATATATTTACTTCAAATTAGCCACCTGATGCTACTTTTATCTTCCAGATGAGCTTCCTGTGTGGTCGTCAGCCTCTCGATTTGAAATTGAAGCTTAATATACCAGAGTCCATTGAATCCGTGATAGTTATACTAGGGTCACTTTCAGACCTTCGACATCATAGCTCAATAAAGCTAAATATAAACTTATGATCAACAAGGCCAAATTAGATTCCTGGGTAACTTTCTGCAATAACTGTAATTCAAAATTTGGCACTCACTTCAAATTTGCTTTTAAAAAACTTATCAAGAATAAAAGTATCAACATCCAATTTCAGGACAACCCTAACCTTAGTTACTCCGAAAATATGACCCGTCTTTTAAACCATTGCATTAATGATGATCCCAATTTTGACTTTTTTCCTTTTCACTCAATTCCTGATGGTGGGTTGGGGGTCCTTTCTCATTCTGAGTTGTCTTCAGTTTTTAAAAATCTCAAAAATGGAAAAGCTTCTGGGCTTGATAATTTAGATTTCAAAATTTGGAAAGATCTTTATAAATTTAATCCAAATTTCTTTTTAAAATTATTTAACTTATGCTTTAAATTTTGTAACTTTCCAGCCTGTCTTAGAAATGCAGAAATTATTTTTCTTTTAAAACTTGGTAGGGACTCTTCTAATTTGTCCTCCTTTAGGCCTATTTGTCTCCTTCCTACTCTTGGCAAAATCATAGAAAAAATTTTTATTAATAGATTTAACTTTTGGTTAAAAACTGAAGATATACTCCATCCCTTGCAATTTGGGTTTCGCGAGCTTCACAGTTGTGAAGACGCTGCTCATAAACTTTTACTCACTATTGAGAACCTTAGACCATTACATCATGTAGCACTTACTACTTTAGATATACAAGGAGCTTTCGATAATCTTCCCTCTTACATCATCAGGAACATCCTCCCTCTTACTTTTGTCAAATTAAACATTCCTATTCCTTATAGAATTTTTATTTATTCTTATCTTAGCCATAGAACTGTTACTTTTTCTGAAGGGTCTTTATCTATCTCTAAATTTATTTCGAAAGGCGCTCCGCAAGGCTCAGTTATCGCTCCCTTCATTTGGAACCTTTACTTCAATGAAATTCTTTCCCTTAATAGCGATTTATTTTATCTTCAAGCCTTTGCGGACGACCTTGCTATTATTACATTTGGCAATAATAGAAATGTCCTTGAAACTAATACCAATTCCCTCCTTAACTCCCTTTCTACTTCCCTCAATAATCTGATATTAGAAATATCTATTGATAAAAGTTGCTCCGTTATTTTCCCAAAAATTTACTCTAGTATGAAAAGAAATCCCATTTTCAAATTTAATAATAGATCCATTAAAATTAAAAATCATTTAAAATTTTTAGGTTTAATCATTGATAATAAATTAAATTGGGACCCTCATATTCGATATCTCCAAGAAAAATGCCTAAAATTTTGTACTACTTTTGGCCAAATATCTGGGAAAAATTGGGGTGTCAAAAAATGGTTCTTAAAATGCTGGTATTTATGTGTTGTGGAAAAAGTTATTACTTACGGTTCTGCTATATGGGGTAAAAAACTAAAAAAAAATGCAAATAAAAAAATGTCTTTCACTCCAAAGGATCTTCCTTCTAAAAATCTGCCCAGGCTATCGTACAACATCTAATATCTCCTTATTTTCCCTCACTGGTATTCCCCCCATTCATTTTACAATTTCTACCCTCTATAATAAATTTAATTTTTGGAAACAAAAAATTGATTCCTTTTCATCTCCCTCCCTCCCGCCTCCCTCTGATTTTGATTTCCTTGTTCCTTTCTCTAACTTTCACCCCTCTAAATGGTCCGTAAATTTAGTTAACAGAATGGATAAAAACTCTGCCATTTATAATATATATACTGATGGTTCAAATATTGACAATAACACTGGTTTTTCAGTCTGTATTTTTAAACATGATGTTCTGGAAAAGGTTCTCTCCTATAAACTTGACAACAGGAATACAGTATTTCAAGCCGAACTTACCGCTATTTCCTTTGCTATTGACTGGGCTTCCTCTAATAATACCCCTGTTAATATTTTTTCCGATAGCCTCTCTTCCATTCAAGCTCTTAACTCAATAAAAAATGAATCTAATTATCTTAACTCCATTAAATACAAAGCTCTCCTTCCCAAAAACCTTGTCAATATTTCTTGGGTAAAAGCTCACAATAACATATCTGGAAATGAAATTGCTGATTACCATGCCAAAATTGCTGCTATCTCTGGTTCCCCTCTTACTATTCCCTTTCCTTACTCGCTCCTCTAAAAAGTTTGTAAATCTCATATTCTTAATCTTTGGCAAAATTATCTTAATGATTACATTTCCACCGGGACTGGTAATCCGGCTAGAATCCAGTCTTACCTCCCTATCGTGAATCCTAATTTACAAAATTTTAATAAATATCTCATTTACTTTCTTACTGGTCATGGCCCCTTTCTTGATTACTTATACTTTTTCAAAATTAAATCCACCTCTAACTGTATTTGCAATAAATTCGGTGACGTTGACCATTACATTTTCGATTGTCCTTTTTCTAAAAAATTTCATCTCTGCAAACCTTCCCCCTCTAATAAACCAATTTGGTTCTCCAAAGTTCGTTCAAATCCCTCTTCAGTAGATAAAATTAAAAACTGTATTCTTGTTTCCATGGAAATTTCTAATAAAGTGACTGACCTAAACTTATGAGTAGATTCTGCTCTCATTTAATTTTGATCAATGAATCCCTTTATTTCATTCTTATTAACTTATATGAACTTATTGTGTTCCCTCTATTTTTTTTTTCTTTAAAAAAAAAAAAAAAAAAAAAAGCTATGTTAACTGTTCTTATTTTTTTGGATCTGTCTTTTTCTTTTGACACTTTTTATTTGTATTTTTTCTTATTTTTCTTTTCTAAATTTTATTCTAAATTTCTGTTTTTGTTTTCATACGGCAATTTTTTTTTCCTTTTCATATATTTTCTTTTTATATATTTTCTAAATTTTACTTTTAAAATTTTATTATTTTCTTTCATTTTAATCTATATTTTATTATGTTATTATACCTCACTCTTAATATTAGTTTTCAATGATCATTTTATCTATATTCGCTATAACCATTTTCCCATTTTTGTAAAATGGACGTACTTGTCAAGTTCGTTCAAATATAATGTAAAACTGTCTGTTTAATCACAATATTTATTATAAATTGTAATATTTTTAGACCTAAATAAAAGTTCATTTGGTGGGATGGTAGACCTTGGGTGCCTCCTGAATGCAGGAGGTATCCTTTCCCGGCCGTGCAGATAGCTACTCTAAACCCAATATGTGAGTCGCACGGTCTGGGATCTTCAGACCTTCGATATCTATGCACTAACATTCAGGGCTAATTCGTCCGTGCGCCGTTATAAAGACCTCGATTGTCTCTTTATCCTTTTTTAGATGCAATTGTACAGAATTTTTCTTTGATCTTTCCAAACGGATTTAATTCTAACCTAAATTAATTTGGCATCCGGGACCTCCAGCCCAGGGAAATACCACAAAAATGCACTCATTTAATCAAACTGTATTTATTGTGCATTTCACATAATTTCCGCGGCTGTCTGTTTAAAGCAACTGACGACATAGACAATAACTGGTATTTCATACGCCCGGAATGATACATAATTATAGACACTTTACTTATATAATACACTTTACGGGCCTGGTGATGAAGCTTACACAGTAGACGAGTTACAAAGCTTTTATGCTTATCCAAAACGCTTTTCTTTTGCATCGTATAATATTGCGGCCAACCCAGGATACTAGACTCTTCCAATCATAGTCGTATCCAAATAGGTTTCATTCAGCTAGGGTTCCATCCGACTTCCGCACTCATCCTTACCAGCCAAATTCTTAATGCATCCTTCAATCCAACTCACAATAGAATCTCTCCTGAATTCCTTGCATTCCAACTTCGAATCACTACTAAATCTTCTTATCTTACTCGCGATCCGAAACGTTATTCTATTCTATATCAGGAACGCAGAAATGTAATTAGCTCAGTGATTGGGCTATCTAACTCAACCAGTCAGGATTGTTAGTTTAGAGAAAGCATAAATTTTAATGAAAACTGAGGGAAATAACAATCTAAAGCTTATTTAGACTCCTCAACAGTTTAAACACGCACTGTTTAAAAAATATGAAACTTGGGCAAGGCAAAAATGAAAAATTTGAAAGCCACCACAGAAACAGCAATCACATCCATTTAATTGATTTTATATATTGAACCTCGGTTTTTATATGTGATCAATTTTTATTTTTTCTTCTTCAAGCTATAGAATGAATACTAGGAGTGTAAGTTTTCACTTGACTTTTTCATGATTTATATTCCATATTATTTTCTTCTAATTGTATCACAATTATTTCTAAAATAAAAATATAGTGGGGATAATAGATAGCTTTCCATATATAATGCAATGAATTTAGTTTCACACAACAAGGTGAGTGGCAAGAAGATGTATAAGATCCACTGCACAATGTTTTTATCGTTGAATTGTACATTTGATGCTTTTTGGATGACAATATGTAAACCTATTTCAAAGTACCCAATTAATTTACATTTCAAACAAATCTAAATGGACGATTATCAATATTCACATCCGCAATAAGCAATATCGTTCGTATATTAAAATATTTAATAATTAATTCATTAATTTGGAGTCATTTTCTTTTACGTAGTGTAATTTTCACTATTTTAAAGATATTTCTGTCAATCTGGGGTGAAATATATCGGGGTCAAATATAGAATATCCTATATCTCTGGTCGAAGGTGACATATCGCAAAATAGGCAATATTTTGCTAAATTAGTAGCAAGTTTATCAAACGTATTGCCACTCGTTACAAACAAACGGAGAAGCGAGAATTTCTTATTTATAAATGATTGTTGGTGAATTTTTTTTCTTATATATAAATGATTGTTGGCCAAAATACCAAAATATTACTCAAAGTATATTCACTGATGAATAGAACGAATTAGATCCACGAGAATGATATTAACAAATTTATCGCATGATATTGCATATGAAAAGTGAACATATTTCGCAACAATCAATATTTTTATGTGATATTTTAATAAATTTATTTGAAAATCGTACACTATACCGAGAACAGGTTATGCTAGCGTTCTACCGTTTGTGTCAATTAACATAAGGAATAAAAATTACATAAAAAATTATTATTTACGTAACAGTACTGAAGATTCTGACTATTTTATAATATCTTCAAAATTTCCTTCGAAAATGTTGGCATATTTCGAAAATTTGATTGCATTTAAAATCTATAGGCTTTCTGTATTTACTGATTGTTATTTTTGTACAAAATTTCGTTTTTAAACTCTGCATTCGTGCTTGATATATCGCATCCACAGACTCAAAAACACACAGAATCTGTTTAAAATGCCCTACGTCAAAGACAATGCAATTGAATTTCAAAAAGAATATGATGACCGCTTACTTTGATAGGCATTGAAGGTGTCACTTTTTTAGAGGACCTGATCATATAACTTTCTGACAGGTTTTTATTTCCCCCCGTTTCGTTTGTTTCTGATGCAGATTACTACGCATTTAACAATGGTCTACAGTTTGGCAATTGCTTTTTTCCTCTATTTCGCTTTATTGCCACGTAAAATATCATAACTCTTTAAATTCACAGATAGGAGCAATTCATCGGGCAATGTCATTTTACTATATATAAGCATCCTTAAAAAGTTGTATGAGTGCTTTAAATCCTTCCTAAGGAACCTGCATTTAAATATCCCAATACATAAAATCATGTTATTGAAATAGTTCTATACTCACCATTAAATCTCAATATTAACCAAAGCTACTATACTCCGAAAACTACTAAAACTTCTCAAATGGAATGTTTTATTACGACGCACGCTCACAGTGAAGGAGATATATTTCCTAAACAAATATACAAACTACCAAAAGAATAAACTTATTGGAAAAAGTGGCTAGCTTCGAGGAGTTACAAGCCACCAATCAGATAGATTGTTGACAGAGAATATTCCTTGAAACTTTAAGTTCTGGAACAGTTCTGAGTATTAGACAATAATCGGCAGTAGCTCTAGTTTAATGGAGCTGAAACGGCATTTTATAAATAACAATTTTCTTCGTGGATTGTTTGCTTTTTTATTTTTTTGACACTTTCAAAATTAATTCGAAATATTCTAACATCGAAATTATAACCACTGCATTTCAAAAATTAAATACTTGATCTAAAATTCAATTATATGTCTTTATGGGAATTTCAAAAGCCTCAAATAAGTACTTATAGTTCATAGGTAGCATTCTTAGTTTTTAAGATACAGGCATTAAAAATTAAAAGAACGTAAAATTTTTAATTTACATGAAATTGAAAAGGCGATTTCTCAAAAACTACAACAATTTTGTGAAAACAAATTAGCAATTTAGAACTTATATTTCCGAGTGAATATCATTGTTGCTTTCAGTTTATATTTGTTTTTCATAGTTCATAATATATTCCGCGTGAAAATAAGCAAAGTGAAGCAAAGAATGGCTCAGGACAAAAATTTTTGTTTAGAAAATAAGTAAAAAGATTAAATTATTGAAATTATTTTTATACATTAAAAATATGACCACATTTATGACAAAATAAATAAAAATTGTTGATATTCTTGTCTGTTAGGTTCGGAGATATAAGCGTCCAAGGTGTTTACAGTTCGCTCCGATTTCAGTCAGAAATATCCCATCCGTAGATTTTATTCATATTAAAAACCGTATCGGAAAAAGTGGCTAGCTTCAGGGTGTAACAAAGTCAGTAAAACGATTGTTTGTTGATAAGAAATATTCTTTGAAACTTCGAATTCTGGCACAGCTCTGAACATTAGACAAAATGAATGAAGATAAGATGATATTGCCATATTGCTTCGGGTCAAATAAAGGGGGAGAAGATCTGTGGACGATTATTGGCCGATCACTGATGGAGATTTCGTCACAGCAGCCATATTTGGTTTTACGCGTATTGTAAATTTGACAAAAGTAAAATAAAGAAAGAAATATATGTGTTGAAAATCCGACTTAAACACTGGAGTTTCGACTTTGAATTTAGATACTGGAAATTTCAACAAAAAAAATTAAACTTTTGTATTTGCACCACTATTCATTTATCTACTATAAGTAACTTAGGGTAATTTCATATAAAATCACCTAAAATAAGAACAATTGGTTGCATGACCATGTTTGAAAAATTCTATATTTTGCACAAACTTTTCTACATATTTCAGCAGATGAGAAACGATTTTTAAAATTTTTTTATCTAGCTTCGTTTATTTGGTACAGCCATTTTTTCAACATAAGCGGACTTCAAATTCAATGAATTTTGATGTTCAAGCAAATTGAAATATCTTGGAACTCAAAATAGTTAGATACATGGAATAAAAACTGTTTTACTCGCCTTAAAGTTGTGTACATTTCATGCTATTGTAAGGTTCGTGTAACTGCAACCTGAGTGGATGAAATTTAGCATTGAAATCCAGTGTCAGCTCAGCATAAAAGGCAGTTTTTAGGCTTTTATAAAATAATGAAGGGAGCAATTTTAAATCTTCAAATTTTCACCATATCTTATCCGAACGTCTTAGCTGTAGAAATGTCAAGATTAAGAACTTTCTCCTTTTTGTTTTATTAAGTCCCAAAGATGGCGACTTTTTCAAGTTTACAAATATTTAGCCCTTAATATCTCTGGTGGGGGAACCGGGAAAAATCTGAAACTTGCAGAGAATCAAGTACTATATAATATCTAATTGTAGTAAACATTTGGAGTTTAAGACCTTTCTAGTTTTATAGATATGGCGTGATGAACAAGTTATAAAATCTTGCTTATTTATTTATCAAATATGCATAACTTTGTTACAAATTTTCTATTTATTCATATTATTATTCCTCCAAATCACGAAAATTGTGAATTATAAATAATTGATAATCATAAATTATTGTTATTAATGAAAATTTAGTTAACATTTTAGCTTTAAAATTCAAAGTTAAGAAAAATAACCAATCATGATCAAAAATAGCCAAATTGGCTAAAAGTTGCCAAACCTGACAACCCTGGTTAGTATTTGAAGAAAGAAAAATATAATATATATATATATATATAAAAGAGTGCCATTTTCAAATTGTTACTACTACAGTATTGTGGCAATTAATTGAGAAATGTCATTTTTTTCGTTTTATCACACGTAAGCTTAGGAAGAAGCACTCCAAATTAGCTCAGAGTTCAAATTGCAGTTATTATCAAAGTAGCAGGTGTTCGTATGCACCTGGTAAGTAGCAGGTGTTCAAATTCCTCCGCCAGGTGGCAGGTGTTCCGCAGTGGTAGTTTCTCAGTTGTTGCGGGGCTCATTAGCGTCATGGATATCAGCGCGGAAACACGTGCTAAAGTGATTGCGCTTAGAGAGCACACTTCTAAGACGTTCGAGGAAATAGGTAAAATATGTGGAGTGAGTACAGCAAGTGTCGGAAGGATCTGGAAGCGGTTTCAGGAAACAGGAAATGCTGGAACCAACCGCTCTGGAAGATGCGGCTGAAAAAGATCAACTTCGACTCGTGACGACAAAACTTTACATCGAATGAGTGTTAAAAATCCTCGATTAACCAGTTTTGACCTGTCTAAGTCCATGGTGGCAGCTGGTGTTGATATTGCACCTTCAACAGTGCGATGCAGGCTGTTAGAACGCGGACGGAGAGCACGTTGACCGTACAAGAAGCAGCTTCTGACGCTTCGCATGAAGAAAAAAAGGTTGGAATGGGCACGGAAATACAAAACATGGACTGAGAAGGACTGGGAGAAAGTTCTCTTTTCTGACGAAACACATTTTGTGGTTCAGGGATTTAGATCTATGTTCGTGAGAAGGAGCCAAGGAGAACCTCTCAATCAGCACCAAATCAATCAAGCATCCGCCCAAAAAGATGTTTTGGGGTTGTTTCAGCGTTTTGGGGACGGAATCTCTTGTTCCCGTAGAGGGAATGATGAACAGTGCCAGTTACGAAGTCATATTGACCCGAAAAGTGCTTCCAACCATGGCTAAACTGTGGCCGAACGGAGATTGCGTTTTCCAACAAGACAGCGCGCCATGTCACACTTCGAAGCGAATCAAAAATTTCTGCTTAAAAAAATATTACCGTACTGGATTGGCTCGGGAATTCACCAGACTTGAATCCCATAGAAAATTTGTGGGCTATTGTCAAAAAACGGCTTCACAAATTTGACTGTACGACGATGGAGAAGCTAATTTCGGCCGTTATTGACATATGGTTCAGAGACGTTGAAATTAAACTACATGTGCTAGTCTAGTACATTCCATGCCGAAACGTGTCTGTGATGTTATAAAGTCTCGGGGAGGTCATATCAATTATTAGTTTTAAATGTATCCATAGAAAACTTGAATAAAACTGAATTTAAAAAAAAAAACTGCATTTCTCAGTTAATTGCCACAATACTGTACTTATTATAGAATATTATGATAATTCTGAACTGAGACGCATGACTCAGCTCGTATCATTTCTCCTAGTTCTACACAGTTTCTAGTGGGGAGTAGATATATTCGATGTCTCATGCTGTTTGATTACATGGAAATTGATAATGTTCAGAAAACTGGAATTCTCTACTGATACATTTATTAAAGAAGATTGC
Source organism: Amaurobius ferox (assembly GCA_951213105.1). Taxonomy (NCBI): domain Eukaryota; kingdom Metazoa; phylum Arthropoda; class Arachnida; order Araneae; family Amaurobiidae; genus Amaurobius; species Amaurobius ferox. Next base: position 20,131,200 of record OX578144.1, read on the forward strand.
CATAAGCATACTTATTGTAAAGTCAACAACAATTTTATTAATCCTGAGAATTTCAGTGAATTTGGTAAAACCCTACTGAAGTTAAGATTAGATACAGATCACTTGAATATAGTTTATAAATATTACGAGAAAAATTTCATTAATAAGTATAATCATCTTTTTAGATAGATGTGTTGTGATTCTTTTAGCTATCACAGTGGATTAAAGAAAAGGGGCTACAAAGGTTGTCGTGAAATTACGTTTGAACATTTAAAGAAAAACTGACAGCATCAGGTACACCTTGTTCCAGGAAAAAATTAGATGGAATTGTAATTTAGCTATAGAAGAATTTTATTAACATGATGATAACAGTGGAATATGTCCTGGTAAGAAAGATCATGTCTCAGTCAAAGTTAATGGTGTCAAAGGCAAAAACTTTTATTTCTATGTAATTTAAGAGAACTTTTATTTCTTGGTAATTTAAGATAATTTATGCTCATTTTAAGAGCATTTACACATCTTTAAAAGAATAATTATTTAAATTCTGTGCACTCAGGCCGAAACTATGTGGTTTAGCTGGTTCCTCAGATACTTACGCAGTTTGTGTTTATGTGCACCACCAGAATGTGAAAGCAATGTTGAAGGGGGCAGTAATGTTGAAGGGGGTATCAATGCTAATTATAAATATATATTATAGCTATTGATTTGTAGCATAGATATGAATGCATGATGGATAAGTCTTCTATCTGTTCCAGAGCAAGAATTGTATTTGATTTCCTCACAGAGGAAATAGATGAGGTGTTGCTATAAACAGTATAATCTGCTATAAACAGTAGGTGAGTATAGATAGTGCGAACATATTAACTATTACGCAAACGTCAAGTGAGATTCTTGAAAGCCTCAACGAGAGTCTCTTGGCGCTAAAGAAAACTTATGTTGTCTCCAAAACTCAGTCACAGTTTTTAAGAGCCACAAAAGTAAACATTGCATAAAATGAGTGCATAGTTCTAGCAGATATTGACGAAAACTCCAGTTTCATAATTCAATTTTAAATTCAAAGTTTTAATTGGGTGTTCCCGAAGGTCACCATTCATCGTTTTGTATATTACTTCAAGTCAGATTATGTTTTAAAGAGTCACAGCATGTGCATCATAAGTGACCTCCAAAAACACAACACAGTGGTACTTCACGTATTTCAGAAGTATCTTTCAAGCCACCTCCAGGAAACTCTTCCATCAAGATTTTTTTTACTTTAATGATGGAGCTACCAGTCAATATAAAAACAAAAATAACTTCATCAACATATGTCATCATAAGTTTGATTTAGATTTAGATGCTGAGTATATTTTTTTTTACCGCTTATGGGAAGAATGTCTGTGATGAAGTAGGATGTGCTACAAATAGGAAAGGGGCAAAATAATGTTTGCAAGGAGCTTATGAAAATTAGATCCTTACCCCAAAAGAGTTATATTATTTTGATGTGGAAAAAAAATCAAAAAATTGTCCTACATTTTTGTATTATCGGGGGAAGTGAAATTAAATGAGAAAGTGTTGAAACCTAGATTTGAGAAATGTAAATCTGTACCTCAAACGAGAGAAATGTTCAGATTTTTACCTCTCAGCAAATCTACCATAAGATGTTACCAAATATCTATATCTTTGGAATATGCAGATATCACAGTAGTAACTTTTATTTATTATAAACAGCTGTGGTGTACTAAAATTTTAAAAAGGTGTTTTGGAAATGAAGTCCTATATCTGCAAGCTTCAAGCGATCAGGTCCAATAATTTCTTTCCAAAGGCATCCAATGCACAATGGGTTCCTCCATCAAAAGTACAGAGAAAACACACGCCTCTAGAACTTCATACACCTACAAAACAGAGCTACAAGATTACTGACAAACTCTGTAATAAAATATCTCGACTGTCCAATGAATATTATTAATAAAAGGTATCAAACTTTATGGATAAGTGAAAATTAAGATTTGTTGCTTTTAGGACCATCGATCCATATCAATAAAACTAGGAAAGGCTCAAACTCCAAATTTTTACTACAATTAGTTATTATATAGTACTTGTTTCTATGCTATAGTACTTGTTTCTATAGTACTTGTTTCTAAGTTTTCTGTCTTGAAATTTATCCAGATAAGACACTAGGAGAACGGTAAGATATGGTGAAAATTTGAAGATTTAAAATTATTCCTTTCATTATTTTATAGAAGCCTGCATTTTTAGCTAAACAGACACTGAATTTCAACGTTAAATTTCCACCACCCAGGTTGCAGTTATACATACTCTACAATAGCACGAAATGTAGACCAATTTAAGGCCTGTAAAACAGTTTGTATTCCAAGTAACGGACTCTTTTGAGTTTCAAGATATTTAAATTTGCTTGAGCATCAGCATTCATCAAATTTGGAATACGTCATGTTGAAAAAATGGCTGTACCAAATAAACGAACTAGATGAAAATTTTTTAAAAATAGTTTTTCATGTGCTGAAATATGTAGGAACTATGGTGAGGTAAAATTTACATAATATACACTACTACTACTTACCAATAGTGTCCCCCAGTTGAACCTGTAAACTTATGATAGGATTCGAAAGGATCAAAATACATTGCGTTTCACTAAAATAACCAGTCAACTTTTTGTGGCAACTGCACATTTATTAAACACATAAAATATACAACATTGGCAATAATATTAATATGATAGACACAGTTACATTACACTCAAATCTACGCCGGCCGTCCAAATAGTTGCTCAAGTCCACTGGATTAGTCGGACGGTCTGGGTTTTCAACACTCAAATCTACTAAGCTTGACATCGAGGTGTACGGGCTATTAATTTCATCATACATTTTTCATCATACATTGATTTATTCATCATACATTGTTATTAATTTCTCATTAATTTTACATGTAAGTAGTGCAGTGCGGAAAATTTCCACAGCTTAAATTAGTACTAACACTTAGATTATCTTAACACACAATAACACATGACAATAAAATTGAACTTAAATATTACGATACCTCCTCCCAGATGAGATGCCTTGTAATCCAGCATTTGATCTGTCACAGATCCTGATGAAGAGGTCTCGGTTATTCAATTAAAAACACAGTTCGTAAGGATGCACGGTTTGTTGGAGTTGGCGCGGTATTCTGGATACCATCGCGGATTATCACGGAATCAGTAATCAGAGTTCGCTACACTTTCCTCCTCCCAATTGTCTGTTTGGCCCAGCTATTCCTGGACAACCGGGAACTACGTACAGACCGATGCCGATTGGGTCGCATTCCTCACACATGCCTTACCGGTGGCTGTTGTAGCACTCAGCTGACGGGTGATGCGTGCTGCATAGAGGCCCAAGGTTGGAACCTCGCAAACATTCCGCTCATGTCGACTCGGTCGTGAGCTGAGATCAACACTGCTGTCGAGTACCTTCCTTGCAGTTCACACAGTTGTCACGGCTTAAATGTAGTATAAGGGTCCAAAGGGTAGCCCATACTACGCCGTCTATTTTCAGAGCTGTGTGGTACTGCGTATCAAAAGTGACAAAGTCCTCGCTGTTCCTATGACCGCCACGGCCCGATGAAAGCAACTTTCGATCTTCGATCTGGCTCTGCCCTAGCTCGATTTGGCTTAGAGCAGCCATGAACTTGGTTGGCTGCAAGGTTGCGCTGGACTACGAGATACACCTGAGTGTACGTGGTCGCAACGGTTAAAAAAAGGCATTGGTTTGGTTCCGTGCTGTATGCATCTGGCTGCCGCTAGAGAAGGACAGCGAACACCATGCCTAAAACTGCATCAAAATGCATATCGGATCGGGCTTCGAAAACAAGTGCAGATACACTTGGAGACCACCTACTCTCACGAAATCAGAATTGAGTCTCAATTTTCATTTTAAAATTGAGACACTTCAGATTTTTGAAAAGGAGGGGACAAAAATTATGGTGGAAGTCACCCCGTCTTCTCATTCGATGTTTCACGATGTGCGAGAAAAGGGGCAGTTCAATTTCGATTAATTTTACTGGCCTGCGAAGTGACGCTCATTTGTTATGCGTCCCAATAGAAAATGAAGACCGAAGGGATTCCCACAGCCGGGAGGTCCTGGACCGTTCCTAGCTGTGAGCCACACCTGACGGGGGCAAAATTTCTAGAGATTTGTAGTTTTACACTTTGACATTTGTTACAAGTTCTCTTTTATGAACATTTACAACCACTGTCGTATCCAACGGCCCGATCGGAGACGATCTGTGGGAGACGATCTGTGGGACGGCATCAGCATTCATCTGCCCAACGGAGACGATCTGTGGGACATACGGAAATATAAATGAATAATATCAACCAAGTAGTTTTGGATTGAACCCAGGTTAAGAAAACTGAAATACATTTAACCCTATGAGACCTAATTTTTCCAACATTTTTTCAGCAAAGTTATAATTCACAATTTGCTTCGAAAATTTTAGAAAATATTCAAATAATCCCATAAAATATATAAAACAATTCAGCAAAATATGTTCGGTAGCCTTTTAAGTAAAAATTAGAATAATAATTACACCCATACTGTACGAGGACCAACGGCCGTACCGTGCTGAAAACACCAGTTCTCGTTAGATCACCGAAGTCAGGCAGCATCGGGCGCGGTTAGTACTTGGGTGAGTGAGCACCTGGGAACACCGCGTGCTGTTGCCACATTTCGGGCGAGGTAGCCCGGTGGTTTGCGAGCTGGAATTGCACGCTGCCACAACTGCCGCCGTGTTCATGCGGAGTACGATCGCGTTAACCATGTGGATCCGTAAGTCCTTCTGAGTGGTTGGTGGTAGGGGAAGGAGGTTACGGTCCCTGTGGATGCCTCCCCCACTGGGTTTCGGTTTAAATTGGGTGGCTCTTCCCTTCCGTCCAAACGGTTACCTTACACCTTTCTGGTAGGTCGTACGGTCTGGGTCTCAACAACAACAATCACTGTCATATGTATACAAATCATGGCGCCATATCAAACCCATCCTGTCTGTGAGGAGGCATCGCTATAGAACATATACCATACATATTATATATTTTGAGTAATTGCTACTCCCGGCCCCTTTCATTCCTGAGGCTCCAGGGGCATAAAACATACTTGCACTTAAGTGCCAAATATATGTTATGCATCATAACAGGAACATTTGTGCAAAATATAAAAATTTTTAAAAATGGTCATGCAACTACCACTGGGTGATTTTATATAGAATGACCCCTTATTTATCTTTCCATAACCCTTGGCGCCATTTTGACGAAGAATGTGGTAGAATGTCGTCATTTTAGCGACTTTTTATATGTTGCCAAATTGACGAAAATGTCGCCAAATTGATGAAAATTATGCGAAGTCAAAGAAAATGACGACTAATTGATGAAAATTCAATATCTTGCAAAAATCTCAAGAATCGACGATAAGAATAACCTATTTCGTCGTTTGTTCATCAGTAACGCTTGGTAAAGAATTTAGCGGAATATCGACAACTTGGCGATTTTTTTATATGTTGCCGAATTGACGAAAATTACGCCGAATTGATGAAAATAACTTTAAATTGGAGGTGCAAGTTTTGAATTATGTTATATGACGGGCATAAATGCACTTCTCTCCGTTTGTCTGTAACACTTCGCGATGCACTTGGCGACCGATGCATTCGCTGAATAATCTAGCGAAATATCGCAGACTTGGCAATATTTCGCCCCCAGATTGACGAAAATAGCACCAAAATTGCAAAAATGACTCCAAGTCAATAAAAATGCCACCTAATTGATGAAATATTAACATATTTTCATATATGGACTATATTGCTTATTGAAGACGCTATCAATATTGACAATTGTTGATTTAGGGTTATGTGAAATAAGTTAATAGGGTACATGGAAATAGTTTTTCATGTTGTCATCTAGAAAAGAGTAAACGTGCAATTCGACGTCAAAAATACAGTACCGTGCATTTTATAAATCATTTTATCACTGTGAAAGAAGTAAATCCATTGCATTATATAAAGAAAGCTATCTGCTGCCCACATCAAGTTTTTTTTTTCAAGGATGATACATCCACTACTAAGCGTCCCTCATAGACCTTCTTGGAATTTAGATGATTCTAAGATAACGATGGAATTTTGTTCATTTTGTTTCACATAAAATCTTAATTTAAAGTATACACACAGGAAATTATTTAATTAGAAATTAATTAAAACAACAAATGTTCTAAATAAAATGAAGAAATTTATATTGCAATTGACTGTACGTAATATGTACGATTAATAAATAGTTACACACAAGAAGGTTGCCTTTTCTAAATTTATGTTACATATTCAAAAAATTCGAATTGTATTTCATACTTTCCATTTCCGCCAAATTATTGAAGTTTTATATCACATTTTTATAGAATTTTGTTTATGAAAGCTACAGGGTGTATAATTCCGATATAAAATAAATGTTCACGTAGAAAATTTACGTGAAACCTATATAATGTCCGTAACAAACGTAAATACGTATCGGAGTCCATAGTTATCAAACGCACAAAAATACGATTGCGAAATTAGAAGCATGAAAGTTTTCATTGCTTTTCCCTCGCTAAAGATACGCAGCCTCTAATGACCCATAATGGAAAGTGCCATTTTCAGAAATGCTCAGCTGGAATTTCAATACGTTCAGGGAACGGCACTTTTGCGACGAAATGGAACATTTGATACTTCTTTCCTACTGGCAGCACGTGTCGAGATTTATCACCATGAGTCGTTCATTAAAGGGCGATTCCGAATCAATTACTTAAAACTCTTTCTAGAATCACACACGTGCCACTGTGATTTAGATTGTAAATTGCAAGAAGAAGAATGTAAGTACACACAAAGGGTAATTCTTGTATGCATAGGAAGAGATAAAACGTATTTTCGATCTAAAATAGTTTTACACACGACCTGCTAAAATTCGTAAAATTATTCAATAGCAGCCTGAATAAGACAAAAAACCATTTGCGGAAGCAATGTTGCGGAACAAATTATATCTATATTTGTAGCAAAAGGATACTTAACAACAGAGTAGTGTTATAAATACTTAAAACGTCTTCACCGCATATTGCCAATCCTCGAAGAGATAACACATTTACAGGTAAACATTCTTATTATTTAAAAGTACGGGTTGCTTGACTTTGACAACAAAATTGGGGGCGAATTTGGAAATAAATCACTCTCTTGGCAAGTTTGAGGAACTTCTTGAATTTTGCAATTTGGATAAGAATTTCAAAATTTACGTCGATTTTTTTCATATTAGTATAGAGGGTATATATAAACCTTTTTTTCATTCAGTTAGACTGAGTTGACCTTATGATAGTCAAAGTGAATTGTGAATACGTCATTGCCTTGAGAATATAATTGTCAATTATGTTCATGAGTTGATTATTTAATGGTTGTTCTGTTTATTGTTCTTGGCAATTCTTTTATGACCTTGAAAAATAGCTAGAGAATTATTGTTATTGGTGGTCTAAACAAAAGTGTTAGTTAGACACCCACAAGTCCTGAGGAAACACCGTAACAGTATCTATATTTGATAGAGAGTTATAGGAAAACTGTAAGTTGTCTACAGTCATCTTCTACTAAGCTATGCAGTATGTCTGTTATATGTTATTAGACATTATACACTAAAATTGAAATGTTCTAAAAACAGTTTGGGATTAAGTCAGGTACGCGACTCGAACTTACAACCTCGAGATTAGAAGCAGAGTGCCTTATCCGTAACTGATTCCTAAAATTAAAATGCAAAACATAGTCAGCTTTGTACATGTTTCAATAAAATATTATTCCAAATTAACAGTTGAAGGTAAATATGTTAATATGGCAATTTTATACTTAGTCTATGCACAATGGACGCATGAAGTAAAATGTATGCAAATAAGAAGCCGGAGCTTCAATAGTGTATTCAATTTAGCTTTGCCAAAATTATAGTCTTTTATAACACTTTAGAAGATAGTTGAAAAATGTTTATGTCTTATATAATATATACTATAGCATAAGAAAAAAATCTGATGTGGGCAACACATGACTTTCCCTGCAGACATATATGCACGTTCTCTTTATTTTATTTAAATTTTATTCACTTTTAATTCAATTTTCGTTTTCATTTGGTAACTGAACTTATTTTCGAAGGTGGCGTAGAGAAAATACGAAAAAACTGAAATATCTCGAGAACGGCTAGTCCTAGTGTAATGAAGTTGGTCTTATTCTTTTCTTCGTTAAAAATTACGCATAAAATAAGTATTTAATGGATATATTTAAGCACACGTATTTTTATTTTAGATTTTGGCGATTTTTGTAAGCCATTTCGTAAAAAAGGCAGGTTGTTTTTTCCGAATAGTACCAAAATCTAATCAGCACCAGATCATCCTACAAGTAACTTATCTACCATATTTTGTGAAATTTGGTCAATTAGTATTTTAGCTAGAGTGGATATATGAAATATTTACGGACCATTTCGCAAAAAGTGGCGGGTTCTTTTTTACGAATCCTACCAAAAACTAATCAGCACCAGGGTCTCACCCAAGTGACTTACATACCAAATTTTATGAAATTCGGTCCATTAGGTTTTTAGTTAGAGTGGATACATACATTGCACAAACACACAGACAGACAAACATACACACAGACAGACAGACACACAGACACACACACAGACGTTATGCTAAAAATAGTTTTTTCGTATTCCAGAGGTCTCGAAACGTGTAGATCCGTTGAAAACTCGAGTTGCGATTTTTGACATGATTCCAATACTTTCCCTATACATTTCCATGTATTGCAGGGAAAGTAAAAAATCTGATGTGGGCAGCATATGACTTTCCCTGCGGACCTATATACACGTTCTATTTATTTTAATTAAATTTTATTCACTTTTAATTCAATTTTCGTTCTCATTCAGTAACTGGACTTATTTTCAAAAGTGGCGTAGAGAACATACGAAAAATCTAAAATATCTTGAGAACGGCTAGACCTAGTAAAATGGTGTTGGTCTTATTATTTTCTTCGCTAAAAATTATGTATCAAAGAAGCATTTAATGGATATATTTGGCATACGTAGTTTTTTATTGTAGATTTTGATGATTTTTGCGGGCCATTTTTCAAAAAATTGACAGGTTATTTTTTTCCAAATCGTACCAAAATGTAATCAGCACCAGGGTGACCCACAAGCGACTTATCTACCGAATTTTGTGAAATTTGGTCCATTAGTTTTTCAGCTAGAGTGGATACAAACTTTTGAGGGTCATTTTGCAAAAAAAAGGCGGGTTCTTTTATCCCGAATCGTACCCAAAACTAATCAGAACCAGATTCGCCCACAAGTGACTTACCTATCAAATTTTATGAAATTCAGTCAATTAGTTTTTTAGTTAGAGTGGATACAAAATCTGCACAGACAGACAGACAGACACACACACACAGACGTCACGCTAAAAATAGTTTTTTCGTATTCTAGAGGTTTCGAAACGTGTAGATCCGTCGAAATTTTGAGTTGCGATTTTCGGCATGATTCCAATACTTTCCCTATACATTACCATGTATTGCAGGGAAAGTAATAAAAATGATTCATTTGCATTCAAAGATGCTTTAAGCGTGTATATCCTCTCAAAATTAGATTTTCGAGACACACAACACTTTCTCTTTACATGCATTATGTAGGAAAAGCAGAACGTGTTCCCTGATTAAGAACATTTAGATTTTAAGTGCCATATCTGAATCGCGTTTAGCAATTAAATGAAAAATTTTAATCAATGTGCAAATTTAGACATTTCAGTCGCATGCAAATAACTAAACATTTTAACACCGATGTTTCGATAGAACATCAAATATACATCCGGAATTAGACAGGAGACCGTTTCACCGTTGTTGCACCCAAAATGGCAGCAGTTAAATGGCCTGTTACGGGAAATGCCTTTTCGGAAGCGCAGAGTTAGAATTTTAATATGTTCGGAAAATGGTAGTTTTGCGACGTAATGGAACATTTGAGCTCTGTTTCGTCTTTACTGCTGCCAGATACGCGAAGAGATTTATCACCAAAAGTCGTTCATGAAATGGCGATTTGCAATCAATTACTCAGAACAGTTTCTGGGTTCGCAGATGCGCCCCTGCGTTTCGGAATGCAAAAGCTGTAAAAGTGTGTAGCCATGGGTCTTCGTTTTGACATTGGGAGAAGAAAAATTTACATTTTTTTTTTCAAATGAGTGCGACTCCTTTGAAAAGAAAAAAAAATCTGATGTGAGCAGCACATGATTTTCACTACAAACTCAAATTCATTTTCTCTTTATTCCATTCATACTTCATTAAATTTAGTTTGCACTAAATAACAGGCATAATTATTTGAAACACCGATTGTACACTTTTAGTTCACTTTTCGTTTTCATTTGGTAATTGGACGTATTTCAAAACTGGTGCAGCAAAAATGCGTAAAAAATTAAATATCCGCGGGACTGTTAGCTCTAGAGGAATGGGGTTGGTCTTGTTCTTTTCATTGTCAAAATGTACGTATAAAATAAGCATTTAATTGATAAATTTGAGCATACGTAGTCTTTTATTTTAGATTTTGACGATTTTTTTGGTCCATTTCGCAAAATAAAAGGCAGCATTTTTACTCAAATCATACCAAAATCTTATCAGCCATAGGGTAACTTTCAAATGACTTATATACCAAATTTTATGAAACTTGGTCAATTAGTTTTATTTGCTAGAGTATTTAGTTTTAGTTTTAGAGTGTTTGAACAAATAAAGCGTTTAGAATGAATTTTAGTATAAATATTACAATCGGTAAATACTGAAAGTCAATTGATTTTAAAAGCAATGGATCCCCATACATTTTAATGAAATTTTGAGAAAATCATTGTAAAATTAAAATCTTTAATAACGTTGCGTAAATTAATCATTTCTTATTCAATTTTTAATTAGAAAGTAAATGACAAAGTTCAGAAGGCTAGTACTAACCGTGTTCAAAATCTAGCAAGTTTTTTAAATAAGTGTATCAAAATATTACATAAAATAAAAAGATATATATTAAATATCATGAAAGGTGTCCACTTTTACTGTAATGTTATGCGACAAATTTGTTGACAATCTGTTGTGAATCTTGTTCGTTCATGAGAGAATGTACTTGTGTCATAGTTATATATTTTTACAACTAATAATTTGCCAGTAGTTATTTATATATAAGAAAAGCTTCTTCTCAACGTCTCTATCTAAACTTTAGTGATAAATTTGGCGAAATTTGCGACAAATTTGATGAAATATTGGCCACTTAGCGATATGTCACCCTAGATTGACGAAACATAGTCAAAATTGCAAAAATGACGCCAATTTAACGGAGATGAAGTCAAACTGATGAATTAATAAATTATTAAGATATTGACTATATTGTTTATTGTGATTGCTATCAATATCGATAATTCTCAATCTGTAGTTACGCAAAATATAAATTAATTGGGTACTTTGAAATAGTTTTACATGTTGTCATCAAGAAATGATCCAAATTTACAATTAAACGTTAAAAACATTGTGGCGTGGATCTCATATATAAATTTTCACTGTGAAAGAAGTAATTTAATTACATTATATACCGAAATTCATGTGATGTCCACATCATATATTTTTATTATTTGTTAATATAACTTTCAGAAAAATATTAAAGTTATTTATAAAATAATATTTTATATATCGGATTCTGATAGCTATGGACATTTTAATTGCATTATGTTTAAAAACTTGACTACATTCTTGGTATGTCATGGGATGTGTCTATAAGAAAATATGGGCTGTCTAAATTCGTGCAGACTAGGGTTATTCTACTGTGCAATAATGTTATAGGCATTGAGACGTGTTGTGTATTCGCAATTAATTTGTGAAATAGTGACGTATATTCATGGTTACGTTATTCACTTCTTTAAACGCATGATAGAAGTTCCAAGAAAACGATGAGCGTTAAATTTCGATGAGAGTTGAGCATTTAATATTTTATATTCCGACTAGACCGAATTACTCACGGTTCGCCGCATCCTGAATAAGTGCGTTCGCTATTTAAAGAATGTATTTACAGATAACAACACTCAACTTCCAAATTATTTCTTCCTCTCGTTTCGACTCCAATCCTCACGCATGAGATCCGCAACCGTGGAAAGCAAAAAGAGAAAAAAGAGAGCTGAATCCTTCCTCTAGGAGAGAAGGCATTTCTTAAACCACACATGCGCAGAAAAGTTCACCTGTGAGTAAATTCGGCCGACCATCATTCGAAGATTGCTTTGCAATTTGAATGTGCTTGCTTGGAAAATCGCAAAAAAAGTATAACGTAATAATTAAACATTTTTTTAGAATGCGAAGATATTCACAGAATTTTTTGCTAAACTAAGGAATTATGCTAATCTTATTTTTCGGATGCTGCAAAATAAGAATAAGATTACTTAAATGCAAATTTCGCTGTATTTAAAAATAAAAAAATAAATATGGATGCGATTGTCTTATGCATTCGGTTTGAAGATCGTTGGAAAGAACGTTCTTGGATTTTTCTGATGGTGGCAAGATGATGTGTGACGGTGATGTGTTTGAAAATCGCTCAAAATTGGTCTGAAACATAAATTAACTGAAAAACGATTTCGAATTTAAATTTAAAAAAATCTTGCCAAAGAATGTTGCACCGCAAGCTCAGTTAACCCAGTACAGAATTTCGTGGCTGTGTGAAGTTTAGATTTTCCGCCACACACAGACAAAAAGACAAACACACTCTTTTATTATGTAAGAAGAGCCGAACATAGAAGAATTTCATTGCATATCGTTAAAATTAAAATATTGTCTAACAAATTTAGATATTAGGGGGGGGGGGAATGACATAAACAGAAGTTTTTTTACTGTATAGCATGATCTCTATAAAAATTCCTAGCCTTTTTATTGTTAAAAATGAAACAGACATATCCCATTGTATATAAATGACTTGTTTATTTCATGATATATTACGCTTGTAGAAAGTAAAATTACGAATATGTTGAGTACAAACAGTTAGTGATAAATACCATACAATATTGTTCATTCAATGTTGGTTTAAAGCACCTATATACGTGTTAAGATTTTGATAATAGCAATCATATTTATTTATTTATATTTTTTGCGATCCATTTAAATAGAAAATTCCATTTTAAATAGAAATACGTACGAAATGCAATCATATAGTTGGGATGCAATATTAATGACGTTCACTTTTAAATTCAAAGTATTTTATGAAACGATTATATTTTTGGAAAATTTTAACATAATTACTTTGACAATATATTTTTGATTTATAAAAAATCCGTAAGGAACGATTTACTTTGAAGACAGTGGTAATTTGTTAAACATATGATTCTAATAAAATCGAATGATATGATTTTTATTTTAATATAATGCTGTTCTGCAGTCAAATATTATCTATTACAGGACATTTGTCATATGACAATCTAATGCAATATTCCGCACTGTATATTGACTTGCATGACCACCAGGGAAGTATTTACTACATATTAACATGCGATCGTTATTTTGACGCTTCTTTGTAACGAAAAGTTCCTTTGCAATGAAAATGCATTAATGTCTTTACCTCCATTGCGTATACTCTCTTTGCATGTGCAAAGTTTCATAGAGGACATTATCCCCCGTGGCGATTTTTATACCATACAGTGCGTACATCTAAACCGGGAGTTTGTTAACAGTAGGCAAATCCTCTAATATAATATATTTTCCCAGTACAATTGGTGTATATCTATTTATAATATATTTATTTAATAGCCTTTTTGAGAGAAATACGTGCACTATCACATTCCAACAATATCCGATTTTTTCAACAGATTGTACATTATCGTTGTTGCCTGACAACAATAGTGTGAATTAAAACGTTCTTAAATTTGTGGAAAATTGAGATGCTTATAAAATGCACTGTTACATAAATTGTCTTCACTGCATATTGCCAACCCCCAAGGGAAAGCGACCATTATTATTGATTGAACGACAGGGTTGATTGACCTAGGCGACCCGTTTGTGACTTGCTGCAAAATTCTGTAATATATCAAGTTTTACAACTTCTGACGAGTTTTGGTAACTGCTCAAATTTCTCGGTTTGATTAAGAGTTTCTCAAGTTACGTAGAATTTTCTAGAACTGTTGATTTTAATAATGGAGTTGACTCTAAAGTCAATCAAAAATTCCGCCTTTCACCACAGTAGTAACACCAGCCTCAAAAATGTATTTGGAAAACTGTAAAATAGATAAATAGGAAGTGTAAATTGTAAATGAAAATTCGAGTAATTATTTTAATAATATCAAATAATAACTTTAATAAATATTTAAGTTGACGAAATATGTCTAATCATTTTAGAGTGTTGAACATTAATGTTTATTTAAAAAAATTATATTATTTACAAGTTGATGCTGGACTGCGCATATGGAGGGTTAGACTATACGAACATATATATACACGCATAAATAACTTAAAATCTTCAAATAAAATATTTTTTTTTAAACCTAAATATTTAAATAAAGAGTAATTAGTTCAAAATAAACCACTTCAATTTTCATTTATTTCACCATTAGTTTTTAGTTCATTTGAGAAAAGTATATGGACTGCCTTTTCATACATCTAAAAAGCCCTGAAGTTACGAATGGAAACCTGTTGTTGTTGTTGTTGAGACCCAGACCGTCCGACCTACCAGAAAGGTGTAAGGTAACTGTTTGGACGGCCGGGAAGTGCCACCCAATTTGGACCGGAACCCAGTGGGGGAGGCATCCACAGGGACCGTACCCTCCTTCCCCTACCACCAACCTCTCGGAAGGACTTACGGACCCACATGTTTAACGTGATCGTACTCCGCATGAACACGGCGGCAGTTCTGGCAGCGGCGAGAATCGCGCGCTAACCACTGGGCTGCCGCGCCCGAAAAGAGCCAACAACACGCGGTGTTCCCAGGTGGTCACCCACCCAAGTACTAACCGCGCCCGATGCTGCCTGACTTCGGTGATCTAACGAGAACCGGTGTTTTCAGCACGGTACGGTCGTTGGCCCCGAATGGAAACCTGTGAAATATTTTATCTAAATAGCTTCCCGGGAGATGGTATTTTATTTTTTCTCATTTGAATGTCCGCAAAACTCCTGCATTTGACAACTGCCCTCAAACATTTTCTGTCTGAACGATGTGGGATATGAACACGTCTTTGCAAATACTGAAGCTCTTATGTTATATCATGACTTTGAAAAATTTTCGTATCACTCTCGGAATTAAAGTGGTCTATATTTAGAAATTTGCTTTTGGAATTTACCTGAACAGTTGGTTATACATTATTAGTTTAAGACAGTGAATTATATTTGATTGTCTTGTTTATGGCAGAATTCTTTCAACAATAATTGTGAAGTAATAAGCAATAAGTGTTTTAAATGTTCTTAAAAGATGCTCTATTACTGATTTAATTTTGGTCGTCATTTCTAGTCCATAAACTTATTTCTCGAATTTTCCCAAACTAATTAATTCCAAATAAAAGTCACCAAGTTTGTGATACTACGCCAAGATGTGTTGCCAAACTCACAAAATCTGGTGCCAAGATCAAATGTTTCGGTCCATTTAATAAATATCAAACGGTATTTGCAAACGTTGCTGTTCAGCACAGATACATTTAACACGCTGAAAAATAATAACGGGAAATACTATAATCATCATAAAAGCTTTCTTAAGAGGATTCTAGAGTACTTTACTTAATTTTAGCCTAAATTGTCTTATACTAATGGAATACATTGTGCAATCATTGCACGTGGTATAGTGCCATTTTTAGTGTAATTGTCGTTAAATTACAGTTTAACTAATTAATTTATATATGCAATTCTGACGGGTTTTGATTTGGACTTTATATTGAGACTCCTTTTAAGCTAAACACATAGCCATTATGCTGTGTGCTTAGTTCCATCAGACAATGTTTTTTTACTTTCGATTATAAAGAAAAAAATATTTATTTCCTGAAAATATTTTTAAGTTGGATATTTTGATGGATATGCTCTTTTGAGCCAATTTCGAGCAATTGTGAAAATATATATGGCTCTGTATGTGTATGTGCATGTATAACATGTGGACACTATATTTAAAATACAATTGTACATACTGTGATGAAACATGTGCAAATTCGTCATCTACAAAGCTAGAAGTAAGTAAATCACGGCATAAAATAATTATTTTATTATTTTATGCTGAACATAGCATAAAATGAATTATTAACAAATTAGACAGTTTGGAAATTATACAACAACCTCTACTTCAAAATAAAAAGACAAAGGATCAGCACCAACAAGGTACAAGGCAGACTGCCTTTGTTAATGTGGTTGTTCTGTCTGTTGCTCCCAAAGAAGGAGGCTGTTTTTGCCTGTGAAACAATAGGTTAATATTGTTACTAATTTGCTTCATTCTGTGTTTTCCATGACATTTTTACTTTGTGTTAATTCTGCACCTGTTTGAGCGATGTAATTTAAGTGGGATATTTTTTATATGAACATCTATTATATTTTTGAAGGGATAAATTGATGTTGTTGTTGCTATTCCCACCAGGAATAGCTAACGGTTAAACCAGGTGTAGAAGAACCACTCAGTTCTGCTATGATGATTCACCCGTAGCGTAGATAGCATCTTCCTATCTTTCCCAATACTAGAATTCAGAGTTGACATCCCACTCTCAACTCTGACTTTGACCTTGTAGTTTTGATGAGAAAGCGTCAAAATCTTCTCTGATTGATTGTTTTGGCTTAACAGATTGCTCGTCAACTATTAATCACTTTATGTTATCTGTTGGGGGGGATGAGTGCGATATTATATTTTAAAAAACATACTAAACAGCCTTCTAAAATTCCAAAACTTGTTAAGTACCTAAAAGTCGTCTTAAACATTTCAAGTTCTTAAATAGTAGTTTTGATTCTAACTTGTAGTTTTGATGAGAAAGTGTTAAATCTTCTCTGATTGGTTATATTGGCCTGCCAGACTGCTCGTCAACTGTTAATCATTTTATGTTCACATCTTCTTTTCGTACACTAATTGGATTTGAACGTCAATTACTGTGCGGATCATAAGTGCCGATATCCTTTCTTAATGACTTCGCGGAAGTAGGAGTCGTCTAAAAAAAAGGCCCAACCCACCTAAGAAACTTCTCTGGTCTGTTTGTTACGCCTGTGTTATCCACCTATTATATAGGATACCTTCGACCTCCCCTTGGGAGATGGAGTGTCACAAGGCCGAATGGATGAAGTACATTGGGAGTCTAGCTCTTGGTAACGTCACACAAGTCCTGAAGGTCATTCCAGTATGCCTAGATAAATGCGATCAGGCAACTTTTGAGGCATAGTCAGTCTGCTACCTCTAAGTACCTATGAATTTTATGAGACCAGATTTTGAGAAAGATTTAGTGAGACAGTTTTATGTTTGTATTTATGATGTCTGTAATATTTAACAATGGCATCAGACTTAAGGACGCCAGTTTATGACATCCTGACCCGAAAGGTCAAAGTTGGCAATAAACCTTGGAGGCTAAGATGAAGCCACGAGAGTGGTTAAAGATGTTAACCAATTATGGAAGATGCCTGGTTGCGTTGCGCTGAGGTCGACTAATCGTAGCGTAAGGGGGATTACAAACCACAGGCAAAGGAGGCGGCAACCAAGAGATGATATTCAAATCTTCTGCGGGAGAAGAATATAAAAACTTCTACACGAGAATAGAGATACAATGCAGTCGATAACTTCTACGACAGAATTCACGACAACTGGTACGTAAGAACGGAGACAATGGAGAACGATAATGTCCTGATATACAGTTATACCAGAAGAGTTAGAATTTAGCACTTAGACGGCAGTACTATATGATCGACGAGTACGAGTGAGCGTACCATATCTGGAGTTGGTTCCAGTACAAATATGAGCGACATTAAGTACGAGCTGGTAAAGTCCAAAGACAGACTTGAAGGTATGTGTTCATATCAATAATTGTTGATGCATTTTAGGCATTTTTAATTAACTGGACTCAAATTTGCTCTCTCCGCCGCAATTAATATGAATAATTGTTGTAATTAATTTAATAAGTAATCTATGTTGTTAATAAATGATTTTATTTTGAAGTTAAAATGGTGCAATTAATTATGGTAGTATGTTAATGTTTTCTGTTCAAGGAACTCGCACTGAAGATTAATATGGGAGGTTTTAATAGCGGCACAAAACGAAATGTGTTTGCTGTTTAATGTTATAATGATTCACAATTTACGATAATTCGGCCATGTTAAATATGAATAATTTAATAAGTCTAAAATCTAACATAAGTTATATATTTTTTGTGCACCACAATTTTAAACCAACAGAAGCTGCAATTATTCCCTTTTCTCTATGGATAAATGTATTGTTCAGAATAGAGAAATAAAACATTTATTATATGTTTTTTCCGAATTTTCTTCTATGATATATATTAGCACTTAAGACAAAGGTTTAAAGCATTCAACTCTTAGAGCAAAATTACTTTAGAGTAATGGGATATATCAAATGTATATATTGCTGTGGATGAATTCAAAATGCAATAATGGAAATTTATTCCGCATGGAATTTCAAGAAATCCGAGTTTCTTTCAAACATTCTTTTTATAGTTGTAGTGCATGTTATCTCTGTCTCAATAGGGTATAGAGAAAGAGAACTCGTTGATTGACTTAAATTCTGCTTCTTTTTTTAAGGTAACATTTTAAAAGTCACATTACTGTGTTTTTACTAGGAAGATAAATGTCAAATGCCTCCATAAGTACTTAAAACATTTGACGTGACCAACTCTTAATTTGTATTACAGAGTAACGAAAATTCCATTTTTACTTTCCTTACAATAAAGGAGTATAGGAATCAGGGAAAGTATGCAAGAGAGGTCCAATGTTTTCCCTATACTCCAAACAAGAGAACTGGAGTATTGGGAAAGTATTGGAATCATGTCGAAAATCGTTACTCAAGTTTTCGACACATCTAAACGTTTTGGGATCTCCAGGACACAAATAAAACTATTTTTAGTGTGACTTCTGTGTGTGTGTGTGTCTGTGTGTGCATGCTTGTGTGTATATGCCTGCGTGTGTATGCTTGTGTGTGTGTGTGTGTCTGCTTGTGTATGATTGTGTGTGTGTGTCTGTGTGTGTGTGTGTGTCTGCGTGCGTATGCTTGTGTGTGTGTGTGTGTGTGTGTCTGTGTATGTGTGCTTGTGTGTGTGTGTGTGTTTGCGTGTGTCTGTGTGTGTGTGCTTGTGTGTTTGCGTGTGTGTGTGTGTGTGTGTGTCTTTGCTTGTGTGTGTGTGTGTGTCTGTGTAATGCATGTATCTACACTCCAACTCTAATACTAATGGACCAAATTTCATAAAATTTTATGTCACTTGTAGGTTACCCTGGTGCTGATTAGATTTTAGTAGGAATCGGGATAAAAAAAAAGCCTGGTTTTTTTGCGAAATGACCCACAGAAATCATCAAAATCTAAAATAAAAGTCTACATATGCTCAAATGCATCCATTAAGTGCTTGTTTTATACGTAATTAATGCCAATGAAAAGAAAAAGACCAACCTCATTACTCTATAACTAACCTTTCTACAGATAATTTTTTTTTTTATTTTTGCATTTTTGCTCGACCGGTTTTGAAATACGTCCAGCTACCAAATGCACACGAAAGTTGATATAAAAGTCCAAATTCAGTGTCATTTGAAATAATATTGTGTGTTACTTTGTGCAGTTAAGCTAAATTTAATGAATTATTGAAGAAATAAAGAGAAATTGAATTCGTGTCTATAGGGAAAGTCGTATGCTGTCCACATTAGATATTTTATTTATACGTGATGAAAGTTGAGTATTTTACTCTCTGTGACAATTTACATCCATACTATTAAAACGAGTCCGTCTATGTGCGTAAAGGTGTAAATCTCTCCAGGATTTGGAAAGCAAATTCTGGGTGTAGAGAGTAGATGTTTGGGTGTTACAGATCTTGTGATATCTATGATGTGCACGAGAATTTCGAGATAATAATATACTTTTAATTATGTGCAATTTACCGATAAGTATTTTCTATGCTTGCATCATTTCTTTTTGAATTGAAGGTGATAGAACCCTATATACAGGATGCCCCAAAAACATCGACCTCGGCTTCTTTTCCTTAAGTATTGATCCCAGACATATATAATAAATTACAAAGTTGCGTAGAAAAAGGTACATAATTTCATGAAATCGATAAAAATTTTCAGGGAATTAAATCTGAAGAAATACAAAATTTAAATTTTTGTACGGCCCTCGTACAAAAACATTTCTATTGAGTAAAATGCGCCCCATGCACTAATAAGGTGATGTACAAACTTTCAGCATTTTATCATAAAATGTCCCAGAGATATGTTTAAACAAAGTTTGTGAGGGAGTAATGACAGATTAAAATATAAATGCTTACAGCAAGAGTGCAAATGACGCAACGCAGAAATGCATCATAGGCAAATAATATCTGCCTCTTATCTTTAATGGATCTTTCGCATGGATGGAAAACATTTTGAACAAGGTTTGTAATCTTTGCGTAAAGTTATTATTTATACACAGTGTAGATACTTTTGTACCAATAAATAACGAAATTATTATTTATTTATGTAAGCATTGTTTTCTTTCGTAATTTGTGTATGACCCCTGAAACGCGATCTGCCGACATGATTTTTCCCCTCTGACAGGCCATGTCGATGCATCTAAAAGTGGTTTAATTCAGAATATTTGTCTTTTCATATCTCTGGGATTTTATATGATAAAATGCTGAAATTTTGTACATTACCTTATTAGTGTATAGGGCACATTTTACTCATTGAAAATGTTTTCGTACGGGGGGTTGTATAAAAATTTAAATTTCGTACTTCTTAAAATTTAATTCCGTTAAAAATTTTAATCAATTTCATAAAATTCTGTACTTTTTTTACGCAACTATGTAATTCATTTTATATGTCTAAGATCAATATTTAAGGAATAAAAGTCGAGGTCAATGATTTTGGGACACCCTGTATAAGGTGTTTTAAAAATACTGTACGACTAAACATGTCCTGAACTATCCGTTGTACACCTATAAATAAGTACTTCAAATAAGATAAACTTCCAGACTTCAACAGTACATGGTCATGTGATATGTTTTAGTAAGAAAAGTGCAAATTTAACTTTTCTACTGGTCCTCCGTAGAGGACGTTCTAATTAGCAAGTAGTTTCTTTTTTATTCATTTTAAGATATTTTAGAAAAAAATCGGTTCATTAAAATGCAAATTTGGTCCTAAAAAGAAAGATGTACTATATCTTTAGCAAGAAAGATGTACCTATCTTTAGCAAAAGTTTTATAAGATCCTTAATTATCTGTCGAAACTAATTATTGATATTTCCAGGAATTTGGATTGTATAATATTGGACTATTTTTACTTGAATAATTGTATTATATAAATTATTTTTAAACAATTGAACACTTTTTTCTTAAAGGACATGTATAAAAAGTAGATTGTTTGTTATATTACTAAAGGTTATCACATGATCAAAATTGGATTCGAACCACGAGTCTACGACCCCATCGTTCAAAAGATATTAGTTGTGCAATATTTTTGAAACTCTTATTATTATCAGATAATTTCTATACTATGTGGTGGAATGCAGTTCTTAGATAAGTTGACCGGCGGTGATTAAAACTCTTGACACGAAATAAGTATTCAGATTATAAATGCAAGATTCTGCCATTTTCAATCTTATGATATATATTTATCTTATGATATGTATTATGATGTAGATGCTTGAAACTAGATATGTTAACATGTTCTATAAATATTAGTAATATGTCCAAAAATCATCCTATTATGAGCAAAAATGAGTGAGTTTCGATCTTATTCAACAACAACAAAAAATAATAAATTTATTTGTTGGATTCACATGAAAAGAATTGGGGTAGGAGGTATTATTTTACCAAAAATATTTTGCTCCGATATGTGGCAATCGTGGAATATGACATGTCCTTGGGTCACTTGACTGCCAAATTTTCTAACAGTAGGCTGGATAGTTTTTGGGATAGAAAGGATACATGCTTTTCACACACAAACATCACATATGTATCGCTGCGTGTGTTCATATTTTATTTGTTTTTATGCATTCAATTCTTTCCAATGACGTTTATATAATTTTATTCCTAAAAAGGTGCATGAGTTAAAACATGACTTTCTTCAATTCTTCTGAAAGATTATCATAATTTTCTAATAATGTTGTTTCGTTGTGGACATTCAATTCAGTTGTTGGGTATTGAGGAATATAAGTTATGTATAAAGATCATTCTCACACTATTTCAAGGTATTTCAAAGAAAATATTATAGTTCAGTATGCAAATAAACTTAACAACTACAGCTATTTACACTTAACGGTACATTAATATTTCCACTTAATAACTTAAACAACACTGTGCCATAAACAGTTTTCGTTCAGCTTCCTAAATCTAGTTTTTATAAACGCTAAAGTCCCTAATTTTCCTAGAGCAGGGGGAACCGCACTTTATTCTTCCCCAAATATAACTTCGAACAACTTTATTAAAAAGTCACCACCAGTTTGGCTTTTCCTAAGGAAATGGTTTTCTTCCACGGGCTATTAACTCTGGTTGATCACTACATACATAATAACTTTGTAAGTGATTATGCGCATAATTTCAGTTTAGTTCTTTAGTAATGAAATGTTATTCATTCTGTTGTAGCTGGAGTGCTTGGGACATTAGCTTTAAAAGAAAATAAATTTCAATTTTTTTTAAACTTAATCCTCTGATAAGTCTATAAAACTGAAAGATTTTTCTGTAGATTTAGCTATGAAATTCTTATTTTATAATACTTGCAAAATTATTGCTTTATTCAAAATTAATACTTTATGCCATATACATGCTTTAAAAATTAATTACTCGTTAACTAAACATTTTTTTAAACAGGGATTACAGCATAGGAATGTACAGGTTGATTGACTTTGGCGACGTACTATGCGACCTGGGCGACAAATTTTGCGAAATACGCCAAGTAGCCAACTTTTGTTGCGTTCTGAAAAGTACTCGGATTTTCTCATTATATCTAGAACTGTCATTTTGCGCCCTCTTTATAGAGAGTTTTGTATTCTGAGAGTGCAACTACGATTTGAGAAGATACGCAGTAACAGATTGGTGTCAGAAGTGGGATACAAGAATGAGTTCGAATTTCTGGGTAACTAACGCATTTATTTAAAAGCGATAATAAGTGCAATAAGTGGAGGGGGGGCAATGTAACATTTGTCGTGACAAGATCAACACGTCCTTTAATTTTCGACACAAATGAATCGACTTTTCAGAAAACTTTCCTTTTAAAGAACGTGAATTTATTTCTAAAGTTTCCACCTCTGAGACAATCGAATGTCCATTTGTATTACTGTGTAGGTATTTTATTCTTATTTTTATGTGATTGTGTGCTGGATTACCTCAGATAAGGCTCTCCGTTTTGATTAAAGCGAATGTTGCCGAAGTAACGTATGACGTATTTTGGTTTTGATACAAAATTAATGCCGTGAACTGCCGTGTGGGAGCGCTGTACATTATTTTTATGCCAATAGAATTCAAATGGTAAAAAGTTCGAAATTTGGAATTGTTCTAGAAACTTGGCATTAAAAATGATGTCCATTTGTATTACTGTGTAGGTATTTTATTCTTATTTTTATGTGATTGTGTGCTGGATTGCCTAAGATAAGGCTCTCCGTTTTGATTAAAGCGAATGTTGCCGAAGTAACGTATGACGTATTTTGGTTTTGATACAAAATTAATGTCGTGAACTGCCGTGTGGGAGCGCTGTACATTATTTTTATGACAATAGAATTCAAATGGTAAAAAGTTCGAAATTTGGAATTGTTCTAGAAACTTGGCATTAAAAATGACAGAATAAACTGAACCTAGCTTATCCGACGCTGCAAAAATACTAGCTTGCATGTCCAAAAATGCGTGTATGATACGAGCGTTGCCCTGGATTTCTGTCAGAATAGTAATTATTACGACGCATTCTCTGAAATTGTGGCTGTGCTCTCAAGATACAATAATGAGTCCACATTTCGGAATAACTAACAATTTTATTTCACAGCACTAATGGGCTTAAACTGTAATAATGTACAGCAAATAGCTCTATAACTATCTTGCAAGATCACTAAACAACTGTCTGATACAATAAAATAGCAATTAAAGGCTCAGCTAATTCACAAAATAGCCGTTTCTATTCTCAAAACACTGATGTATCTAACAATTCAATTTAGCTCGCATCACGTCAATTACTCTCCAACTGAGCAATAATTCCTTTTACATACACTCCGTAAAAACGTCCAGAAAGACTCTTATCTCCAAAAATATTCGTTGTTTCGAAAAAGTTCTAGTGCATTCGAAAATTCGCAAAAAGTCGCAAAGATGGCTATAAATCGCCAAATATGGCAACCCAGTCCCGAAATTCAAAATATGAAAACCCTACGCTCATGAAACAGGAATGGCTGGT
Source organism: Amaurobius ferox (assembly GCA_951213105.1). NCBI lineage: Eukaryota > Metazoa > Arthropoda > Arachnida > Araneae > Amaurobiidae > Amaurobius > Amaurobius ferox. The sequence continues at coordinate 20,155,737 of OX578144.1, forward strand.
TGTAAAAGTGCTTTCTCCTTGAATAGAGCAAAGACCTTGAATGGAAGCAAAGGTCCGCTATATATCATTTGAATAGGAGCAAAGCACAGTGGGACTTTTTACATATCTGTAACATCATTAATTCTGTACGTAATGTGAAAGTACTCTTGAAGTGTATTTAAGTGAATGGACATTCCTGTATAATGAAGAAGATTGATATTAGAAATTATGACTGATAAGAATGATAATTAAGATTAAATAAGTCGGAGACACTAAATGCGGTTCGCCAAAACTGTTGAATAACGAAAGCAGAAGAGTGGTTGTATCTCCCAGTTAAATGGGAGGAGATTGTAAGTAATTTAATTGCGATTAATTATTCTTAGGATGGCTCGTCAAAGGTATGATCGCTAAATTATCAGACGATGGTACAATCCTAGTGTGAAATAAAAAGGTTCATCTGCGACTTAGTCGACTCTCTCCTCATTTGTTGACGGTATTCTAATATTTCATAATAATGATGCTACTAAATATGCTAATCCTAATAAATATATACTAATCCTAATAAATATGCTAATAATATTTCAAAAGTGAATCTGGTTAAAAATAACCGAGGTTCGTTTATGTTAAAGCGTCATTATTATCATTTTTGATTAACGCTCTTTTCTGGTTGACCGAAATCTTGTGAGTACTTTTATCTTCTTATTGTTAGCGTAAAATCAATGCAAACAGTGGAACTGTCATTAGTTACTTCCAGCAAATATTATTTATTTCGACACAATATGCCAAAGAGTATACCCTAATGCAGTGCTTTTCAACCTTTGTGAGACCGCGGAGCGGTAAAGACATTTTATATAAGACGAGGACCCGGTCCCAACAAATTTACACGTAAACAACTTTCAATTTATTTTTTTTAAGTTCAGAAATAAACTAACATAAATCTTAATAAATTATCATGGCATAATCATAAACAATATTAGTACATTTATGTATGCAGTATGGTGTGCTGGCAAATAAAAAATTAAATTTAAATAAACTAGCAATCACTGGACTCATGAAATCTTATAGCATATTTTAATTTCCTCAATTAAACATTATTAAGTTAATGTCTGCTGATTTTCATTGACATATCCCATTCTGATCACCAAAAACTTATAATATTATTCAGTATGAAATTGATTATTGTATAATTAAACTGAATTTACTGTATTATCAAGATGATTTCAGAATAGTTGGTTTGAAAAAAGAAAACAGTAATGAAAAAAATATTTATCTATTGTAATTCGCCGTAGAAATCAGTTGAGATGTATTATTCATATTAAAATTTAAATGCGGCTTGGTCAGTGACATTGCTACATAGATTTTACTTAGACGTTCTGGTTCGGACCTTTTCGACACATTCGCAAATATTTCTCCTTAGGATATTTCTACTATGAAATATTTATTCGTAAAAAATGCTTAGAAAACTAAAACGATAAATTCTAGAAGAATCTCTCACGGTAGTAATATATGAAATAGCCCAGTGGTTGAGAAACACTGCCCTAGTGTATGTTTTATTTAAAACTAGCAGCGACTACCCTGCGTTGCTCGGAATTTACCATGCAAAAGTGTTATAAAAATTGCACCTGAACATATAGGGCCGTGAATCGTATGCATTGTTTTGTCACTGTGAAAGATGTAAATTCATTGCATTATGTAAGAGAAAAAAATCATTGCATTATATAAGTCATAGCAGCATAAGAAAGAATCTTCCTCATAAAATGTTGATAATTAAATAACCAATTTTAACACTTTACAACATAGTTGGAAAGTGTTTATGACTTTGCTCATTCTCTCTGTCTGTCTGTCCGTTAGCACGATAACTGCCGTAAAAATGAATTTTTCAAAATGAAATTTTAGTATGTTGTTCAGACGGTCTGTGGGACCTACGGGAATATAAATGAATAATATCACCCAATTAGTTTTGGATTGAACTAGGGTTGAAAAATGAAATAAATTGAACCCTTTTGGACCTAATTTTTCAAAACATTTTAAGCGAATTTAAAATTGACAAATTGTTTCGAAAATTTTAGGAAATATTCAAATTATCACATGAAATATATAAAAAAATGTTCAGCAAAATATATTCAGTAGTTGTTTTAAATAATAAATAAAATAATAATTAAACCCTTTATATGAAGAGATCACGTGTCTATTATATGAAGAGATCACGTAACGCACTTCAAAATAAAATATAGCATCCACCTTGTGTCGAAATCGTGATTTTTAAAATTATTCTTAATTTATATTTACTGTCGTATCCGTATTAAAACCGTTTTATTTTGCGTAATTTCTGCGCATCTGTATTCTGAAACCTAATTTTTACTTATGGAGTATGTAAACAGATTAGGCTGTAAGATGAGTTATATAAAAATTGCTGAATTTCTTTAACGCAAAATCATTTTTCTCAGGAGTCTACAATATAGATGATATGAATGAAACATTCATTGATTTTACATAGAGAAGCAGACGATTTAATGGCAGACTTCTTCGATGAAGTTTTATGCGTAGAGATAAATTACTTTGGCCTCCATGGTTTTAAGTTTTTAAGTAGAATAAATTATTGTAGTACTGTGATGAATGAAATAAACATGTATGAATGAAATATTTACTGCTTTTACACAGCGAGCCAGACGATTTATATTTCGATGACGTCATTTGAATCAAGTTCGTTTTTCTCGATGAAGTTTTAAATTTTCAAATATAATTAATTATTGCAGTATTGTGATATATTACCTCTGAATGTATTGCATTTTAGATATGTTTAAATAAAATTAAAGTTGAAAAGTGTTTCATAATCAATGCTTTATGCATGATTGATCTTTCTTGTGATTTCTTAATATTTTTCGTTGTTGAGTAAGCCTGTGAAAAATAAACCATGGTTATAGTTTCCATTTAAATTCATACCTCAAACCCACGATTTTCAAAAGTGACTAATACGTTCAATAAACTCCCACAAAACTCAGAGATTTAATTGATTTTCACGTTTTAACCCAACTATTTCCAAACTTTTTTGTTGGGAATCATGGAGTTAGAGAGTAGATCTCCTAGGGAAAAGTTTCGTTTTCCATCAATATCGCGACAACTCCTGGTTTTAAAAACTCAGATAAAACTTATGGAAGGCTATTTCAAAGCTATCCACTAAATTTCATTAAATTTGGCTCAGCCGTTCTTTCGTGATGATGAGACAAACGATAGTGTCGTTTTCACTAATATCTCGAAAACCACTGGTCGTAGAAACTCGAAACATAACCTATGTTTTAAGTGGGACGATTTCAAGACTACCCACCAAATTTCATCAAATTCAGTTCAGCCGTTCTTCAGTTATGGTGGATCATACATACATACTTTTCTTCTTTATATATATATAGATGTTGATCTTTAATAATTTTGCTAATAAGATATGACTATTCAGAATTTTTATGTTGAAATTTATATATATATATATATATATATATATATATATATATATATATATATATATATATATATATATATATATATATATATATATATATATATATATATATATATATACTGGATTAAAAAAAATAAGAAATAGTAATAAAAAGCGTATGCTTACAGGGAAGTATTAAACGGCCAAGGGGGTTGTGATCCCTTGTTCCCGGTTTAAGCATGCTTTGATTCCAAGGAAACACTCCCGGAACTAATACCTGCCCGAAGCAATCCTCCATCCGTCATCATATCAGGAAAAGCAAAATAAAGGGAGAGTATACCAAAAGTAAATAGTCCATTACTATGAAATAAAATAAAGCGAATGGAGGTAACATAAACGTCTAACAACCTTAACCATTCAATCACAATAATGACTAAACTTTTACCATGAATGGTAAGTTTCTGCTTTTTACGAGTATGATCACTTCATACGCAAAGTTAGGATTATATCTGTTCGTTGAAATTTGCATAAAATATGCTATTATAGTTTTTGTAAAATGTCTCATAATAATGCCTTGGAAATGGTTGAGGATATTGTTGTTTTACTGCTTCACAAACTAAATTCCGCTCGCAAATTATGCGTTCCCGTTGAGTTGTATTAATTCTTTTATACCTTTTTAGGTGATTGAGTATTAAGTGGCGGAATACTCCTATACTCAAATTGGTATTCCAGTTAATTATGAAGTTGATGTCAATGTCAAAATTTTCTTCTTATCATACATTTTAAAACATATCTTGTCTTTTTCATCGTAATATATGCATATATCCAAAAAATCCACCATTTCTTCCTTCTCTTGATTAGTCTCTCACAGCTTATATTTATTTACTAGATGTTTGATTTGTTTACATTAAGTATCATGTAAATTACTTTAATACACTGGGTCATCTGTTGGATTTCTTCAACTAAACAGAGAATTTATACTTGCATTATAATCAGAAATAGGGCAAGGTTTCCTGTTACAGTTAATTTGAATTGTTTTATAAAATGCGTTTTAATGTTTTAGCAATTGTACTTTTGATTTTGGGTTCTTACACAATTGCGTTTCGGCTAAAACACACTATAGCTATCTCCGAGAGGTTGGTGGTAGGGGAAGGAGGGTACGGTCCCTGTGGATGCCTCCCCCACTGGGTTCCGGTCTAAATTGGGTGGCACTTCCCGGCCGTCCATACAGTTACCTTACACCTTTCTGGTAGGTCGGACGGTCTGGGTCTCAACAACAACAACAACACTAGCTATCTTACAAGATCATGAAATACATGTCAGGTACAATAAAACAGCCATTAAATGCTGATATAGTTCATAAAACTCTCTTCTCAAAAGACTGACGTATTTAAACAATTCACTTCTATCATATCACGTCAATTCTGTGATTCTCTTATATACTTCCATAGAAATCTCTAGAAACCGGCGTAAAATAAACATGTTTTAGATATAATGAGAAAATTCGAATACTTTTCAAACCTCGTCAAAAATCGACAAGTTGGCGATAGTTAGTCCAAATTGACGCAAAGGTTAAGCAACTCCTATATTCATATGTATGGGTTGCTTGCCCAATTGGTTGCATGTTGTTGTTGTTGTTGACACCCAGACCGTCCGACCTACCCGATGGTTGCATGTGAAGGTGTTTTCTCTTCGACGAAAAGAAGTGCTATCAGGCATTTTAAGCATTCGTAGCAATACCAAATTTGGAGAGGGGAGTTGTGAGTGCGTATATTTGTGCATGTAAATGACGGTAGGAACACGATAACAATCTTACATAATAAGGAAATATATATGTGTGTGGGAAGGGGCAGTCGGTAACGAGAAATTTAAGCGTACATGAAATTTGGTACAGTGGTACTACAGTAGGTACAGTGGCAGTACCCAAATAGGTACACCACGCCGTTTTTTGGTTTTTAAATTTAGAATTAGTATTTTAGTTATTTTATATTTAGTCCAATTTAGGCCTATATTTGCATAACTGAACTCCTTAGCGACCTAAAATATTATCACAGAGTTTCCATCTTAATACCTTCGGAAAGACCGAAAAATTATCTTTCCAACAAACTTTGAACAGAGTCCATATGATGAATAGATATATTTTAATGAATTTATATATATATATATATATATATATATATATATATATATATATATATATATATATATATATATATATATATATATATATATATATATATATATATATATATAGGGTGTCCCAAAAACGTTGACCTCGGCATTTATTCCTTATATATTGATCATCGACATATAAAATAAATTACACAGTTGTGTGAAAAAAGGTACAGAATTTTATGAAATAGATTAACATTTTCAAGGGAATTAATTTTAAGAAATACAAAATAAAAATTTTTATACGGCCCCCGTACAAAGGCATTTCCAATGAGTAAAATGTGTCCCATACACTAATAAGGTGATGTACAAAATTTCAGCATTTTAACATTAAAAGTCACAAAGATATGAAAAGACAAATATGCTGACTTAAACCACTTTTCGATGCATCGACATGGGTTGCCAGAGGGGAAAAATCATGGAAGCATATTTCAGGAAGCATATTTCAGGAAGCGTATTTCAGGAAGTATATTTTTGAAAAATTGTAAATAAATCTAAGGATAAGAAGCAGATATTATTTGCCTATGATGCATTTCTACTTTTCGTCATTTGCACCCTTGCTGGAAACATTTACATTTTAATTTGTGATTACTCCCTCACCAAATTTGTTTAAGCACATCTCCGGGACTTTTTATGATAAAATTCTGAAATTTTGTGCATCATCTTATTATTGTATGGCGGAACTTTTTACTATGCGAGAATTAAAAACCAAAAATCGTTTTTTGAGTCAAAAGTGCCTTTTGTGTCAAAATCATTAAAAAATTTAGAAATCGAAATTGAGATTTGAAACTGATATATTTTTACTCGCAATTGTCTGCTCTTTCCGGTGGTGTGATTTGTTTTTTCTACGAGGTCTGGATCGTGGAGAAAAAAGGGCAAAAAGGGCAAAAAAACGGACGAAATCGCATAAAACATTAAATAACAAAAAATATAATTAAAATTTTAAAAATCGGTTTTCACGCTTCCCCTCCCCCCCCCGGGTCTCCGATTGCCAAATTTCGTAGCTCTCCGAAGCGCGGTCGCTGAACGTATAGTGTATAAGACAGACACACAGACAAACAGACATTGCCTTTTATTATATAGACTAGCTGCCTTCGGCGACCAGCCTGTTCGCTACCCTTGAAAATTCTGACCGTGGCAAACTCGCTGGCGCGAATTACCAGAATGATGTAAGGTAACTGTTTGGACGGCCAGGAAGTGCCACTCAAATTAGATAGGAACCCAGTAGGGGAGGCATCCACAGGGACCGTACCCTCCTTCCCCTACCACCAATCTCTTGGAAGGACTTACGGACCCACATGCGTAACGTGATCGTTCTCCGCGTGAACACGGCGGCAGTTTTGGCAGTGGCGGGAATCGAACCCGGGCCTACTGATTGCATGTCCCGCGCGCCTACCACTGGGCTACCTCGCCCTCCGCGACAATCTCCATAACTTTCTTTTTATTCACCCAATTTAGACCGGAACCCAGTGGGAGAGGTATCCACAGGGACCGTACCCTCCTTCCTCTACCGCCAACCTCTCGGAAGGACTTACAGACCTACATGTTTAACGTGATCGTACTCCGCATGAACACGGCAGCAGTTTTGGTAGTAGCGGGAATCGAACCCGAGCCTACTGAGTGTAATTCCCGTGCGCTAACCACTGGGCTACCGCGCCCTCCGCGACAATCTCCATAACTTTCTTTTTATTCACCCAAATTAGACCGGGACTCTGTGGGGGAGGCATCCACAGGGACCGTACCCTCCTTCCCCTATCACCAACCTCTCGGATGGACTTACGGACCCACATGTTTAACGTGATTGTACTCCACGTGAACACGGCTGCTGTTTTGGCAGTGGCGGGAATCGAACTCGGGCCTACCTACTGGGCGGGGTTGTCGGGGAAGAATCGGATCTTGGTCGAGAATTGGCCGAGAAATATAAAATTATGACATCTTTAAAATTGCGATCCTGCGGGCAATTTTCATTATTGCTTAACCAGATTGGGCTTGTAAGTATGCCAGATCTTTGACCTTTCTAAAAATGTAAATTATTAGTCGAAATTATGAGTAGTTTTTACGATGGGAGGATTTAAAAACGAAAGTTGGTTTTTTTGAACCGAAAGTGACTTTTGTTTTAAAAACTTTAAAAAATATTAGAAACCGAAATTGAGATTTGAAATTTATATATTTTTTCTGGCAATTGACTGCTCTTACCGGTGGTGTGATTTGTTTTTTCTTACGACGTCTGGATCGTGGAGAAAAAGGGGCAAAAATGCAATAAACGGTCGAAATCGCATAAAACATTAAATAACAAAAAAAATAATTAAAATTTTAAAAATCGGTTTTCACGTGTCCCCTTTCCATCCCCCCGGGTCTCCGATTGCCAAATTTTGTAGCTCTCCGACGCGCGGTCGCTGAACGTATAGTGTATAAGACACACAGACATTGCCTTTTATTATATAGAATATGTCTAAGATCAATATTTAAGGTATAAAAGCGAAGGTTAATGTTTTTGGGACACCCTGTATATATATATATATATATTTCTTTGTATTTTGTAGAAAATTTTGGAATAGTGTATTATGAGTTACTACATACATTCTAACTTTGGATTTAATAATTTATATATATATATATATATATACTTTTTGTACGTTTTAAACCTACCCGATGGATGACCTATTACGATGTATTAAAATTGACGATCGATCCAAAATTCATTTTTTCAGCACATGTTTAAAATATCACAGACCACGGCAGAAAAGAAATAATTTCATAAACCCATCCGTTGATCAATTATAAATTTTTTATCTGAAGCATGTCTTAGATTTTTAGAACTAAACTAGAGATGCCGCACTATCTCTCAGAACCCTCTGCTACAGCTGTTCTGGCTAGTGAGGGCGTCCCATGCACAGGAGGAAAGGAACTTTTCTATCTATTGTGTCGACTCCACGCACAGGGAAACCACATAGGTTCTCCATAAGTGACGGATGGCCTTTCCATTGTGTTCAACTTTCATTGTTATTTATAAAATAATTTTTTGTTGTTATTTTTTTAGATTAATAAAGTTAATTTATCTCTGACAATTTTTATTGCTATTTACATGAATGCAATGTCTTTATTTATTTTTGGATTAGTAAATTCAATTTATCCCTGCTTTAACTCCCGGGGAATAGAGGGTAGATTTTCTAGTAATGCATAAACTACAACTTTGAAATTTTTTGTGTAGATACAGTACGTACTCTACTCAAAATATTCGAAATTTAAAATTTGCATAACATTATCTAATACGGAGAGCAGCAACAGTGCTCTGAACAATGATTATGATCAATACTGATAACTGATAGTTTTGTGATTTGTTACACATGTAAAAGAGATTGAAATAGTGCGTGTTAACCCAAGTCACCCAAAGGCATGCGATGCATTAGCTTTCATAGGCTGTGCATCCCAAAACTTCAAAACGAAACTTGAGAAAAATACATTAAGAAAACTTTTAATAATGTTTTAAAATAATAACTTACGAATGAAAGTTGATAAAAAATAAAGTTACGTATTTGTTTGTTTTTAATTTTGATGTTAACAATGATTGCAAGTGAGCCCGAAAATAATCTAATATATGAGCGAATGAGAAAAATTGTGGGATGCCAAATGTATCAGATAATGATTTAGAAACAATTTAGCTAAACCTGTAAATAATTAATTTAAAACATATTATTGAGAACATATTACGTACATTTCTGCTAAAAGATTAAATTTTCATTCATTTCGATGTCTGACGTTCCATTTTCCATAGAAGATTGATTAATTCCGCGTTAGGAAAACTCAGTCGGTGGCAAGCTGGTCTCAAAATTCAGAGGCTTGCAGGTATTATATGGATTGTGTTGCATATTTACATAGTGTTGTATAAAATCAAAATAACACTGAAATGTTTGCGGAAAAGATTTAAGTCCTGAAGGCTTTTCTTTCGCTCCTTGTTAAAATTCAAGATGTTTTTTGTAGTTTCACAGTGCTGAATCTAAATATGACAATCATGTTGCTCTATCGTCCATAGTTGTTAAAAGGAAAATTATTAAAGTGAAAAAAATATGGAAAAATGCCTGCCTGTTAAAATATCGGTCTAATTTAGTAAAACTTATTAATTTCTGAAACACATAATTGCTGACGATTAATAAAATATTTATTTTATTTTTCAAAAGATACACAGGACATTTATTTATATCCTACATTACAGGAGTATTATAATAACCAAATCTATATTCTTTTCATGGTCGTTACTTTAATTAACATTGATTTGCTAGATGATATTGTAAGTTAGAGTTCGTTTCAATTATTTCTTGGAATCAGCTTCATTGCATGAAAGGATGTTCACCAGATCAGATTGATTATTTTAAAGCATATTTAACTCAGGAAGGTATTTTGGAATTTTAATTTTAAATAAACATTGGTATGAAATCGGAAATATATTTAGTGATAAGCTTGCCCTTTATTAAGCTTTACAAACTACATAAAAGTCTGTTGATCCTTTCTACCATTCTTGAATTATAAATAAGCATGCAAAAACATATTATTAATTTCCATTATTGCTCACTTTGCTATAGGGTAACAAAACTTACATCAGATCACTTCCTCGATTTATCTCAATTTCCTAAAAAAAATATCATCGATACCCATTGCGTGGTTCAGGAGATTTTTAAGTTAGAAGAGTATAGTGAAATTCTCCATTGTATATACTAGATGTTATAGGAAACTTCCTTTAAAAGTAACTCACGGTCTTTAACATTCTGCAGTCCTACAAAGACTCCATTTGAAGAACTGCTGGTAGGTATAAACGATTCTGAAAACGATACCGTTTTCCTTCATGCGATTCGAAAAAAAAAATGTTTTATTCGACCCTTAATGTACTGGGGCAAATCGTACTTCCTTTCAGGCTGGGGGCTTTCAACAATATCGCCAGAGCTGACAACTGCAGCCGTACGTAAAGAAGGATATGGATTTAATCCGCAGGGAATATCTCTTTCTTTGAGTAGCTTTTTAGCTTTTACTCTGGATATATCTGGTAAGTGACAGAAATTCCCCGGGGTGTTCTACCAAAGCAGTCGGTGAGTTGAAGAGGCAGAGACACGGTGAGATATGTAAATATATACAATAAAAAATCCCGATGTGTTCAGTACTTGAAGAACCCCACAAACTAAAATTTGTTTCCATTCTTTCGTTATGTTGGAATAGATATGAACGTATTTTATAGTATATAATAATATATAAAAATATTACGTTATCTACCATTGAACCCACAGCCTAACCCCATTGGCAACGTGGATGCATAGCCCGCGGTGCATACTTATTGAAGAAATTTCAGAACTTTTCCACTATGTTAAAAGATTATTTAACAAGAAAGATCAATCATGCATAAATCATTGATTATGAAACACTTTCCAACTTCAATGCAATTTTATTGAAACATCTCTAAAATGCGATACATTCCTAGACAATATTTTAAAAATTATCACAATACTATATTAATTTATTATATTTGAAAACTTAAAACTTCATCAAAAAAAATGAACTTCGTGCAAATGACGACATTAAAATATAAATTGCCTGGTTTAAACATCTCTAAAATGCGATACATTCCTCGGTAATGCTTTTAAAATTATCATGATACTACAATAATTTATTATATTTGAAAACTTCATCTCGAAAACAACTGAAATTTATTCAAATGACGTCATCGAATTGTAACACGCCTGGCTCTCTCTATAAAAACAGCATTTCATTTATAAACATTTCTCCATTCATTTTATTCATCACAATACTATAATAATTTATTTTATTTAAAAACTTAAAACCATGGAGGTACAAGTAATTAAACTCTATGCTTAAAACTTCATCCAAAAAATCGTCCTTCTCTCTGTAAAATCAATGAATATTTCATTCATATCAGCTATATTGCAGGCTCCATGAGCTACATAATTTTGCGTTAAAAAAATGCAGCAATTCTTATGCAACTCATTATATATCTTTTGGTATTTACATTCTCCATAAGTGAAAATTTGGCTTCGTTGTAGAAATAATCAAATTTGGATGATCATTTAAACTGAAATATATTGTAATTGCGTTGTTTCAGTATGTAGATGTACAGAATTTAAGCAAAATTAAAGCATTTTTAGGACGGATACAACACTAACTATGAATTAAAAATAACTTTAAAAATTACGTTTTTGACACAAGATGAATGTCATATTTTATTTTGCAAGTGGGTCACATGATAGCTTCATGTCCTTCCGAGAGGTTGGTGGTAGGGGAAGGAGGGTACGGTCCCTGTGGATGCCTCCCCCACTGGGTTCCGGTCTAAATTGGGTGGCACTTCCCGACCGTCCAAACAGTTACCTTACATCTTTCTGGTAGGTCGGACGGTCTGGGTTTCAACATCAACAACAACAACATGATAGCTTCATATAATGGTCATGTGATCTCTTTATATAAAAGGTGCAATTATTATTTTAATTTTTATTTAAAAAACTACTAAATACATTTTGCTGAAATTTTTTTATATATTTTATGGGATAATTTGAATATTTCCTAAAACTTTTGAAGCAATTTGTGAATTTTAAATACACTTAAAAATGTTTGAAAAATTAGGTCCCATAGAGTTGAATGTATTTCATTTTTTAAACCCGGGTTCAATCCAAAACTAATTGGATGATATTATTCATTTAGATTCCCATAGGTCCCACAGACCGTCTGAATAACATACTAAAATTTCATTTTGATAAAGTCATTTTTACGGCAGTTATCGTGCTAACGGACAGACAGACAGACAGAATGATAAACACTTTTCAACTTTGTTGTAAAGTGTTAAACAGTTATAAACACTTTTCAATTTTGTTGTAACGTGTTAAAAATTAAGAACTCAATGGGGATTTTAAAAGAGTTAACCACATATAAGCAATCCCATACTAGTGAAAATATCAATCATTATTTTTTTTCAACGAAGTACTAATAATTAAAATTTGAAGTTGCTATAGATTCAAGCAAAAATGTTGTGCCAATCTGCAGTTCAAGACTTTTCATTTAAATATAGATTCTTGAAATCAGTCAAGCGGATTCTGAGAATGCACTGAGGAATGTTGCCAGAATGCATATATTGATTATCTCTGTGAAACCAACAATTTCAGTATTTTAAAGTTGGCGAAATGAGAGAGTTGTGCCATATTTCAGAGAACTTCATCGTTAACATGGACGAAAAATAATCTATGTTTGCACCTTCTTTTTCAAGCATGAAATCATCAAGATTTTTGACAGGCTTCTTTAGCTGAACTTTCTAGGTTTCATTTGATGAAATTCATTGTACACAAGTTCGCAATTTAAGGGAACAGTTTGTTGGACAGTTTGAGGGAAGTATTTAGTTGTAAATTAAGCTTTTTTGACAACGTTTTAAATGCTATAATATTTTATTAACAAATGCATTTATAAAGTTCGATGTGATTAATAGAAAGTATTCTCCACAGTTTAACAAATATCGACATAAGATACTGTGATACAAATAAGAGCCCTTCTTATTGTTTTCTGACAGAAGTTTTAAATATTATATTTTATTTTTAATGCATTTATAATGTTCGATGTGATTAACAGAAGACATTTTCTACTGATTAACAAATATCGACATTAAGAACAGTATGACACAAATAAGAGCCTGTCTTATTGCTCTTTGACAAAAGTTTTAAATGTTATAATTTACATCTAATACATTCATTAAGTTCGATGCGATTAACAGAAGACATTCTCTATAGATTAACAAACATCGACATTGAGAACACCATAACATAAATAAAGGCCATTCTTATTTCTATTTGATAAAAGTTTTAAATGTTATATTTTACTACAAATGCAATCATCAAGTCCAATGCGCTTAATAGAAGACATTCTTTACAGATAAGCAAATATCGATATTGAGAACACTATAACACAAATAAGAACTCTTCTTATTCCTCGACCTGACAGAGAGTTAATAGAATTAGTGTTGTTATTGATCATAAATAAGCATACCATATCTCATTGAAATAAATCGATTCTTTAGAGAGATATCAGGCTTTCTGCAGAAAAATAAATTTTATAACATATTAAAGGAATAAGGTCCTTTGATATTTCTTGAGCTTTAGCACCTGTCTGTTTCTAGTTAAAAGTACAAACGCGTCATTCATTTATTTGATAATAGTTAATTTGAAAAGTTAAAAATTTCACAAATTATAAAACAGCTGCTTGTGAAAATAACACAATTAATACTTCCTTAAAGAAATCAGACATATGCAAATTAAGTAACACCAATTGTTTCGAGGGAGTTTGGATCTTCATCAGGTCGAAACAGTGTCTTAACAAACGCCAAAAAAAAACGCTAGTTTGACTTTCTGAAGAAGGATCAAAACTCCCTTGAAACAATTGGTGTCACATCATTTATATATGCCTGCTTTCTTTAAGGAAGTACTAACTCTTTTATTATTCAAATTTTTGTTAGAAACATGGGATAAATCAAATTAGTAGCGATATCCATTGGTTATAGAGACAAAAAGCAGCCTACTTCTTCAAGATATAAAAGGAAAGTGGCCACAGAGGTAAGCAGCGGAGTCTCTCAATTTATAATAACATAACAATAGGTATGAATTCGCTACCAATCTAGGTACCCACTAATAAAATAAAAAATCTGAAGTGGGCAACACATGACTTTCCTTATATAACGTAATGAATTTACCACTTTTACAGTAAAATAAATAGGTTTTTCCTATAGTAGATACTAATATTCTTTCCAAGATATTGAATTTTCGACAATTAGTCGTCATTTCATTGATTTAGCGTCATTTTTATCCTTTTGGCGAGATTTTCGTTAGTTTGTCAACATTTCAAAAAGTCGCCAAGTTGGCGACATTCCGCCAAAATTCGTCGCCAAAATCTCGCCAAGCATAATGGACAAAGAAATAAGTTATTCTTACAGCAGATATATGAATATTGGCGTTCAAATACAAAAGTATTACTCAAAGTATCTTTTTTCATGAATGGAACGAGCTAGATCCACGAGAATGATGTCATGCAATATATCGCATGGTATTACTGAAAAGTGAACATGTCTCTCAAGAGGAAATATTTTTTTTTTATTTTATATGACTTTCTGATAATTTTTTTGCAAAATGTGCAATATCTCGAGAACGGTTCATGTTAGTGTTCTAAAATTTATGTCAATCGTTTTCTAATGAAAAATTACATAAGAAATGTCTATATGCGTAACTTTATTAGTGGTTTTGACTTTTTGACTATTTTTTCCAAATTTCATTTGAAAATTTAGGGGTGTTCTTAACATTCGATTGTGTATAAAAACAACAGGCTTCCAGAGTTTACGGAATGTGATTTTTGTACCAAATTTGGATCGAATCGGTCCATTCGTTTGTCAGTTATCGTCTTCACAGACTCACACAAACACACACACATACTTTCACACACACACACACATACTTTCACACACACACACACATACTTTCACACACACACACACACAGACATCACTTCAAAAATGTTTGATTTGTGTTCAGGGAAGCTTGAAACATGCTCGTCGAAAACTCGATTTCGAATTTTCGACCCCGGCACAATACTTTCCTTATACATTATGTATATAAGGAAAGTAATAGGATTTTCTTATAGTAGATACTAATATTCTTTCCAAGATATTGAATTTTCGACAATTAGTCGTCATTTTCATTGATTTAGCATCATTTTTATCCATTTGGCGAGATTTTCATTAATTTGGCAGCATTTAAAAAAAAAGCCAAGTTGGCGACATTCCGCCAAATTCGTCGGCAAAATCTCGCCAAGCGTTATGCACTAAGAAAAAAGTTATTCTTACAGCAGATAAATGACTATTGGCGTTCAAATACAAAAGTATTATTCAAAGGATATTTTTTCATGAATGGAACGAGCTAGATCCACGAGAATGATGTCACTCAATTTATCGCATGGTATTACATATGAAAAGTGAACAAGTTTCTCAATAGGAATTTTTTTTTTTTATGTGACTTTTTCATAATTGTTTTTAAGAATGTACAATATCTCGAGAACGGTTCATATTAGCGTTCTAAAATTTATGCCAATCGTTTTCTAATGAAAAATTACATAAGAAATGTCTATTTGCGTAGCTTTATTAGCGGTTTTGATTTTTTAACGATTTTTTCAAAATTTCATTCGAAAATTTAGGGGGGTTCTGAACATTCGATCACGTATAAAAACAATAGGCTTCCAGTGTTTAGGGATTGTGGTTTTTGTACCAAATTTGGTTCGAATCGGTCCATTCGTTCGTCAGTTATCGTCTCCACAGACTCACTGACACACACACACACACACACACACATACTTTTTTCACACACACACACACACACACACACACACACACACACACACAGACATCACTTCAAAAATGTTTGATTCGTGATCAGGGGTGCTTGAAACGTGCTCTCCCGTCGAAAACTCGAATTCGAATTTTCGACCCCGTCACAATACTTTCCTTATACATTATGTATATAAGGAAAGTAACAAAGTAATAAAGAATTTCTAAAACTACATTCGCAATATTTACAACTAGTTTAGAAAAACACTAAGCAAATATATGGGAATTAGAATACGAAATTATGTAGTATATGGCGAAAAATTAAAATGACAAAATGTTTATGGACACTGCAAGAGCTACCTTCGTTAAAAAACTTCATAGAACATTGAGTTCAATTGCAGTAGTTCGCAATCTTATTAAATATGAAAGTGTTTTGAATCCTTATGCTGTATTTTCTCTTTATGCATAAATATTTTTCATTTTTTGTTAGGCATCGAAATATTTTATGTAACATGTGATGCAACTGTTTATGGATAGGCGCCTGCTTATACTTTTTGTAGTGGCTATTCTGACTTTCTAATCTAAAGAGAGGGATTGAATTTACCTGCAAAGCCCATTGATACCGTTATTAATCTGATTTATTTCTTGTTTCTTACGAAGTTTTAATGTTTCTGCTATTTTTACTTTCCTTATATACATAATGTATAAGTATTGTGACGGGGTCGAAAATTCGAATTCGAGTTTTCGACGGGAGAGCACGTTTCAAGCATCCCTGATCACGAATCAAACATTTTTGAAGTGATGTCTGTGTGTGTGTATGTGTGTGTGTGTGTGTGTGTGTGTGAAAGTATGTGTGTGTGTGTGTGTGTGTGTCAGTGAGTCTGTGGAGACGATAACTGACGAACGAATTGACCGATTCGAACCAAATTTGGTACAAAAATCACAATCCGTAAACACTGGAAGCCTATTGTTTTTATACGCAATCGAATGTTCAGAACCCCCCTAAATTTTCGAATGAAATTTTGAAAAAATTGTCAAAAAATCAAAACCACTAATAAAGTTACGCAAATAGACATTTCTTATGTAATTTTTCATTAGAAAACGATTGGCATAAATTTTAGAATGCTAACATGAACCGTTCTCGAGATATTGTACATTTTTTAAAAAAATTATAAAAAAGTTACATAAAAAAAAAATTCATATTGAGAAACATGTTCACTTTTCATATGTAATACCATGCGATAAATTGAGTGACATCAATCTCGTGGATCTAGCTCGTTCCATTCATGAAAAAATATACTTTGAATAATACTTTTGTATTTGAACGCCAATAGTCATTTATCTGCTGTAAGAATAACTCTTTTTTAGTGCATAACGCTTGGCGAGCTTCTGGCGGCGAATTTGGCGGAATATCGCCAACTTGGCAACTTTTTGAAATGTTGCCAAATTAATGAAAATCTCGCCAAATGGATAAAAATGATGCTAAATCAATGAAATGACGACTAATTGTCGAAAATTCAATATCTTGGAAAGAATATTATTATCTACTATAAGAAGAACCTATTTTTTTACTGTAAAAGTAGTGTTATGTGGGTTTTCACCACACGTCCTGTTAGAACGCATAAATCAGTGGTATTGTTTATTAAAACAAACTCCGACATTGGCCGTGTCGCATAAAAATACATGAAAATCAAATTCTCGGGAAATGAGGACAACGGACATGATATAAAACGTTAACAAAAATATTTATTGACAAAAGGAAATAAAAATAATAATAGAAGAACATATTTAATTAATTCAATCAGCACTCTTACTAAAGCATACTTATTATTCACTGACATACGTGTTTAACATTTTTAAATCATAAACATTTAAAATATACATATTCAAATCCCCCTCATTTAAGTTCCCTATTAAATTCATTCTAATTATTTAACTCAAGTAATTTGGCTATAGATGTCGAGAGAGTGCAAATATTAATTAACAAATCGTCATCAGAACTGATAGTATAAGAGACATGCATTCAGTACCTTCAAATATATCATAAGACCGTCACTGGAAGCGGGGCACTTCGACCGCGGAAATACCGGTCATCGCTGCGGACCTATTTTGGGAGAACTTTTCTCTCCGGAGCACACACCCAAAAATCTCCGTTCTGTCTGAAGTCTTAAACTCAATTCTTCGTTCTTTCTTCTTAAAAATCTAACACTCTCTCGATCATCGGAAAAATCTCTCCTCCTACACAATTAAGCCCCAGGTTTGTTACTGGTCCCCCCAATTGAAGCCCCTGGTATTTTCATTGGATATTTCCAAAAATGTCCAGCTATTGGGTGCTGTGCTGACAGGAGGCTGGCGATCATCCCAGAATTAATATCTGGCAGGTGGACCGAGGGTTCTCACGACCTTGCGTGCACGTGCAGCCGAACCGGACAAGGGTCAGCTCTCCCCAAGAGCGCCCCGCTGTGCGCCCCTCAGTAACAGAACCAACGTTGTCCATACTTCCCAGAAACATGGCTTGCTCATCCTTTTGCAGGTGTTCTCTTAGGGAAGTGTATATGAGTTAAAGGAGAAGTACAGGGACCATCTTTGTAGGTTACACTCCTCCATAATTTGCAATGTCCCAAATTTGCCTTGGGACATTCACCCCCCTTTCCGTAGTAGAACCGTGCCACAGGCTAGTATTCACCTAAAAAAAACTGTAAACGCATTTACACACACACATATATATATATATATAACAAAATAATGCCACAATGCACACCAATGTCATTAAACTCATGGAAAGATAAAGTGTAAGATATTTTTCTGTCTGACATGTTTGAGTTCTATAGAGATTCGAAGTCCAATAAATTGGCTGCCCAAAAGTTGAAAGAATGTTCATGGTAACAATGATAAGCGCAAAGTTCAAAAGTTTGTAAAGAGTGTGAAAAAGTTATTTTACAAAGAATTGTAGCAGAGGGTTTGCGTCTCTATATCACGCCACTGTTTCCTAGTTCAGTGTCCTGGAAAGTGCAAAGAAAATTAGAACTTGGAGATCTGCAGATGGAGCACATCACTGTGTAGTTCCGCTGTGAAATAAACATATGTAGAATGCAAGTTTACGTATAAAGCACGACACTGCATCGTCTATCTCACTGTCATGGAGGTGTGAAAACTGTGATCTTTGAGAGTTTATGTGAAAATCACGCCACTGAATAATCGTCTATCACACTATCATGGGGGTGTGAAAATCGTGGACTTTGAAAGTTTTATGTGGAAAGCACGACACTGCATAATCGTATCACTGTGATGGAAGTGCAAAGAAAATTGTAAGTCTGGAACTCTGTATGTGGATGACGTTACTGCATCACTTCTCGCTGTGGAGTAAACGTGGGAAGAAGAAAGTTTTCTTGTGAGAACAACACATCACTGTCTGTATCATATCACTGGATTTTCATGTATGGACGAATCTTAGTTGAGGCACACACTTTATCGATACACCAATGCATACATATACATACAGTCTGATGACACAAATTCTCTCTCTGGAATTTACAATACCCGTTAAACATTAAGTCCCTGAGTTTTTTTTTATTTTTTTTTTTTACAAAAAATAATTCCCTACTTAATTCGCCATTATTCAATTTTCAAAATACAGTACTTTCTCCTATCGTTATTATCATTTTTTGTTTTGTTTTTTATTTCTCTTTCTCACATTCCTTTCAACATTTAAGTTGCCCACAAAATTTTCTCACTGATTAAACATCTCACCATTTACTAATATTTACAAATACATTATGCTATCTCATTGAAAATACAAAGAAAAACAAACAAATAAATTTTTATCAATATTATCACGAATTGCCATGCCATATTACATTTCCTAATAAATTCAAAATTTGTACAAACACAATAAACATATTTTTTTTTTTCAAATTATCAATTAACTCTCCTTTATATATCCCTTATATACATAATCCCAAATTCTGTATTCCGAATCTCGCCTTTGCGTTTAGAATTTTCATCTAATAAACCATTTCCTAAAAATTTTCATACTTCTCTTACATTTGTTTTGATTATAAATTTCTTGCGAATTTTCACTTCAATAAACCACTTACAAATAAAATTCATAATTCTCTTATCCTTTTTTTTTTTTATCGTAAACTCCTTGGAAATTTTATCAATTTGCGTCCGTAGTTCTCTTTATTACTATCTGCCATAAATCCGTAATTATCTTACATTTTAAAACTCCCTTATATTTCTTTCACGGTCTACCTTCGTAACTTCTTTATATTAAACCTTCCGTAAGCAGTAAGTATTTACTTTAATTTCTTCCTTGTAAACCGTCAGCTATCTTTTTCTTTTCTTTTTTTTTACCCATATAAACCCGTGAGTACCTATGCACAGAATAAACTTTTCCCGTCAACGTCAGTACACAAGCCCTTTTCATGAAACCAGTTTTCCCAGGGTTGGCAAGACTCAGATATTCGGATAATTCCGGATTTTCAAAGGATCCCGTGCCCTTACAGTTGTGGCCCCGCAGAATAAATCCTGTGTGTTTGGCCGACCGGCCTCGTGTGAGAGATAAAGATGTGTGTTATCTACATTTTTGAGTGTTTTTTTTTATTTTTAAAATGTGTAAAGGGAATTTTAAGTGTGATATGCAGAATTCTTTTTGGATTACCAAGGTGTACTGTATGCCGATGAAAGGGGTAAGTGTTTTTATTTATCCATTATCTTTTAAAAAGAAGAAAAATTACTTTATCGCGAATGGCTAAATGTTAACATGGAACCTCACCATGGTTTTGCTGAATGCGCAATATAAGTACGTCGATCATTCCCCTAGTTTCACTCAAAAATGTATAGATATTCCTTAAAGTTTTAATTTTTAACTTTAACAAAATTTATTATATTACTGTGTTAGTATTTTTAAATTTTTACCTATGTCTCATTGTCGTCCATTCCTATTCATTGCTATCCCTTATGTTAAGATAATTGTATGTTATTCTCATTCCTTACTTATTTATTTATTTTTAAAACATTTATTTACTTTATCCAAATTTCGTGTCCTTACAAATTTACTCATTGATTTTAATGTAATTTCCCTTTATTCTTATATTTAAATTCTTTTTATTACCATAAAAGTAATTTTCACCATATCCATTCCTATATATTTTATTTATTTATTCCGTTTTTCTTCTAAATCACTCGCTTATAATATTTAAAATGTCGCAAAGTGTTTTCCGTTAAAGTCTTACTTAAATTAATTTTTTGCAATAATTATTTAGAATTCCATCTGTTTATATTGCACTAGTTACTAAAAAAAAAATAAAATTACTAAAATCCCCTTTAATTGCACTCCAATATTATTTTAAAATTTCATGTTAATTTAAACTTTCCTAATACTTAATGTAACATTTACTTTTCCCTAATTAATAATTCAATGTTTATTTAAAATTTTCTAATTAATGTAATATTTATTTAAAATTTCTTTTATTTTTAATTCAATATTTATTTAAAATTTCCGAATTAATGTAATATTTATTTAAAATTTCCTAATTTATGCCATATTTATTTAAAATTCCCTAATTAATAATTCAATGTTTATTTAAAATTTCTTAATTAATGTAATATTTATTTAAAATTTCCTAATTTATGCAATATTTATTTAAACATTCTTCTAATTAATGTAATATTTATTTCAAATTACTTCTATTTATAATGCAATATTTATTTAAAATTTCTTTTATTTTTAATTCAATATTTATTTAAAGTTTGCGCCCCGTTTTACGCGCTTTTCGTGCAGTTATTGATGTATATTTTCTCTCGCCCCTTTTTTTTATATATATATATATATATTTGTATATAAAATTTGTTGTAGTCGTGTTTCCAAGATTAAACCATATTTCTCTTCAAATTCTTACCTAACCTTATTTTTCTTTATTTACAATTTCAGTATCGAGTTTAAAATATAAAAAATTTGTATACCTATTCCTACATTTATTTTAAATTTTTATTCTCTTCTAACCAAGGATAAATCGTCCTCCTGCATTTGTTTTTCATTTGTATTCGAAACCAGTTCTCCCCTGTGAATATCGTGCGTACCCTACTTCTTTGTAGACTGAACTTCACCCCCTTTGCAATTCACCCCCTTTGTGAGATTTCATCTCCCCTTGTTTCTATCTGAAAAATGACCTTGAGTGGAACCCATCTCCACACTGACCTAGAGTCGCCATGGGGAACTTTGCGCCCCTGAAATTGTCGCCACCGAAATGTTTTGCGTGATTGGCAATCTGCTTGCTCTCTGCCAAGACTTCCCGGAAACCAGTTTTTCGTCCCGTTGTACACGTTTCTGACTGTTTAAGAGGGAGAAAGAAGTCCTTTCGCTAGAGTTTTTGTATTGACACTTTGCAGTGACCGTTTGAGGGTGGGGGGGGGGGGGTTCGCTTGTGCTGTGTTGTGCTAACATTTCGTGAATGTCGCGTGTTTTCTTTCTTATCTGTCGCAAGCACGTTAAATAAAAGGCGGGAAGAGATTGTTTTTCATTACAATTTTGACATCATATCCATTTTTCAATTTCATAATTTATTTCTTGCCAGATCAATTTCCAAAGAATTCGTTTTGAGTTATAATTATTTTTTTTTTTTACCTCTTTCTCATTTTAAAATTTTTCAAATAGCGATCATCGGACACAATTACGTTCCTAAAAATTTTTGGTTTCGTGAAAAAATCTGATCCGAGTTTTCTTTCGTTTCTCTCTTGAATATCTTCCATTTCACTTGTGTTACAAACTTGTATTTCATTTGCTACCTGTACATTTTGCCTAACCCACTTTTTGTTTTGATTTTCATCTATTCTTGAAAGTTTTTGAATATCATTAACCTCACTATCATTTTGATTTTTCTCTCTATCTGTATTACAATTTTCATCCTGTGTATTTTTACTGGTATCATTTGGATTTTGCAAATTCTGAAAGTCAACATTTTCATTATCATTGTCCATAACATCCATTATTTTACTCTCATTTGAAATTGGGATTATTTGTACATCGTGATTTTCATTCGTAATTTGAATGTCCTGAAGCTTGTATTTCGCATTTTCTTTTCGATTTTTTTTACAATTAACCTTTCCATTCTCATTTTGGTCCTCTTGGAAAATAACATTTTGATTTCTATTAACTTTCATTATTTTGCTTTCATCTGATTTCCTAATACTTTCATTACTGTGACTTTTATTTGTATTCTGAATATTTTCTAAATCAATCCTTTCTCTAACCAAAACGTCTGTTATTTTGTTTTCATTTGAACTTTTGATATCTTCATTGCCATAATTTGTATTTGTATTCTGTGTGTCTTTGAAATCAGCGCTCTCACTAACCAAAACGTCCGTTATTTTGTTTTCATTTAATTTCTGGGTTTCTTCTTTAATTGTTTTGAAAATATCAATAGGCCAAACCGAAAAAGATGTGTCAGAGTCTAAGCGAATTTTTGTTTCCGTGTTTTGAAATTTATTTTCTACCGTGGGTAATTCCGTATTTAATTCATCTCCAACTGACGCGATAAGTTCAACTTTGTCCTTCCTGTCCTTAAAGTCCTCTCTTTCTCCACTATTTTGGGTTCTGTAACTACCAAAATTTTCTCTATCAATTTGAATTTCATACTTTCCAACATTTTGTCCCTCGTTCTCAATATTTATTTGTGTAACATGCCTTAAATTTTTATCTTCTCTGGAATTGTTCCTATCTATGCACTGAACCTCTCTTGAATTATTTTCTATGCAATTTCTATCACTAACAGGGATTTTATTTTTATTTAACGGAGACTGAACCCTAATTCTACGCCTTTGTTGACGATCATTCTCAATCTCCCCTTCTAGTTTAAATTTCTGTTAAAATTTGTATTTCGTCTAGAATCGTGCTTGTTAAAATTTGTTTTCTGTCTAAAATCATTCCTGTCATTGGCGTATCTGTCCGAGTTATCCATATATTTAAATTTACCTTGGTTTTGTCTCTGAAAATCATTTTTGTAACGCGGAACCTCAAAATTCCGTTCATCGTTCCTATATGTATATTTCTGGTTCGCTGTTCTTCCTTCATTAACATTTCTATCGTCCACATACGTACGCTTTCCTCCCCTAACGTCTTGGGTATATGAGGGGTAAAATCGACCTGGGGGACCGTTGTATGCAGTATTTGGAATTCTCTCCGCATAATCTTGGTAGCGGATGGGGGAAAACTTTCTCCGTGCATAATGTTCTGTTGGTTTCCGAATAGTCTGTAATGATATGTGCGCTTGATTATTTCTCTCTCTAATATAATGCCAGCAATCCTGCATAAAGTGTCCAAATTTACCACAAAAATCGCATGAATATGTGTTCGTTATCTGATAATCATTTTTTTTTTCTCTAATTTTAAGATGATTTATTTCTTCTGTTATTTTTTCCAGTAAATTAGAATTAAACTGTTGTTGTTCCTTTTTAAATGTTTGAATATCACTGTACTGAGATATGTTATTTAATTCAACTGTTGTTGTCAGATTGGCCGCTTCTAAGTTTTGGGCAATTTTTACCGCATCCTTAAAGCTTTTTGGGTCATTTTTCATAATTTCTTTCCGATATTCGGGCTCAACTGCCTCCAAAAATTTACTTAGGCTGAGTTTGTCCATAATTGCGTGTGTGTGTTCATTAAGTTGTGTTTCACCCACGTAGTTTAAAGTTAATGTTGTAATTCTATGTGCTAATTCTTTAATATTTTCTCCCTTAGTTTGTTTAGCAGTTGAAAAAAGAATTTGATTTGTAGTGACATTAGGTTTGGATGTGAAAAAAACTAGGAATTTTTGCTTGAAAATGTCGAAAGATGTTTCGCTACGCAGATCCTTTGAGCTGATGTAGAATTTTCTTGCGTTTCCGCGCAGACGGGATTTAACAATTGCTAGCTTCTCTAAATCGTTCCAATTTGTTAGGTCACTTAAAGATTCCATCTGTTCAAAAAATATGGAGGTCTCATTTTCGTCGCTTCCGCTCAGTTCTCCTAACAAGGAAATAATCCCCGGAATCCTACTTGTAGGCGTTACCGTCATATCACCCCTTTCTGTCATTTTAAAAAATTGTTAAGTTTTCCCTTAAATTTTCTAATCCAAAATTTCTATCTCTACGAACAATGCGCGTTTACATAAATACAACACTTTTCATGCAACATAAAATACAATTATTGATACTCAGAAATCTTAAACATAAAATCATACTCCTACGCAATTCTTATCTCCCAAAAATTTAGCTCCCAAAAGAATATTACCATCCATTATTAATTTTCTCCAATTTTTCTCCCCTAACTCAATATATTTAAATCCTATAATTCTCTTTCTTAAATATACACAATATTTCTTAAATACACATTTCATATACATATGGCATAACACTTGTGACAACATCTATTTTCTTAAATGTCCTCATTTCCTTATGTTACGTTTACTTTTAAAGTTTAAGTTTTTTTATTTTAAATTTATTTCAAGATAATTTTATTTTAATTCAAGTTAATTTTATTTTAAGTTTTATTTTAAGTTAATTTTATTTTATTTTAAGTTAATTTTATTTTAAATTTTCCTATCGCGCACATTAATTTTAATTTATTCACAAAAAAAAATTTTCAGTTATTTTAACAATTATTTTTATTTCGCATCCTGGTCATCGGAACCATTTTTGTTATGTGGGTTTTCACCACACGTCCTGTTAGAACGCATAAATCAGTGGTATTGTTTATTAAAACAAACTCCGACATTGGCCGTGTCGCATAAAAATACATGAAAATCAAATTCTCGGGAAATGAGGACAACGGACATGATATAAAACGTTAACAAAAATATTTATTGACAAAAGGAAATAAAAATAATAATAGAAGAACATATTTAATTAATTCAATCAGCACTCTTACTAAAGCATACTTATTATTCACTGACATACGTGTTTAACATTTTTAAATCATAAACATTTAAAATATACATATTCAAATCCCCCTCATTTAAGTTCCCTATTAAATTCATTCTAATTATTTAACTCAAGTAATTTGGCTATAGATGTCGAGAGAGTGCAAATATTAATTAACAAATCGTCATCAGAACTGATAGTATAAGAGACATGCATTCAGTACCTTCAAATATATCATAAGACCGTCACTGGAAGCGGGGCACTTCGACCGCGGAAATACCGGTCATCGCTGCGGACCTATTTTGGGAGAACTTTTCTCTCCGGAGCACACACCCAAAAATCTCCGTTCTGTCTGAAGTCTTAAACTCAATTCTTCGTTCTTTCTTCTTAAAAATCTAACACTCTTTCGATCATCGGAAAAATCTCTCCTCCTACACAATTAAGCCCCAGGTTTGTTACTGGTCCCCCCAATTGAAGCCCCTGGTATTTTCATTGGATATTTCCAAAAATGTCCAGCTATTGGGTGCTGTGCTGACAGGAGGCTGGCGATCATCCCAGAATTAATATCTGGCAGGTGGACCGAGGGTTCTCACGACCTTGCGTGCACGTGCAGCCGAACCGGACAAGGGTCAGCTCTCCCCAAGAGCGCCCCGCTGTGCGCCCCTCAGTAACAGAACCAACGTTGTCCATACTTCCCAGAAACATGGCTTGCTCATCCTTTTGCAGGTGTTCTCTTAGGGAAGTGTATATGAGTTAAAGGAGAAGTACAGGGACCATCTTTGTAGGTTACACTCCTCCATAATTTGCAATGTCCCAAATTTGCCTTGGGACAAGTAGTAAATTCATTACATTATATAAGGAAAGTCATGTGTTGCCCACATCAGATTTTATACATAATGTGCAAGGAAAGTATTCTGACGGAATTTCGACGGGAGAGCACGTTTCAAGCATCCCTGATCACGAATTAAACATTTTTGAAGTGATGTGCGTGTGTGTGTGAAAGTATGCGTGTGTGTGTGTGTGAAAGTATGTGTGTGTGTGTGTGTGTTTAAAAGTATGTGTGTGTGTGTGTCAGTGAGCCTGTGGAGACGATAACTGACGAACGAATGGACCGATTCGAACTAAACTTGGTACAAAAATCACAATCCATAAACACTGGAAGCCTATTGTTTTTATACGCAATCGAATGTTCAGAACCCCCCTAAATGTTCGAATGAAATTAAAAAAAATCGTCAAAAAATCAAAACAACTAATAATGTTGATCGCAAATAGACATTTCTTATGTAATTTTTCATTAGAAAACGATTGACATAAATTTTAGAATGCTAACATGAACCGTTCTCGAGATATTGCACATTTTCAAAAAAAAATATTAAAAAGTTATATAAAATTAAAAAAAATATTTCCTATTGAGAAACATGTTCACTTCTCATATGTAATACCATGCGATAAATTGGATGACATCATTCTCGTGGATCTAGCTCGTTCTATTCTTAAGAAAAGATACTTCGAGTAATACTTTTGTATTTGAACGCCAATAGTCATTTATCTGCTGTAAGAATAACTTATTTCTTCGTCCATAACGCTTGGCGAGATTTTGGCGACAAATTTGTTGGAATGTCGCCAACTCGGCGACTTTTTGAAATGTTGCCAAATTAACGAAAAGTTCGCCAAATGGATAAAAATGACGCTAAATCAATGAAAATGACGACTAATTGTCGAAAATTCAATATCTTGGAAAGAATATTAGTATCTACTATAAGAAAAACCTGTTTTTTTTACTGTAAAAGTAGTAAATTCATTACATTATATAAGGAAAGTCATGTGTTGCCCACATCAGATTTTTCTCTATGTGAAGAACTGTTCCAATTTGCAGCTGGTCTTTCAAAAAAGATGTTTCTCACACTTCAGTCAGTGGTATACAAGATAAAAACAGAAAATAAACACACTAGAACCTTTTTTCATTCCCATCTTATGGCCCTTTAGCTATAAAACAAAGAATATTCTCCAAATTCAAAGACCTCACACATATTCTTTCCAATTAAGAATATCTGTACAATTGCAAAGTCATTTTCTATCTATCAGAGCAGCAGTTTAGATTATTTCTCTGTCAAACTATATGAGACAGGTTATACCTTCTTCTCTATCCCAAACTCCAGCAATCATTTTTACTTTCCTTATATACATAATGTATAAGGAAAGTATTGTGACGGAGTCGAAAATTCGAATTTGAGTTTTCGACGGGAGAGCACGTTTCAAGCATCGCTGATCACGAATCGAGCATTTTTGAGGTGATGTCTGTGTGTGTGTGTGTGTGTGTGTGTGTGTGTGTGTGTGTGTGTGTGTGTGTGTGTGTGTGTTTGTATGTGTGTGTGTGTTTGTGTGTGTGTGTTTGTGTGTGTGTATATATCAATGAGGCTGTGGAGACGATAATTGACGACCGAATGGAGCGATTCAAATCAAATTTGGTACAAAAATCTCAATCCATGAATACTGGAAGCCTACTGTTTTAAAACACAATCGAATGTTCAGAACAACCCTAAATTTTCGAGTGAAATTTTGAAAAATTATCAAAAAATCAAAACCTTTAATAAAGTTACACAAATAGACATTTCTGATGTAATTTTTCCTTAGAAAACGATTGACATAAACTTTAGAACGCTAGCATAAACCGTTCTCGAGATATTGCACATTTACCAATAAATTTATCAAAAAAATTTCATAAATTAGAAAAAAGTATTAATTTTTGAGAAACATGTTTACTTTTCATATATAATATCATGCGATAAATTGGGTGACATCATTCTCATAAATCTAACTCGTTCCATTCACGAGAAAAGATACTTTGAGTAATACTTTTGTATTTGAACGCCAATAGTCATTTATCTGCTGTAAGACTAACTTATTTCTCAGTCCATAACTCTTGGCGAGATTTTGGCGACGAATTTGGTGGAATGTCGCCAACTTGGCAACTTTTTTAAATGTTGTCAAATTAACGACAAACTCGCCAAATGGATAAAACTGACGCTAAATCAATGAAAATGACGACTCATTGACGAAAATTTAATATCTTTGAAAGAATATAAATATCTACTATAAAGATAATCTATGTTTTTTACTGTAAAAGTAATAAATTCATTGCATTATATAAGGAAAGCCATGTGTTGCCCACATCAGATTTTTGTGTAAGAGTTTGAGCGATTTACTTTTTATTGCGATTACTTAATAATATATTTCAATTACTTATTAATAAATTGCGATTACTTAATAATAAATTCTGTCTGGTAAACAGTTTATTTTAAATAGTTAGTTATATTAAATAATTATAATTAATTTGTGAGAGATCGTGCAAGGTCATGCGTCCAAAATATCACTTACCAATTCTGCAATCCTGCATCAACCCATAAATAAACATAATTTCTAAAAGAATTATAGACTAATTATAGAAGATAGGATATACGACTAATTATAGAAGGTATATAAAGCATTTATTATAGATTATTTATAGAGGACACTTTTGTTTTTCTTTACATAATTATTTATTTCAGCAAACATATACTTTTCACTAACATCTTCAATTAATAATTTCACAATTTGTATTTATTTTCAATTAAACTTGGAGGCAAACGTGATGCCATACGTACTGTAGGATCATTTGTAGGAATCATCTTCGACAGGATCATCTTTGGGGCTTGCCTTCGTCTTGGTTTCAAGACCTGCCTTTTACGCTCAATATCAACCTTTTGCAACTACTTCAGTTCAACAACTTTCACCGAATTATTTCCAATTATCTTAATTATCTTCTCATTTCTTGTACGGCAAGTTGATTTGTACTACTGGCTAAATTTCCATTTCTTCCCCTTGGACCTATTGACTGGTGTACATGTGCGCGGAAATTATTACTAGCAGGCGATGACGTCCTCCGAAGGTCCTAAGAACCACGTAACCTTACGATGTGCATGAGAGTTATTTATTATCCTCACTTAAATTTATATGAACTAAATGTCAACCAATGGCGACCGCCTGACAGTGTTTATTGACGCTTACAAAGTTTCTTCCCAAATTTTAGTACTTGTTGTTTGGGGCCATAAATGATTTATAGGCTGCAGTTATTGACAATGTAAAAAGAAAGCGCACTTCCGTCATCTCAGTTAGTTTTTTTAATTTTTTTATATTTTTCATTTTAGATCAAAGGAGTGCAATACTTTGAGAATGGCTAATATTATCTGTTAGTGACCTATAAATGAGCTTTTCAAAAATTAAATATATAAAACATCTTTTTTAAGTCGTTTATATTTATTTTTACAAGATATGCTGTGCTTCTCTGACCAAACAGTTTTTATACTATTGATGACATCCCCCTTCACCGTTCTTTCATCCTTTCTTTCGACCCAAATCGCCCAACTAACCCAAAAGTGTGAGGTATCTGTTTGGACGGCCGGGACAGCGCCACCCAACTTAAACCGCAACTCAATGGGGTGACTGCCACAGGGACCATACATTCCTTATCCTACCAACAACTTCTCAGAAGGATTTTCCGACACAGTTATTTAATGTGCCCGTACTCTGAGTGAACGCGGGGACAGCTTGGCGCAGAGCCGAGAATTGAACCCGTGTCCGCCGTATGTAATCCCCGTACCTTAACAACTGGGCTGTTCTGTCATCCCGGTTTTCCCTGAAAGTTCTCTCTAATATGCCTCTGATATTTATCGATTGGAAATGTATAAAATTTCTTTGAATTTGTTTAAAAGATATCCTACCAACAGACATAGAAAATTTGGATATATTTAAAGACGTCCAAAATTTATATCTCCATCAAAATACCAAAATTGGATAAAGTAAAGAAGTGTAATTAAAAGCATTATAATATGTTTTGGCAAAAAATTTCAATTCTTTAATAATGAGAAAGGTATAGTGTGAAGCCAACATTATTTCAGATTTATCACATTGTTAAATGCCGTATTGTTTAAAATATCACTTTAAGAGATAAAAACAAGGCAGTAGAATGTTCCTGCTTTATGTTATCTGAAACTGAACTTGTCACGAGTATCCGAATCCCGTTCACTTAGAAGCTTTTAAAAGAAATTCGAGAATTTAAAAGCCAAATTTTCGCCGCGAATATTTCTATTCCATGGAGAACTTTTAAAGTTTGGAATTGGAGTTTTTTGGGGATATCATTTTTTCTACCATGTCGTACGGTTTTTTTTATTTCTTTTCCAACGTAGAATACATAAAAAAATGTATTGTCATGGTAAATATAATCTAACTCTCTGCTTTGGCTGGTTTTATAAGTTTTGAGCAGTGCTGAACACGATACAATCACATAAATGTTATGTACAAACTGTTGTAAAAAATAAACTGAAAATTTAAATTTCGTATTGACGTGTAAAATGTATCACGGTACATTTCATTGACACCTTTTATCAATGGATTACTGTTCTTAATGAATGTGTCTTCTTTTGAATCAATAATTTTTAATAAAATTTGTCTATTGGCAAAATATCTCTCGAAAGAATTGAAGATATGTCTTAAGAGTTTCATTGAGAGAGGACCAGGATAATATCATGTGTATGTTTATTAAAGTGCACTTTATGTTTTATTACATTCAATGGATAATGTTTTATATATAATTAGTTTTTAAGAAAAAAGTGGTTACGATTATGAAACCAATTTGTTTTGAATTTATCATCACACAAATGAATAAACAATTTAAGAGAATCGGAACGAAAGTGAGAATAGGTAAATTTTAATGAAGTAGAGGTTAAAAATTCAAAACTCCAAATTTCTGAATTTTACTTTAAATTACTTCCTATTGGATATGTAGCTGTTGCATATTTAGATAAGTGTGATGTTCAAAAATCTTGTGAATCGGATTAGAATTACCCGATTTAGGATTGTGATCTTATATTTTGTTCTATCTTAATGCATTAAATACAGAACGCACGGGTGATATTCAAATAAATACCTTAAATACGGAATAATAATAAGTGATTTTTTTATGAAGCCGCTACGCGTATTGCAACACAAGCGTAACGGGCGTATCGTTAACCGTGAGTAGCCGGCGTAGCGGGCGATTCCGCAGTAGTTATCTGCTGCAAGAAAACTATTACGAGTTAAGAACTTTCCTGAAAAGTGGTCGACTTAGTCATTCTAACACGGCTTATAATTTATAAAATAGAAATATATAAATATATTATGACTGGTTTGTGTAAGCACTACTCATATGGAATATTGTTATTCATAACTTATTAATTTCTCAAAAGTTTTCAGATGCGCAAACTTTGTACAGAAATAAATATTTGCAAGGATCTTAATTACTGCTTACTTAATATTTAAGAGCTAAATAAAGAATTTGATAAATTTTGATTTCAGATATTTAGAGATAAGTTCTAATTTCTACCCATTAGTCAGCAGTAAATTTTACTGAAGTGTCGGGGGAAAGAAAAAATAATCCTAGTTCTGCACATTCTTCTTGTAGTCAGTGTCCCTCGGGTCGTGTTACGAAAATAGGAATTCTATTTTTTTTTTTAAAGAAAGAACGTTGTGACGTGGAATTTCCCAAAGGCGAGATAAAATTTTGCGAAGTAATGTAATCTTTCTTTTTCGTCTTTAGATAAAGTTCCCTTTTCTGCATACGTAAATTCGATTTTTTCTGCGTGTGTGAAATCATTGTTTTATTAAACACGGGAAAGATGAAACTTCTTGCTAAATTAAGTTAATAGAATTTTTATTTTATACTAGCCGCCTTTGGCGACCAGCCTGTTCGCTACCCTTGAAAATTCTGACCGTGGCAAATTCTAACCGTGGCACACTCGCTGGCGCGACCTACCAGAAGGAACGACCTACCAGGAAGTGCCACCCAATTTAGACAGGAACTCAGTGGGGGAGGCATCCACAGGGACCGTACCCTCCTTCCCCTACCACCAACCTCTTGGAAGGACTTACGGTCCCGCATGTTTAACGTGATCGTACTCCGCCTGAACACGGCGGCAGTTTTGGCAGTGGCGGGAATCGAACCCGGACCTACCTAGTGCAAATCCTGCGCGCTAACCACTGGGCTACCGCGCCCTCCGCGACAATCTCCATAACCTTCTTTTTATTCACCCAATTTAGACCGGAACCCAGTAGAGAGGCATCCACAGGGTCCGTACCCTCCTTCCTCTACCAACAACCTCTCGGAAGGACTTACGGATCCACATGTTTAACGTGATCGTACTCCGCGTGAAAATGGCAGCAGTTTTGGCAGTGGCGGCAATCGAACCCTAGCCTACCGAGTGCAATTCCCGCGCGCCAACCACTGGGCTACCGCGCCCTCCGCGACAATCTCCATAACCTTCTTTTTATTCACCCAATTTAGACCGGAACCCAGTAGAGAGGCATCCACAGGGTCCGTACCCTCCTTCCTCTACCAACAACCTCTCGGAAGGACTTACGGATCCACATGTTTAACGTGATCGTACTCCGCGTGAAAATGGCAGCAGTTTTGGCAGTGGCGGCAATCGAACCCTAGCCTACCGAGTGCAATTCCCGCGCGCCAACCACTGGGCTACCGCGCCCTCCGCGACAATCTCCATAACCTTCTTTTTATTCACCCAATTTAGACCGGAACCCAGTGGGAAAGTCATCCACAGGGTGCGTACCCTCCTTCCTCTACCACCAACCTCTCGGAAGGACTTACGGACCCACATGTTTAACGTGATCGTACTCCGCGTGAACACGGCAGCAGTTTTGTCAGTGGAGGGAATCGAACCCGAACCTACCGAGTGAAATTCCCGCACGCTAACCACTGGGCTACCGCGCCCTCCGCGACAATCTCCATAACTTTCTTTTTATTCACCCAATTTGGACCAGGACCCAGTGGGGGAGGCATCCACAGAGACCGTACCCTCCTTTCCCTACCACCAACCTCTCGGAAGGAATTATCGACCCATATGTTTAAGGTGATCGTACTCCGCATCAGTGGCGGGAATCGAACCCAGGCCTACCGAGTGCAATTCTCGCGCGCTAACTTCCCGCGCGCTAATTTAAATTTATAACGACCATATGCTAGGCTCTTAATTCCACCATCCTCGTTCCATCGTTCCATCATTTAAAATAGCCATAAAATTAAAATATCCATTTAAAATATCTATAAATTAAAATATCCATAAATTAAAATATCCATTTAAAATAAAAAAATCAACCATATCGTTCCACCAATCCATAAATATAATAATTTCAAATACATCACCACAATTCAAACCACCATAATTCAATCATTTAAATTATTTAAAATATCCATTTAAAAATATCCATTTAAAATATCATATAAATATAATAATTTCGCCCGATGTATACAACACTTAAGCGCGGTCTCCATGGAGACGGGGAAGAAACTAATGCGGATGGGGGGAAAATGCAGTTGAGGAACTGAGCCGGTAGCGGACAAATTTAAAATCATGGCGTCTTTAAAATTGCCATCCTAACGGCAATTTTCATTATTTCTGGACCAGATTGGACTTGTAAGAATGCCAGATGTTTGACCTTTCTGAAAATGTAAATTATTAGTCGAAATTATGAGTACTTTTCACGATGCGAGAATTTAAAAACCAAAAATCGTTTTCTTGAGCAAAAAGTGAATTTTGTTTTAAAATCTTTAAAAAATATTAGAAATCGAAATTCAGATTTGAAATTGATATATTTTTACTCGAAATTCTCTGCTCTTTCCGATGGTGTAATTTGTTTTTTTCTACGATGTCTGGATCGTGGAGAAAAAAGGGCAAAAAGGGCAAAAAACGGTCGAAATCGCATAAAACATTAAATAAATAAAAAAATAATTAGAATTTTAAAAATCGGTTTTCACGTGTCCCCTTCCCTCCCCCCCCGGGTCTCCGATTGCCAAATTTCGTAGCTCTCCGACGCGCGGTCGCGAAACGTATAGTGTATAAGACAGACACACAGACACACAGACATTGCCATTTATTATATAGACTAGCCGCCTTTGGCGACCAGCCTGTTCGCTACCCTTGAAAATTCTGACCGTGGCAAACTCGTTGGCGCGACCTACCAGAAAGGTGTAAGGTAACTGCTTGGAAGGCCAGGAAGTGCCACACAATTTAGACCGGAACCCAATGGGGGAGGCATCCAAAGAGACCGTACCCTCCTTCCCCTACCACAAACCTCTCGGAAGGACTTGCAGTCCCACACGTTTAACGTGATCGTACTCCGCGTGAACACGGCTGCAGTTTTGGCAACGGCGGGAATCGAACCCGGGCCTATCGAGTGAAATTCCCGCGCGCTAACCACTGGGCTACCGTGCCATCCGCGACAATCTCCATAACTTTATTTTTATTCGGCAATTTTGGGAATCGAACCCGGGCCTACCAAGTGCAAATCCCGCGCACTAACCACTGGGGTACTTCACCCTCCGCGATATTCTTCATAACTTATTTTTTGGATCTTACATCGTGAACTATGGATCTTACAGAGTGGCGCCTCTTGAGCAATTCCAGCACACTAAGCTTCCTTGCGTGGTCTGCTAAATGCAGTCAGTCAGAGTTTTAAATCACTCTGAATTTTGTGCTCGCCGATCACTTCATCGCCTGTTTCGTGTTGACGAGCTGCGATAACCGTGGTCCAAAAGTAATAAGCATGGTCCAAAGGTAAAAAGCATGGTTCCAAAAAGCATAAAGTATGCTCCAATGGTGGTGAGTGACCATTAGTTGAACACTTTGTTGCTTTTAACTTTCATATGTTTGTCTGTGACCGCATTCCAGTTGTACCACTTTTTCATACAAAAAAAATTGAATTCTACTAATTTTGGCTAATATAAACTTTAATAAGAAAGGGAGATCTTTAATTTTATCAGATGCATGAAGCATAGAAATTATTTGAATCAACGTAATTGCTCAGTCACAGGCTACGCCACTGGAGAAGGGTAGAATCGTTATCTAAAAAAAAGTACGCGAATTCAGAAAGTTTTGGAAGCAATGGTTTAAATAATTATTGAATACACCATATACTAGTTTTTATTTACTTTCTTAAATATGTATATATATATATATATATTGTAAATAACAAAGTACTAAACGTACCCGATTGTAAACTAATAGAAATTGCCAAGTCACTCAGTCCATGCATTCACTTCTGGCATACGTCTTTTGCTTTGACGTTCCAGGGAAATATGGCCACAGGCACGTAACGGTTCCGTGAGTGTTTCCTCAGGAGTAATAGCTGGCTATAAACGGGAACAAGGGGTCACAATCCCCCTTGGCCATTTGTTATTTTCCTGTTGGCACTTATATCACCTCTCGATCTTTTTTGATTTTCTTATATATATATATATATATATATATATATATATATATACACACACAAATAAGTTTTCTTACACCTTTAATTTTATAAACCCCCTCAAAATATTAAAAAATAAGAACACAGAATTTAAAGTTTTCCACGTCACCATTATTTGTTTATAATAAAATTTATTATTACTTTAAATAACATGGCTATGTAGTTAGTAAGTCATGTAATAAGTGAATTTATGTGAAGAGTTATATCACCTAATCAATGCTTTTGACAGAGATACTCAGGGACGGTAAGGACATATTCGTAAGAAAAGAATCAAAATGTATAATTAATATGTATTATAGAAATAACCATATTCATGTCGGTAAATATTGTTTCGCCGGTATATAAATGTACATATACCTCTTTTCTTCTGAAAATGTATTTAAATTTTTAAAGAAAGTTTTAATTTATTTATTTTTCTTGTAAATAATTTTTTGAAAATTGTACAATTGCATTCTAAACTAATCTCTTTGACTTAAAAGAAACCGACAGAATGCACCATTTCTACTCCAAAATGTTAAGTTAGATTAAATTAGATTAGATCTCGTTACATATGGAAAATATATAAATAAATTCTCCCGGACAGTATTATCAATTACTATATGACTCATAGTAAATGTAATTACTATACGATTCCTAACAAAATACAATTATTATGCTACCCCTAATTATAAAACGTGATTTGTTTACGACCTCCTAACAAAAGGACAGTTAAACTCGCTATGTTTTGAATTAGGAATATTTAGTAATTCATACAAAATGACATGCTTTAAAAGAAATTAAATTTTATTTTCAGATATATTGAATTATCGTTAACTTGCCGAAATTTTCTCAAAGTTCGCGATATTGAGTCGAATTTGTCTCATCAATAAAATGTAGCCGTATTTTTTTCTAGTGCGATGGACAGATAAGTTCTGTTTGATATAGTGTATTACATATATAAATATTTTTACGTTGCTTTAACTTAAGGAATATAATAATGCACTTAAAAATCTAAAGAAATCAAGATTTGTGAAATTTTGTTACAAGAACTTTTTGAGGCGTAAATAATATCTTCATAGCAAAATAAATTCGCCACGTGGTTTTAAGACCCTTTAACGGCAAGAGAGAAGAGGCTGCATCATGAGTTCGATGTTCATGTCGTTCCAGGGAGTAAAAAGTTCTTTCCAAACTTCCATTTTGTGCACTTTTAAAGAATGTTTTATCTATTTTTCCTTTCAAACTCCTCTTTTACAACTGAATTTTGCTCCAAAATGTCTGTGGACCCAGGCGATAGAAACCTCCTACATAATGGGTAAAGTTACGTGATATCTCTCACATTTTCTAAACCGCGAAACATTTAAAAACTTAATTCTGAGACATCCAACATGTTATATATCACACTTAGTTTCAAAAAGTATATATAATATCATCATTTAAGTATCCTTTCTTTTTATTTGTCTATTCTGCATTTTTATTTTCTTATACTATAGTATATAGTATAGAGAAAACTATGTTTTCACGAAAATTTTTGATTTTAAGATTTTGATGCCAATATATGATTTAAGACCTTGAATACGTTTTGACTATTTTCAGCGTGATATCCATCTGTCTATCAGTAGTCGGTTTCTTGTGTATGTATGATAGTTGCCAGAAATATTAATGGGTTATCACGAAACTTTATATAAGGTCTTGTTAACGAAGAATCTGGAATTTGATAGAATGTTTCAAAAATCGAGCGAAAATTTCAAAGTTGATTCAATGTCTTAGAATAGAACAAAATTCGACATAATTATTCATAAAAGGGTTTATTTATTGTTCAAAGATCACGAAACTTAACAGTTTCGAGTATTGCAGTGAAAAATAGCTGCGATACAAATTCTGTGTTGGGACAGCATTAACCCTACAGCTAAAAAAATTAGTACAGTGAAAGTTCAGGTCAGGTCCCAAGACACCTTGCAACGATTTTTTAAAAATTCGAATAAGTTTCTTAGTTATTTTATGTTGGGGTGTAATATGGGGGATTTTCACATGAAACGATTATTTAGCGATTAAAAATATCATCACATCATTTCTATCTTGATACCATTACAGAGATTGAAGAATATTATTTCTAACAAATGTTGAATCAAAACCGTAAGGTTAATTCTTCAATATTTTTAAACATCAATATATTCATATTTTAAGTTGTTTCATTTTTATTTTACAGCATCGGAGAATTTTCCATTCGTAGAATTCTAATTTCTGGTATGAATGTGAAATTATATATTTGGAACCTAATAAAAACAACTTTTATTGAATTCAAGAAAGTTTTTAAATGGGTCTATAAAAGTTGTAATTTTAAAATCAACTGCGAGTGAAAAGACGAGTGGGAAACAAGTTGTCCCAAATCAGTTCTCTGGCTTCTTGATGTCACAACTGGGGACAAGTCTGCTGCTACGGTCTTCATCAAGGTGCTCTTGGAAGTTGTGATGTTACTAGAGTCGTAGATAGAATTTTGGAGCTCGTATGCAACAAATGTGCGAGACCTTTATAGTCTTCTATTTTATGCTGACCACTTTTCATAGGCTGTTTATGCTGGCCTGGCCCCCAAACCACCTGGTTCCTATGCAATGTATATTTTTTTATCTTTCATTCGGAGGCCTTGAATGTCACAACATGTTTCCTTTATCTTTTGTTCTGAACTGGTTAAAGCTTGTATTGTTAAACGTTCTCAGGTTTCGAGAATTCGCTGTTAGTTCTAATACAATTTTAATCAGATGCTTGCAGCTCAAATCCCGGGCAACGGCGGGTATTCGTTCTAGTATTAACATTAATTATAGCTGAATACTTCCAATCTATAAACGTGACAGACCTACTGATATAAATATACTTGAAATTGTTTTTGAGATATTTTAATTGAATAATTCCAAGCAAAATCTCATAGAATGACACAATTTTTTTAATTCTGATAACGTACAAGTATACTTAGGTCTACTCGTACGTTATAAGTAATACAAGTAAAAATAGTCGAACTGTAATATAACTGTATAAGAAAGTCCACTGACGCCACATAATTCAGGTATTTTAATAAAATGTTAACAGGAAACAAATGAATGTGCATAATAGCGCTGCTTTAAATTTTAAAGGGCGCAAAAATTCTCCCAATATTCAACTACTAAAAAGTTCAAATGAACCATAATTTCGTTA
The DNA here is from genome assembly GCA_951213105.1 of Amaurobius ferox. NCBI lineage: Eukaryota > Metazoa > Arthropoda > Arachnida > Araneae > Amaurobiidae > Amaurobius > Amaurobius ferox. Next base: position 20,195,066 of record OX578144.1, read on the forward strand.
AAAGAACTCTTCGGAGCGGAAATAATATTTTTAGGGCAGCATAAAGTCACCACGTGGAAGTAAAGTCACTTTTCTAAAAGGGACAAATTGCTGCATTAGAAGATCAACTTCCATCTCGTCCTGGAGGATAAAAAGTTCTCTTCACAAACTCCTCCATTTTGCGCTCCTTTTTAAAGCATGTTTTATGTGTTATTCCTTTTACACCCCTTTTTTTACAACCGAAGTTTGTTCCAAAAACGCCGGTGGACTAGAAGATAGCGACTTTCTACGTAATGGGTAAAGTTATGCGATATCTCCCACAGGTTTAACCTAAATTTTAAATCGTTTTTTTTCCTATCGTATAAAATATCACTAAAACATTTAAACATATAGAATATAAAAAATGTGTAGTTATATTATTTTCATATTTTATACATTACTAAATCCATAAATTTATATTTTTTTACTATTTACGTTCTCTCACTATTATTTCCTTCCCTATTTTAGAAGTGATTGCATCGTTTTTTAATCCTTTCAACATAGTTGAAAAGTGTTTTTTGATTTTGTTCATTTTGTCTATCCCGTAATAACTGCCGTAAAAATGACTTTGCAAAACGATATTTTAGAATGTTGTTGAGACTGTGTGTGGGACATTTTGGATTGAACCATCATTTTTTAATCCTTTCAACATAGTTGAAAAGTGTTTTTTGATTTTGTTCATTTTGTCTATCCCGTAATAACTGCCGTAAAAATGACTTTGCAAAACGATATTTTAGAATGTTGTTGAGACTGTGTGTGGGACATTTTGGATTGAACCAGGGATGAAAAAGTGAAATACATTTAACCATGAGACCTATTTTTCAAACATTTTTTAACGAATTTAAAATTCACAAATCGTTTCGAAAATTTTAGAAAATATTCAAATTATCCCATAATATATATATATATATATATATATATATATATATATAAATCAGCAAAATATGTTCCGTTGTTTTTAAAATAAAAATTAAAATAATAAATATCTTATATGAAGAGATCACGTGACCGCCTTTAAAATAACATATGGTATCCATATTTTTCCCCAATGCAAAAAACGTGATTTTTTAAAGTTCTTTTACATTTATATTTAGTGTTGCGCCCGTCCTAAAATCGCTTTATTTTTGAGTATTTTTTGTGTATCTATATTCTGTGCCAAAGCAATTACAATATTTTTTAGTTTAAATAATCATCAGACTTTATGATTTCTACAACGAAACCTAATTTTAATGAATGCAGAATGTAAACAAGTGATTGTAAGATGAGTTGTATAAGAATTGCTGATTTTTTTTTTCACAGAAAATTATTTAACTGAGTCTGGAATAAAAGTCATATGATATGAAATATTCATTGCTGTAACATAGAGAGCCATGCTGTAACATAGATATGAAGTTTTAAGATTTCAAATATAATAAACTATTGTAGTACTCTGATAATTTAAAATACAGGGTGATCCAAAAGTCCTTGACATATTTAAAAATTGAATATGAACTCAAGTAATTGCCGTACGACAGTGGGGGTTTGTACTAAAATGCTTTTCACGTTGAAAAGTTTTTGTTAAGCAAATAAAGAAAATTAGTTCTAAACTTTGCCTATAGATGGCGCTACTTGTACAAATATTTGTATATCTGCTTTTTTTTAACACTTTACAACAAAGTTGAAAAGTGTTTATGACTTTGTTCATTCTGTCTGTCTGTCCGTTAGCACGATAACTGCCGTAAAAATGACTTAATCAAAATGAAATTTTAGTATGTTGTTCAGACGGTCTGTAGGACCTATGGGAATATAAATGAATAATATCACACAATTAGTTTTGGATTGAACCCGGGTTGAAAAAATGATATACATTGAGCCCTATGGGACCTAATTTTTCTAACATTTTTTTAGCGGATTTAAAATTCACAAATTGCTTCGAAAATTTTAGGCAATAGTCAAATTGTTCCATAAAATTTATAAAAAAAAATTCAGCTAAATATATTCAGTAGTTTTTAAATAAATATTAAAATAATAGTTACACATCTTATATGAAACGATCACGTGACCATGATATGAAACGATCACATGACCCACTTCAAAATGATATATGGCATCCATCTTGTTTCAAATTCGTGATTTTTTAAAGTTCTTTTTAATTCATATTGAGTGTTGTATCCATCCTAAAACTACTTTATTTCTGCTTAAATTCTGTGCATCTACATAGAAAAACAACACAATGACAATATATTTGAGTTTAAATTCTCATTCAAATTTGATTATTTCTATAACTAAGCCTATTTTTCACCTATGTAAAATGTAAACAGCAAAATATGTAGAATGAGTTGTATTAGAATTACTGTATTTCTTTAACACAAAATAATTCAGTCCATGGAGTCTGCATGGCTGATATGAATGAAATATTAATTGATTTTATAAACAGAAGGACGATATTTTTCGATGAAGTTTTAAGCATAAAGTTTATGAATTGTAGCTCCATGGTCTTAATTTTTAAATAAAATAAATTATTATAGTATTGTGATGAATGAAATGGAGAAAGTTATGAATGAAATCCTGCTTTTATAGAGAGATCCAGGCGTGTTATTTTTTCTATCACGTCATTTGAATTAATTTCAGTTGTTTTCGATGAAGTTTTCAAATATAATAAATTATCGTAGTATTATGATAGATTTAAAAATATTACCGTTGAATGTATTGCATTTTAGAGATATTTAAACCACGCAATTTATATTTCAATGCCGTCATTTGAATGAAGTTCATTTTTTTCAATGAAGGTTTAAGTTTTCAAATATAAAAATCAATGTAGTATTGTGATAAGTTTTAAAATATTACCGAAGAATGTATTGCATTTTCGACTTTTTTAAATAAAATTGCATTGAAGTTGGAAAGTGTTTCATAATCAATGCTTTAAGCATGATTGATCTTTCTTGTTTCATATTTGTTTTAACACTATCACTGCGAAGTAAGAAATGATAACTTCCACCGAAAAAACTCATTGCGTAGGTTAGTACTTTAAAACTAAATCCATCATTACAGTTCAAAGGAAGTTTCGTGCTAAGTATAAAAAAACGCTGCATCTCGAAACAGCATTTGGGATTGGCATAGCAAATTTTTAAAAACTGAAAACGTTTTGGATCGAGAAAGAAGTGGCCGGCCAATCATAAAGAGTTTTGATATACCCAGAATATTGCAAGGATATATCCATAAGTGTACACGTTACGTCTATCTACATAAAAGTTAAAATACCTGGTGGAATGTAGATTGAAACGGTCCTAGCGGATAATTTAATAAGACAAGATAAAGTATTCGTGATGAATAAAAGTAATAACAAATTTTCAGAGAATTATTTAATTAGTGTGAATCGATTTCATGTACGAACGAAACGCTTATACAAAACGTAATAAATACCTGTCAAGAGGATTTATCACCATGGCCTCTAACACGGTGACACCTGCAACGCTTGTCGAAGTGCGCGGTCATATTTTTTCTGGAATTCATATGTGCATTGTCCTTGATGGAGGACATTTTAAACAGGCTCCACACTTCATTTCTGCTCATGTAAATATTGTGTATCATATCATCCCTGAATAGGACATAAATTCGCCAGTAGTGCTAGTGTACCAAATAAATGCATTCTGTTAACGTTTTATTGTTGATTCTTACTCTTTAAGAACACCGATTTTAAAGAGTGTTTAGCGGCAGCTTAAGGTTTCCGCGCAGTGTGTAACGAACCTTGCTGTCCCAACCGAGCTTTCTGCGCGTTCGTTGTCCTCCCAATTTGAAATCGCGGCTCAATATCCTAAAGTCCACCGAATTCGTACAAGTTATACTAGAATCCCTTTCAGACATCCGACATTTTTGTACTAGCTTACAGGGTTGATTTGTTCGGACACCATTTTAAAAATCCTTGGAATTCTCAAGCAGGAATCGAACCACGGAACTTCGCACTGGCCAGTCGGAACTTTACCTGTGAGCTACAGAAACGGAATTGTTAGCTCTTTTTGTCAAAGTGGACTCCACCTTCGACTATTGTTGTACCTCCGGTTATTCTTCTGATGCTATATTTATCCTCAAGGTCCTATACTTCCAGTGCAGTCGTTGTACTCCCGATTTGAAATCGACGCTCAATATCCAAGTGTCCACTGACTACGTGGTAATCGCACTTGAGCCACTTTTAGACCTCCAATATGTTTGCACTAACTGACAGGATTAATTTGTTTGGGTATCATTTTAAAGAACCTAGGAATCCCCAACCGCGAATCGAACCACGGATCTTCGCACTGACCAACTGACGCTCTACTGGGACAGAATTTCAAGCTCTTATTTCGAGGTGGACTCTGCTAATTTTATCTGATAATTTTATGCAAATTTTCTTAAAAATGAACGAAAACGAGTAAAATTTGAATGAATAACTTGGAACATAACAGGTATTTTCTTACTTTGGAGTTTCGCCGTCAAATACAATTTCAAAAATGGATTTCTGGAAAGGACAGAAAAAGTGTTCAAAAAAGGATAGAAAAACACTGATTTAGACATGCCCTATAACTTTGAAAATGGTTTTTTCGTCTATCTCTCATTACTGCTGAGTACGTGTCTTTTGGTTTCAATTATCCGTTAAGTGCGCTGCAATCCTTTTTATTCGATCCAACAGGATAATGTTACTGTAGATAGATTTACCTTTTGCTTACGGGTGGGATAGCGTCCATCCCAAACGAAGAACCTCTCAAAAAGACAGGTATTTGACATACCCTATCCCAAACAGTTCGATCCCCATTTGCAGACATTGGCGTCCCTAGACGTCAATGCCTGCAAGGGGGATCGAACTCTTTGGGATAGGGTATATCAAATATCTGTCTTTTTGAGAGGTTCGTCGTTTGGGATGGACGCTGTCCCACCCGTCAGCAAAAGGTTAACTTGTGCACTTATAGATCGTTCATTACAAGTTATTGTGTGCTAAAGAACTTTTCTATGAACCCTGTACATAGCACGTGAGTGAAGGCATTGGCATTTACAGTGATCAACGAAATATCTTATAAGTACAGAGTTACAAATATATATATTATTTTACTATTTTCATTCTCGTATGGTTACTGGGGGTGTTCTCTAAATGCTCGTAATGTTTTATTTTATTGCGTCAGCCATACGTAGTATATGAAGTGGAAAAGTATCGTCGTTGGTTCAACCACTTGACTCTCAAATTTTGATAAAAAAAACGTACTAAGAATCCTGAAACATAATTGACCCATCCAAGTCCGTAATGTAAATATAAAGTCAATGATAAAATGTATAATGCATAAGCAAAACAAGTAGAAATTATTTTGTAATTTTAGAAACTGTGTAAAGAGCTCTTGACTTAAAAGGAAATTAAATTACCACGCTCCTGCTACAGAGACGACATCTGTTCATATAACTACTGAGACGATTATATTTCCTTTTGTATATTAAATTGAACTTAACAAACGTTTTAAAAAGTTTCAAATTCCTTAAGCCCATGCAACGATATTTATTACGATATTACGATATTTATTAAAAGCGCTCTGCCAAGTAACTTTAGTAAATTTATATTCTATTCTGTAATAAATTGCTTGGTAGGCTCAAGTATTAAAACTTTTCCTAATTACATCAAATCTATCCAAGTCCAGATAAGCAATCTGTCGAAACAGATAAGCGACATTATTCATGAAATAACTTTGCGCATTAGATTTTCCGGGGATACTTTTCTAGTCTTTTGGGCGGTGACTTATTGCAGTAATTTGTCTGGAAAATGATAACAACAGCAATCTTAAAGATCAATAAGTTAAGATTAAGAAAATTTTGGTAACGATGTAGGATAGGGGGTAAATATTAATCTTACACTTGGTGCTTGTTAATCCAATAAGTATTGACAAGCAAAATTTCTTCATCGCTCTTAATATATTAACCCAATTGGTTAAATCATATTTGAATAGAAATATTTTTAAGTTTGTGTTTTAATATTAATTCTCACCTATATAAAAATTGTCTTACGTGTTTGTGTCTTTCCTGACCCACTAGAAACCCGCTGCTTATTTAGAAGATGAGGGGGGAAATATAAACAGAAATATCCCCCATGGACCTTCCGGTAATCTAAAAAGCTGAATTTTTTGCACACATGTTGTAACGATGACAGGACAAAACCTAACGAAATCGGATTTTCAGTTCTGGCCATTGCAGGAGAAAATCCCTCCCAGATCCCTTAGAAGTATCTCTCTGTAAAATTGTTTGTGCACAATACTTTATCTGTGTACGGGTAAAGGTCTCACTGTCTCAGACGGGGATTGAACCGCTTATCTTAAAACTAGTTAGTCAGTTCTCTAACTGTTTAACGCCAAGATTCTAACTTCTTGTCAAAGTGGACCCTATGATATCATCCATCTAAAATCAGATCGGCACCCAATTGCCAATCATAATAAATTCATCAATTCGTCATCAATTCATCAATCATCATTAACTTGGCGTCATTTTTGTAATTTTGCAATATCGTCGTCAATGTGAGGCTAAATGTCGTCAAGTTGACAATATTTAGAGGAGCATTACTTATATAATAAAATGTATGCCCATCATATAACGTAATGAAAAATGAACATTGTATCCCATTTGGCATCATTTTTATCAATTTGACGACATTTTTACCAATTTTATAACATTTTTTTCAATTTGGCAACAGTTTCGCCAATTTGGCAATAACTAAAAAAAGTCACCAAGTTGTCGATCAAATTTCGTCGCCAGAATTCCGTCAAGCGTTACAGACGGAGAAATAGGTTATTCTTATGTTATTTCCAAAATATTGAATTTTCATAAATTTGTTGTCATTTTCATTGATTTAGCGTCATTCTTATGAATTTGGCGATATGTTTTATAAACTTAGCGATATTTTCATCAATTTGGCGACATTTAAAAACTCGCCCAGTTGACGATATTCCGCCAAATTTTCGTCAAGCATTATGTTCGGAGAAGTAGGCTATTCTTAATGTAGATAAATGACTGATGTCGTCCACATACAAAACTATTACCCAAGAAGTATCTTCTCTTATTGTAGATTCTTATATTCTTTCTAAGGTATTGAATTATCATCAAAAAGTCTGAATTTTCATTGATTTAGCGCCATTTTTATCAATTTGGTGCATTATCAATATGGCGATATTTTCATCAATTTGGCAACATTTAAAAAACTCGTCAAGTTGGTGATATTCAGCCAAATTCGCCGCCAAAGTTTCGCTAAACATTGTTGATGCAGAAATAGGTTATTCTTATAGTATATAAACGAGTAATGGTGTCAAATTAGAATGCTATTACTCAAAGTGTCTTCTCTCGTAAATGGAAGGAGCTAGTTTTACCAGAATGGTGATAATAAATTTATCGCAAAATATTGTATATGAAAAGTAAACAAATTTCACAATAGTTGATACCTTTTATGAATTTTATATGATTTTCTGATAAATTTATATGAAAAGTGCGCAATATCTCGAGAACGGTTCATGCTAGCTTTCTAAAGTTTATGTTAATCGTTTTCTAATGAAAAATTACATAAGAAATGATTATTTACGTAACTATATTGAAAGTTTTAATTTTTTGATGATTTTTTCAAAACGTCATTTCAAAATTTAGGTGAGTTCTGAGCATTCGATTGCGTGTAGAAACAATAGACTTCCAGTATTCACAGATTGTGATTTTTGCACCACATTTTGTTCGAATCGCTGCATTCGTTCGTGAGATATCGTCTCCACAGTCTCACTAACACACACACATACAGACATCCCCTCAAAAATATCTTATTCGTGTTTAGGGATGTTTGAAGCGTGCTCTCCCGTCGAAAACTCCCATTCGAATTTTTGACCCCGTCACAATACTTTCCTTATACATTATATGCATATAAGGAGAGTAATAAAATATAGCAGTGCTAAAAGATGTGAATATATCAACTTTTTATCGCTGCCAAAAATGGTTGCTTTTTATTTGCCTAAATCATTGTTTTAATGCACTTTTTGGAAAATATCTCTTCATAGGGTTCATACCCATTTTTCAAAATACAAAAACATGTATTATGCAGACCTTAATAATTAACCAGAATACGAAAATAAACTAGTTCAGTCAATCTAATATACAATATTTAGAAGATGGAGATGGATAGAAAAAGATACTAATGTACTATCGGAAATTCACGAGTACAAACTGAATTACGTAATCACGCTCTTTATGCGAAAATAATTAAAAGATTAACCGTAATAATTAACCAGAATATGAATATAAGCTAGTCTAGTCAATATAATGTGCAATATTTGGAAGATGGAGATGGATGGAAAAATATACTAATGGACTCTCGGCAATTCACGTAAACATAAACTGAATTACTTAATTGTACTGTTTATGCGAAAACAATTTAAAAAAAATAACCGTTCAGAGATTTATGCCGAATGACAACTTTTTAAGGAATATATTTATTAGTTTCATGAAAATTTACAGCGGCCGTAAATCCCTTTTGTTACGTTGAGTTTATTGGCAATACCGTGTGTGCGGTCGTAAATTTACATTGCCCTAGACAGAAAGATAGTTTTCCGTAGAAACTTATGCAAATTCCGTAATCCGAAGTATGAGGTAGTAGCCCTTAGAAACTACGGACGATCCGTAGTAATCGGCATCTCTGCTATTACGTGGAGCAGTGGGAATCGTCGTTAACGAGAGTGATTTTCATAATCGCGCGGAAACGGCTTACCAGAAGAATGAGAAAACTCAAAATTCAAAATTAGTGTCTGATTTCAAATTCGTAATATAAGCGTCAACCGAGAACTATTTTCTTTTATATTCATTTTATTCTTGTAACCTTGCTCTAGCAGCACTCAGTGAGTCACATGATGTTATGTTCAACGCTTGATACGTCATTCGATGTTCCGATATATTTTTGGTTTATTACGATGCGGTGATTACGATGTAATTTAATAAACCTTTATTAATTTATGCTAGAATGTTATTCATTAAAAATTCTTCTGCCTGATCTATCCCTTACAGTAACATTTTCGTTAAATTCGTGACCGATTTCCGATTTTTTTGTAAACGTCGCGATTGACGATATTTTTCTCAAATCAATGTATAAAATTACGCCTTACTTAATCTTCCAATCATATTTATCCATGTTATAGCGTGAAATACGCGTATGAGGCGTTATCTCGATCTCTGTGTATACATTGAAAAACGCTAATGTATTGTTATTAATGCATATCTTACAAAATATTCACTAAATTCCTTATATTTAATTTTTAAACATTTTATTTCAATAATTTATTGGTGTATAATTCTAAACAATTTCTATTTCCGCCTGGAAGGTTCGGTTATTTCCAGATGTTTTCAAAACCGTTTAATGTATTTATTTATGTACCGTTATCCTGTTATCTAAATAACTTCAAACTTTTAGCACACCTCTAATTTTAGAAAGAAAAGCCACTGTTAGATATCTTTGCAATTTTAGAAGGTAGGGATGTGCGAAGGGAAATAATAATGAAAAATATGAGATTACAAAATAACTTTAGGGCATTTTCTCTAGATACAAAGTGTGTTTTCATGTTCCCTTTATAAAGCTCCCATCCTGTCAAAAAATGACAAATAGCTCACTCAGAAAAGGATCATGGATTTACCTTTTATTGATAGCTATATTTTATGTTAGCTTGAAGCAAAGTGATAGTAAAACTGCAAAGAGGTTGTGGAAATAAACATTAAATAATAACTACAACTCTGATAATGTAAACACAACGTAAATTAATATGACAAAAAAAGAAACATGAAAATATTTGTCTAACCTACTGCTTTCCCTACAAATAAACAAAAATTTGATGTGGGCAGCACATGACTTTCGCTACATAATGCAAATATTTTACTTTTTTAAATAATAGCATATAAGATTCACAGCGCAACGTTTTTTCATTAAAACAATACTTTTGAATTTGAAATTTATTATTAAATGATAAATCCTCTATTGTTATATATTAATAAATGCAAAATCCTCTTTAAATTGCAATTGACATTGAATTAATATCCTGAAAAATACGGAACTATTACGAAAATTATCATCTCTCATGAATGGAATGAACCAGATACACGAGAATGATACAAACATATTTGTTGCCTGATATTGTATATGAAAAGCGAACCCATTTTATAATTTTATGATAATTATACTACTTTTTTGATTTCATAATGTTTTTTGACAAATTTATTTAAAAACATACAATGTCTCGAGAAAGGCTCATGGGAAAAGTTCGAAAGTGTATATCATTTGTTTTCTACTGAAAAATGAAATCTAATATAATTATTTATTTATGATCTTTGAAGGTTCATATTTTGTAATAACTTTTTTAAAATTTCATTAGAACAGGGGATTGCATTAACAAACATACTCACTTTTGGTGTTATGTATATTGGTAAATATTTTTATTTGTTTTTCAACTGTATTTTGAATTTTATTATTTTATTTATGAATATTTGAAAGTCAGAAGAAACTACAATCATATAAAGTGAAGTAAAATGAAATTAAATAGGTCAGAGCTCGTATGTTCGCTTTCTGTTTTACATGCATGTTCTGAATTTTTCTAGTTGTGGCTGTTAGGCAGCATGGAACGTTTTTATTAACATATTGTTACGTTTAAATAATAAATTGTTTTAGGTTTAAGAGTTTTCTTATTCATCTCCATAAGGAGTCTGATACAGTGGTAATAAAAACATTACCTATTCTACAATATGCAAAAGCGACAAGATGGTACCAAGCCCCAAACATGAGGACGCCAGGTTTTATGATGGTGCGGACAGTCATTTATGGCAAAGAAATTTAAATATAATTTCATGGCACGTGATTTTCATGGACGTAAGCAAGGCCGCAAGGGATTTAAGAGATTATCCAATGAAGCTAAGCATAAGCATTCACAATAATGTTAAATATTGAATGTGAAATATAAAAGTAAAATGAATTAATACATAATCAAAAATGTTAAAAAAAATGTTATAAACATTTTTGTTAAAGTGTGTAGGGGTGTTAAATGAATGTTTAGGTGAAATGATGGATAAAATTCTAACTATAAAAATTTGCAAATAAGAAACAAATGTATTAATAATTAATATGTGTACTTAAAATTTTGTCCTGGAAAAACAATTTGTTCTTATGGAATATATTTTAATTTGAATTTTCTGGCTCATGTAGATGCATTGTAGGTAGTTTTATTTCCCCAGATGTTTTATGTTACTATACACACACAATCTGAATGATATGCAGCAGGCTTAGGATTTGAACTAAATATAGATGGTATGGTTTCGCCTGTAGGACATGACGATCAGTTTAAATTGGCAGTGCACGAAATATATGTGAGTGAAAAATTGATTGATGGTGTGACTTTTCAGGTCGGACTTTTAACTATTTTTTGTCAGTGGGGGAAGGAATAGGATGCAGTGGGAATAAAAGGCATTATATATTCTATAGTATGCAAAAGCGACAAGATGGCATCAAGTCTCAGACATGAGGGAGCCAGTTTTTATGATGGGACAGACAGAAATTTATGGGCAAAGAATTTAATTCTAACGTCATGTCATGTGATTTTCATGGACACAAGTAAGGTCGCAAAGAATATAGGAGATTATCCAATGAATCTCGACGTAAGCTCTACCCACATAATTGGAGCCAATGGGAAATCGGATCACGATAAGCCAATGAGACCCACACAGTCCACCGTACGACACATTTGAAAAGGTGCAGTACCTTTCATGATTTCGATAAGTATGATGCTATGATTACAAGTATGTTTGATGATTTTGAGTAGTTTCCATGACTTCGATTGCAGAGTTGGAAGTTAAAATATCGTGAACAGAATTCTTTTAAGACTTCGAGCGTGCAGCCACGTTAACTTGTGAGAGCAAGTTCTTCTAAAATGTGTTTGGTGCATTTTGTCAGTAGAAAGTTCCAATACGACTGGACAAAGGGTCTATGCTCAACGAGGAGCACCAAAGATGAAGCAGATAACACTTTATATGAAATATTTAAGGAAAATAATTGAAGGCTGACTTTAAGTCAGTAGCTAATTTACTAAATCAGTAAATTTCGCCCTCTGTAATACAATATCCTGCTCTAAGTTAAATAGTTACTTGAAACAATAAATTTGGTAACTGCTGATTTCTTGTAAATATAATACATTATAATAAAGTTAATGTTGAACAAATTTAACGTAACGAATATTTCAATAAAATTTTTATTTGCCCAATTATGTCTCTTCATTTGTATTAGTGAAGATATGTATATTAATTCTTTAGAATTTCAGAGGAAATCCAGGCAGCACAGCAAATTAATTTGGCGGGTTATCACTTACGCAGTGCTCCAATTTCACGATTCACTGCCAGTCTTCAGCAATGTTGTGTTAACCATAATGTTAAAAATAAACTAATATTTTTATACGCACAAGGAGCTCTGCCACGTAAACGAATGTTGGGGAAAAAACCCTGTAATCTAATCCCCAATCCTCTACACTAACACATACACACACACATACATTAAAACGTTCGATTCGAGTTCAGGCAAGCTTAAAGTGAACTCTTCAATCGAAAACTCGAATTCGAATTTTCTACACCGTCACAATATTTTCCCTATACAGATATTAATCTATGTATGTAGAGAAAGTAAAGATATATACTTAGAAACTATAATACTAATTAAGTTTTTTATAAATCCATCAAGCTGTAATCTAATATTATGTTACAATAAATAAAACTGCTGCTTATAAGACAAGAATTTACAATACTTCCGTGAAGAAAGCAGGCACATCTCAGTTAGGAAACTATAATTGTTTCGAAGGCGGGGATTTAATGACTTCTTCCAAGGAAGTTTCGTAAATTCAATATTGCTATTGATTAAAGTTTTAATTGTTCTATAATTTTATCGATTAGATTGTTAAAAACTTCTGAATGTTAAAAGTTAAAAGATGCCAAATTTCATGTAATCGAAGGATTCATTCGATATATATATTATAGTCCTTAAAATGCTAATATCTGGAAAAAGATTAGTGAGGCAATTTCCAAGCAAGAATCACCATCTGTGTCTCGTTAAAAATACTTACAAACCTTTCACATATTTCTTATAATCTTAAACATTCATGAAGCTTAAAATAATGCTATAATGATTTCAAACGATTTTGAAACCAAAAACTAACATATTCGTCAGGATTAGCAAGAAGAGAGACATGCAAGATCAGCGTCTGCAAGTAGAATTGCAAACTTGGATTATGCAGAAAAAAAAGGTTGCCAAAGACGCAAAGAGAAAAATGAAATAAAACCATGGAGAAAAGAACGAGTAGCAGGATACTATGAATGAAAGGCAAAAACCAATGTAAACGTCCAATAGAAATATTCGAAGTAACTGTTCAGTGAGTATAACTACGAGCAAAAATTCCCTACTGTAAATTAAAAAGAAAGAAATTAGTTTCGGAATTTACAAGACTTGAACAAAGCAGCAGTATATATAACAGTTTAAAAGCAATTGAAATATAATATATCTGTGAATTCAATAAAACTGAAGGAAGTAACTAATTTCGGAGGCTATAAGAGCTAATTTTGTTCACAAATATTGTGGGAGATAGATGAAATTTCGGAAAAAGTAAGGCAATAACCGTAAAGAGAAAGATGTAAACTGTTCCGAAAACTAAATTGAAAAAAGGGACATTCATTGTTAGCTAGAGAGCTTGATTGAGAAATAGTAAAAAAAATTCAACAAAGTTTAATTCAAAAATGAAATGAAAAGAGTAAACATGATCTTAGTGGCTGAAAAATAAAAAAACATGATTATTGTATCAAGAAAGTGCAGCAATTGAAAGATAGTTCTTGTTTACGTTTGACACGCGATCTTTGTTATCTTGTTTAACAACGTTGTGTCCTTAATCTTATTTAGTTGAAATCAGGCGTGATACCAAATTATTTATTTATTGCATTCTCCGTTTTGATACTGCAAGTTTTATACAAAGATGCCTTTGAAATGTACTCAATGGCGCAACAAGCAAATTACGAATTCATAAAAAAGTCGACTCTTAAGACGATGGGAATCCAGTTGATCCAAAAGACGTATCAGATGCCATCTTGGTTGGAGCAATATGCTAGTTGTTCGGTGTTGGCAACAATGGATCAGAGAAGATACATATAACCGTCGTAGAGGCTCAGGATGCCAAAGATTTGTCATTCTCCATGCATCATGTATCGAGGGATGCTACACAGAGATGACAGGCGGAAGGTAGGATTAGGTGTTGACGGACATTAAGCCGTTCAAAACTGGCCCCTCATCACTAAAGGAACCGTCTGGATTGGTGCCAAGCTCGGTCAGTCTGGGCAGTGTCTAATTAGAGACAAGTTGTCTTGACGAATATCGCTTCTGTCTCAATGCTGATGATCGCCGCATACATGTGTGGAGGAGCACTGGCCAGCATACCGATTTTGCATGTGATGTCGAGCAAAACACACACGGTCATCATACTTGGTGTGACAGTCTGGGGAGCCTGGGACAGCCGATCTCCTCAAGTTGTGCGGCAAATCAATCTGACTGCTCAATTGTACATCCGACGATATTCTGCAGCCGATTGTTTTGCTTATGATGTCAACCCGCCCAGTTTCTTGTTACTATTAAGACAACGCTCGACTACATACTGCACGACTTTCTCAGTAACGTCTTCGAGAAATTAACACCATCCCATGGCCATTCTGGTCGATAGACCTATCATCAATAGAACACGTCCTTGACATGTTAGTACGGCTTTCTCAGAATATCACTGAATTAGCTGACCAGTTGCAATATTTGTGACAGAATCTTCTGCAGAGGGATATAAGGAATTTTATCCATTCTATATCACACCTAACATCAGATTGTATAGCTACAAGGGGACTAATTACCGCTTTCTAAAATGTAATTTCTTTTTGCAAACATTTCTTAACGAAGCGATTTTTTGCTCCCAAATTCTAATCATTTATATATCTCTTTAAACGATACATATACTCCAAGTTCAGCGTCTGTAGGTCCATTACATATGAATGTATAATTTCTTTTGAAACAAGTGTATTTTAAAGTTGATAAAGTGTAAGACAGATAATTATCTTAAGACAGGTAATAATCAAATAAATTCATGTGATAGAATCTAAGCAAATTTAGATCTTACCTCGAATTTACCAAGAAACATTTTAAAAATAAAACAAAGAAGTTAAAACTGTCAATATGGTCGAACTTCTTAAGTCTTTTAAATATTTTTCAGAACAATAAAATTACTTTCACTTTTTTAAAATAATTCATTTTTTATTCATTTGTTTAGAAGCGTCAGAATTTTAACAATCAAACATTTAAAAAAGCCAAAGCCACTTTTCAGTTCATTTATTGTTGCTACATTTAATTAACCTCTGAAAAGGAAATTTCGAACTCTAAAAGACGTGCCACCAGATTTTAGATATCTTCTTTAGCAAGCGGTGACAGTTAAAGTGCCTTTCACTGTTCTTTCTTTCCAAGACTGAAATAGCTGCCACAAAATATAAATTTTCACTCGTCTTTAAATCCGATTGTCGACAATGCATTAAAGGCATTTACAACCTCGGGCACAGTTAAAATTAACTGCGGTGCAGAATATTCTCGTTTGTCTTGCTTGAGTTGACTGTTACCAGCGGTGGAATGTCAAGTAGGAGAAATTCAGCTAATTCCGAGATATTAAAAATGTTTCATGTGGATTGTGTAAAATTGAGAATGAGATTTTTTTTGTACAAGCATATTCTAGGTCTATAATATTTGAAATAATATTATTAAATTTCTTATAATAGATATCAGTGTTCAGGGAAAGCATTGGATTAGGGTTGAAAATTAAAATTCGAGTTTTTGATAGATATACACTTTTAGAGATTTCTAGAAAATGAATTCGTTTTTACTTAGAGAGATGTATGTATGTATTCACTCTAGCTTAAAAATTATCCGATTAATTTCATTAATTTTTTCATCCGAATAATTTTAATCGATTTTTTTCATCCGATTAAATTCATTAATTTCATTAATTCATTGCCTTAGTGTTGATTAGATTATAGCACGAAAGGTGCGTTACCGTTAAGAACCAAATATCCTTCATTGCATCTTGTTTAACCGCGAGGGAAAATGACATTTACAGGCAACATTGCTTATTATTTGAAGATCCGGATCACTTGAACTTGGCTACAAATTTCGCGAAATATTGCCAACTTCGCGACTTTTGGAAACTGTTCAAATTTCGTAGATTGCTAAAGAATTTCTCAAGTTACATCGATTTTTATGGAAATCTCCATAGAGTACACAAACCGATAATCGTTCAATTAGAACCAGTTGGCGTGATACGAAGTACAGGCGTGATAGTTCTGACAAAGGAGGCTGTATTTTGCTTTCGAAACGGGTTTATTGACTTATAAGTACTTTTCTAAATGAAGCAATATTTATAGAAATTAATAATTTATTATAGAAACCAATTTCTAAATTAGTTCCTATAATGAAGTTTTCTAAACATTTTTACCTTCAAAGCAACATTTTTAACGTAAATTTCGAATTTCGAGATTATTCTTATTACTGCAATATTTAAACTACCCTCATTAAAGAAACACTTACGGAACAATTTCTTAAGATATAAAATAAATGGAATAACTTACAAATGCAAGAAACTGAAACAATGCATTTTCATATAAATTCGAAACCTATAACACGTGTTCATTTTGTTACAACCATCGAGATAAAAAATAACGCCAAGAAAATCTTTAAACTTATCTCTGAAATACTAGCAATAAATCCTAATGTTACTCGCCGTCTTTGGGATTTAGAAGATTGAAATATTAGATATCGATCGGGATTTATATAAAGCAAATTTTTATAGCAATACATTCTTCGAAGACGTTTTTAGCGCTGCGTACGTTTTAGAACAATATATGGCTTTTATTTTCTCTACAATAAATAATAGATGCATATGAAACACATTGCAGTGGCATGAAAAATATTAATTCTAGTGTTTCACAGATTTACACATTTTGGCTGCCTCGCATGAGCACAAGCTGTGGGGAATAAAAAGAAAATCTATCAAAGTGTACACATATTACCTTTCCTACAGCACATGGCAATGTGTACAGAAATTATTGGAATCATATGGAAAATCGCAACTCGAGTTTTCGACGAATGTACACGTTTTGGAACCTCTAGAATACGAGAAAAATATTTTTAGCGTGACGTGTGCGTGTGTCTGTGAAATGTATGTATACACTCTAACTCAAAAATTAATCGCCCAAATTTCATAAAATTTTATAGGTATGACACTTGTGGGTAACCTTGGTGCTAAATAGATGTGGGTACGGTTACGTATAAACTAAGGCTCCTCTATATAAGAGCTGACTCATCAAGCATATTGAAGCCCACCGTAGCTGGAAGCGCAATCTATTAGCATTAGCTCTATTCGTATTTTCATTTTAGAAAGTATAATTGAAATAGTTATGGGTGGTTGTTCTGCACCGAACTACTCTAATCATTCTAGAAAGGGTTTTAGGCTATTTCGCTTTCCTAGAAACGAAGAAAGAACAAAACAATGGCTAATAAGTAATTGGATACCAGGTACTGGAGCATACTTGTGCGAGCTAAGTTGTATAATATTCTAATTAAAACTTCTTTTTCTATATAACGAATTTATTTTAAACACTTATCTTATGATTTTTGAAACTGTAGTATGGAACCCTATGGGCTTCAATATGCTTGATAAGTCAGCTTGTTGTAGAGGAGCTCTAGGAAAAATGAACCTGTACTTTTTGTCAAATGGTCCGCAGAAAATCGTTAAAATCTAAAATAAAAGACTACGTATGCTCAAATATATCCATTGAATGCTTGTTTTATACGTAATGTTTCACGATGAAAAGAATAAAACTAGCCACATTATTCTAGGGCTAGGCGTTCTCTAGATATTTTAGATTTTTTGCATTTTTACTATGCGGGTTTTAAAAATACATCCAGTTTCCAAATGTAATCAAAAATTTAATTAAAAGTGAAAATTTCATGCCAACTTCAAATAATTATACGTGCTATTTTATGTGCAATTTAACAACTCAATTTAACGAATTATTTAAGAAATAAAGAGAAAATGAATTTGAGTCTGTAGCGAAAGTCATGTGCTGCTCACATCTGATTTTTCCCCCATTTTTGCTTAAGCTTGTAAAAGCTTCTAAAGATATCATACTAAAATAAGCAATGGAAAACTTACCTCATACAAAATATAACATGACCATAAACTGGTAAATTTTATCCAGGAAGCAGGTAAAAGCACAATGAATATAACTGCTGCTTGTCGTTAATTTTCATAGACATGTTAAAGAAGTACAAATAAGTTGTTATTCCAAATTTACTGTTATCCGCATCATTTAATATCGCTCTTTGAAATCGATGAACTTTATACAACCATTGTTTAAAAGTTTCCTAAGAACCTTTATAACTCGGGAAAATCTTGACCAATGCTTATATTCTCGAACTTTTCTAAACTTGTCAAAAAGTTACAAAGTTGGCAATATTAAAAGGGATTGCTAACTTCATGCGTCTAGGACATCATCGTAATGATAATTGGTTACAGTACATGTTGCTTTTCTGCATGGAAAGTATTAAGGAAAGAGGTATCTATTAACTGTAACGATATCGAAATTGGCAATAGTTGGATGGCTTATTGGGTGATCATGCAATTATATATAAAAATATATGTATGTAATTGCATGATTACACAATTAAGCATTTCCGAGACAGTTTCAAATCCCATTCTCGCTTCAAATTCATATATCATTAAAATATACGAAAATGGGAGTTTTGGGGAAGATTTTCTGTAAGGATTTGAACAAATGTAATTAGTGTACATTTAAATCTTTATAACTTTTACCACAAGATGGCAATAACGAACCTTCTAATTAAGACAATTATCTGTGTCCCCAACCAAAAATCGCGTTTTGATCTCTCTCTCTCTCACTCACTCACTCACACACATACACACACACATACATACACACACACACATACACACACACACACACACACACACACACACACACATACACACACACACACACACACCATCAAGCTAAATATAAAATTATAAGGACATCTGCAGTACAAACTCGATACCCCCAATATGATAAGACAATTGTAGATCTCAAGGTACTATGTTCGGAAGGAAAATAGACCGACGAAAAGATAGGATACAAAAATCTAAAGCTGCAATCCGATCAGCGATAAGAAAACATAAATGGAACCTGAGAACATAGTAGTAACAATGAGAGTCCCATACACTAAAGGAGTGTCAAACTGTGGTAGCGGCAGAACAATTAGCAGAAAATCTGATGAACAGTACTAACAACCACCGATTGTGGTGGAGTAATTTTTACATAAATACACAACTAGTACTTACTCATAGTGTCCCCCCAGTTGAACCTAAAAGTATAGTAGGGTCTGTGAAGATCAGAGCATATTGCGTTTACACTAAAAGAGCCAGTTGATTTGTGGCCACTAACACATTTATTTAACACACAAATTATCAAACATTAATAATAAAAATAATACAAATACAGTACACTTAAAAGTACCAAGCTTGACATCAGGGGTATATGGGATAGTTATAATAATTCCTACTTCCAATTTTCATTAAATAAAATCCAATCTGTTAATTAAGGGAAAATTCCCAAAGCTTAGAATTACCCTGACACTTTGATTAGATTAACACAAAATTACATCACAATTGAAACTTAAAGGACACAATATCTCTATACAGATGAAGTGGTAGTAATATTAAAGATAGCTCCTTCACAGTCATAGTGAAAAGGGCTTGGGTAGTCGAGAGATATACAATTCATTGGGTATACGGTTTCTTACGAGATATCGCTACAATCTGAATTCCGTCGCGGATTATCGCAGAGTTGGGGATCACAGCACACAATATTCTCCACGCCCAATTGCCGGTTGAGCCAGCGATTCCTAGAGGTCTGGGAACTACGTAGAGAGAGAGGTCGATGCCGGATGGGTCGCATCCAGAATAAACTTTGCGGTATCTTGCCTCAGACATACGCCACCGATGAAGGTCGACGCACTCAACTGGCGTGTGTTGTACTGCATAGAGGCCCAGGATCGGTGCCCAGTAAACACTCGATCCGCGTACTAGTCTATGAGGTGAGATACACTGATCTGTCAATTATCGTCCTTGCGGGCCACAAAGTTGGCACTGCTGTAATGCAGTTTAAAGAGATCAAAGGGTATCCCATACAACGCCGTCTATTTTCAGAGCTGTGTGGTACTGCGTAGCAAAAGTGGCGAAGTCCTTGCTACTTCAATGAACGCAAAACTCGGTCTGGTTCTGCCCTAGCTTTCTTTGGCTTAGAACGGCCATAAACTAAATTTGCTGAATGGTTGTACCTGACTACGCGCTACAATTGAGTGTACGTGCTCGCAACGGAGTACAAAAGGCGTTGGTTAAGTGCTCTATGCATATTATTGCCTCTAGAGAGTGGCAGCGGACACCGTGCCTAAATATGCATCAAAATGCATATCAGATCGGGCTTCAAAAACAAGTGCACCTACACTTGGAGACCTAATCTAACGATGTCAGAGAGGAGTCCGATTTTACATTTCAAAGTCGAGTACTTTCAGATTTGGAAGAGGGAGGAAAGAAATTGGGGTGGAAGTCACCTCGTCCTGTCATTCGTTATTTAACTTATGTGTGAGGAAAAGGGTGGTACTACTTCCCACCAAATCATTGGCTTGCGTAGTGACGCTCATTTTTCACAGCCGGGTCCCGGTGTCAGTTAACATTTGACAGGAGCTATAAATTTCGAGAGATTTATAGTTTCCAAATTGGTATATGCTGCGACATCTCTTTCTCTGAAATTTACAACTTCTGTCTTTCGTCACTCAAACCATGGCTCCGAACTGTCCCATCTCGTCTGTGAGGAGTATCGTAGCAATAATTTACCATAAACCTTACTTACATTGAGTAATTGCTACTCCCCCGCTTTTTATTCCTGGGCTAACCTGGAGCATGAACAGTATTTGCATTACGTGCAAATAAATGTTGTAAATACATTTTATGCTTCATAACACCGATATATTGCTTCATGCATCAATAGCAAAAAGAAGTTGTCGTCTTTTAACGACTGTCACAATCTCAGATAGTTTAGAGAGGTCAAAATCAGCAAATAAGTCACTAAAGATCTTGAAGGTCTGTGCAAAGTCTGACGAGCTAGAACTAATGTCGGTAGGGAGGAGGCACGGTCTGTGCCTATTCAATCTCTTGAATATTTACTCTAGAAGCTTTCGCATAGGAAGTTCCCTCCGTGACATGAGTATAAGTGAAAACTCTACTCTGGAGAGGGGGTCAGTGCTAATTTAAGATCTTTCAGTTTGGGGTTTACGGGGTCTATTTTGGGGGTTAGCCGGGGATAGTCTAAAATTAGCCGGATGTGCTCCCAGGCAATTGGCAACCGATAATCCCTGGTGATATGCATACCGGTGCATTTTGAGCATTTGCTAGGGAAACTACAGTTCTCCGACGAATGTTCATAATTTTAAAGCACACTCACACACACACAAACACACTCACACACACACACAAACACACTCACACACACACAAACACACATACACACACACAAACACACTCACACACACACACACACACACACATACATACACACACACACAGAGGGAGAGAGAGAGAGAGAGAGAGAGGATACAGACCTAGTCAGAGACGCGTTTAAATAGTATAGATAGCGAATAAATTGATATGAGTTAATAGGTAGTCATGCACTGTCACAATCAGATAATTTTACTTAAAATAATAGTGCTATTTAAAATTATTTTTGGGGAGATATAAGTAAAATAGTGCCATCTTTCTAATCTCAATATTTCAACATACCCCAGACTTATTCTACACGTTACGTCTAAAAACCCAAGACTTTAGTTCGTGACTTCATGAAAGATGAATCTGCATTATAACTCCATAATGCATACTTTAACTGATTTAGATATTTGATGCATGGATATATCATGTACACCGCTGTCCCAGACAAAATCATCCATCACGGTTTCAGATCAAAAAAAGACACCTTCTTCATCCCCCGAAAAAATTATTGATAAATAGTCCCAAAGGAAAGATAAATTTCATCCCAGAATCTCCCGATATTTTATCCTTTTTTGCCCCAGCATGTCAACCGAAAGTTTAAATGGAAGCTCCTTTATAAGACAAGGGAGAAATATAAAATGAAACTAAAAGATCCGATTTGTCTAACTCTCCGATTATCTGTAAACATATTAACACAATAAGATTTTGCGTATAAATGATGGCACAAATTACAGCTTGCTTATAACCTGAATTTTAACAGTATTTTTGTTCTTACGTGATTAAATTTTTTATAAAAATCGTTAGAGGTTTCTTCAATTATGCTAAATTGCTAGATTTTTAGTATTGCTCTCCCTCTGGCAAAATAACTTTCTAATATCTTGAGAACGGGTAGTGTTTATTTTGAAAAAAGAGTGTACATTTCAGTTTAGGTACTAATATAACTAATACAATGAATAATGCATTTACTCCTTTAATAAGAGTTAGCATATTTAGAGCTAACATATTTAGATTATAGTTTAGATTACTTACAGTATCTCGAGAACGGTAGATGTTAGCATCTCATGAATTATGCCATTTACATAATTATAACGAATTACATGCAAAGTTCTTTATTTAAACAAAATTATAGCATAATTATTTTAATTGTTCCTTTTTATATAAATAGACTAAATTATTAATATATATTTGACGTTTATCTATCAAAATATTTGTGCTAAATTTAATTCAATTCCCTGAATTTGTTAATGGAAGCTTTTATTCTGCAAAGTCGTTGCGATATTTATTGGCATCGTTTTGAATTTAAGGGCCGGTGCGCCATTCTTTGTTGGTTCTGTGACAAAAACAGGGAAATTATTAATTAAATAATTTGGTGAGAGGTAGTGTGTACATAAATGTATACGTCCGGCAAGTAACCCACCTATATCTGCAGTCTGGCGCCTACCTATTTAAAATTATAAGTCCATAAAAAACATTAATTATCAACTACTTATTGAAGTTACTTTTGTTTTACTTTACTGTATTACTTATTTTAAAACACATATACTTTTTACTAACATATTTAATTAAACATTTTACAATTTGTATTCATTCAATTTCAATATAACTAGGAGGAGAGTGTTGAAGTGTTGAAAACCCAGACCACACGACAGACCCGAAGGTTTACTGTAGCTAAGTGTGTGGCCGGGAACTTTATTTCAGATTCAAAACATTACAAAACAGGTTAAAATTGAATCACAACACAGTTATAACAAGACAAATAAAAGAATGGCAACGACAAAACAAAACATAAAAACTATACAATACAATACAAGAGAGACATAAGAAAGAAAAAAAGAAAAGAGGGGAAAACCCCGAAGGGAAAAAAACCCAAGCACTAACGAATTCTTTACAACATCACAATAGGAGGAGAGTTGGATGAAGACGTGGTAATTTATAATAAACTGATTCTTAATAAAACGCCAATTCCTTATGAGAGCAAAACAAGTATCTGTTGTGGATGCCACACGGGTTGCAGGCTCCTTTGCGAGAATCAACTTGGCCAGAGGTCCTGCGGCAACACTTTATCCGGGGGGGGGGGTCTATGCCGAATTTTATTTTAAAACTTCTCTTCGACGATCATTATCAACACTAAACTCACAGGCATCCACTTTGTTTCACTATATTTTCATCAATAAATTCCTCATGATCCTACGGATTTCCTGTATGAAAATTTGACGTTTTCTGCTGGCTCTTCCATTTTATATTCCTTGGACCCATTTTCTGGTAATATCCCATTGTATCCCCATGGATCATGTCCAATGATCGTCTAGCTGGTAATAGAAAGTTGTAACTGGTCAGATATACATTGGGCGTAGCTGCTTGAGGTCTTAAGGATCACGTGACATTTCGATGCGTATTGACATTCTTTATCGTGCCACATAAATTTATTTGAATTAAATGTCAACCACTGGCAACAGTCTGATTGACTATTGTTTCAGTCTAAAAAAATATTGCCTCATTCTGGTACTTGTTTTTTGAAGTCATAAATGCCTTATAGGCTACATTCATACAAAGTGATAAAAGAAAAAAAACAGGGGATTTCTTCAATAATGTTCAGTACCATTACAATGCTTTATAATACATCTATAAACATTTTTTGTAAAGTCCCAAATAGTAAATATTACAGGCTATGTGGTCAAGAGGCAAACTCATGTATATTTATGTTGATTGGCCTACTTATATAATAAGGAAGAAACACGAGTTTTCACAAATGTATTGAACAAAATAAAACTTCCACCCCACTCCGTCTTAAAAGCATGACACTCGAAGTCCATATTTTTCAGATTTTAACAGTGACATACATGATGGATATGAGTTTGAAATGAAACGTGAACAAAATGTCGCAGACAGCGATACACATGGCACTGGAAACGCTACCGAATTTCAACTAAGTGGAGTCACAGTAGATGCAATCAAACAGCGTGAGAATGGGGAGCTATATAAGCGCAGCATCTGGTCTTTCTGGCAGTACTTTAACTCGGCAGTTAGCTGTTTCGTTATAGCGCGTGCTTTGAAATTTAAAACAAACTGGCTCCTGATCCTCCAACTCCCGATCTAATGCATTTTTATTTTTACAATATCTTCTATGAGTCCCCTCCTGTTCCCCACTCGGGATGAGGCAGCATATCTGACATGGCTCTGGCTTTTATAGCCTGAGACCCACCTCACCTAAGTGGTACACTAATCTGTGGATCGAACCTGGCGAGTCTCGGTAATCGTAAAGCAGACTCTTCCTGCTAGAGGAAAGGAACTGTGTCTTTGTGGCCTGTTTCCAGACCCATCGGCGACTGGGGTCGAGACTTGGTAAGACCATCTTCGGACTTCGTCTGGAGAATGGTTTCGACAACTTCGCTCCCCTGGCCGCGGTCTTAGTGGGTGGTTGATATGTTATCCTGCTGCCCCCTCGTAGTGGCATAAAGCCTATGGTTGTCACGGGGGTAGTGATTAATCTGCCCCCCCTTCCTGTGACCCAGAAAACTCAGTTTTTGCACACTTATATTATTTAATCATCATTGCCTTACCTTACACCTTTCTGGTAGGTCGGACGGTCTGGGTCTCAACAGCAACAACAACACTTATATTATTGACAACGGGACAAAATCTACTAACGGAATCACAATTTTGATTATCTCTGGGTATGGAGCCTTTTGAGAAGTCTTCTCAGACTTTGCAGAAGCTCCTGGTGACCCAGAAGACCGAAATTTCGCACATTTCTAATATCGACCACGAAGTTCCTAGAAGCAGAGAAAATGAAATGCTTGGAAAGAGCCTTTCCATACCCTTCAGAAGCCTTTCAGATAATCTATAAGGCAAATTTTTTGTGCAATTATAGGTATCGAGAGCATCACAGAAATTAATGGAATCGGATTGTCAATTTCTTTGACGGAAGCGAAGAAAATAAAAGTGAGTGGTTTGGCGAAAAATTCTTATGGACAATTCAAAAATCCATTTGGTGTCCAACAAGGCTGAAATATTGCAGACTTGTAGCATAAACCACATCAGGGCAGAAGCTAATTGAGTCAATTTACGATTAAGACGACTAGTGTCATACTAGTATCATACAACATAAAACTTTTTAACAAAGTTGTAACTTAATTTTTTAAGAGAGTGTTAGTTTGTCTGTTATTGGCAGGCTTAAATACTAGTTACATATAACAGAAAAATTGAAAATGCGGTATTTTTTATTCAATCCTATTATGAAAAGTGAAGCTGTATTGTATATCCAGAATGCCCATTTTAACTGATTTAAATTTTTCAACCATTGATATATTTTGTATAGTGCTGTCTGAGAGAGAATCATCTATCACCGTTTCAGATCAAGAAATGACACTTTCTTCATCCACTGATAAAAAAAGCGGTTTTGATAAATAGTTTGGAGATAAAGATAAACCTGGGCAGCATTCCAACATTTTATTCTTTCTGGTCAAAATATGTAAACTTGCGGCTTTAGTAGAAGGTTCTTCAAAAATATCAATCAGAATTAAGAAAAAGAATAGAAATAAAAGAAATAGGATGCGAGCAGCACCTGCTCTTTTTTCAAAACTATTATTTTCTGTCTTTCAATATTTAAAGTCATTCAACTTAGCCTTATTAAACAAATGAAACAAGCAAAAAAAAATTTAGTTTATGTAATTTTTTTTCAATCGATATATTGTGCATTTTAACAACGCTAACTCGACTAAATTTTGAAAAAAAAATCAAATAGAGCACGGATCAGTAGAACAGAAGTGGTTTCATTCGCCTTGAAATACATAAAAATGAGTATTGATTGGGCTATTAATGATTATTGATTGGGCTAATAATGATAACTAATTAGTGAATAAACCTACCAATATATACTTGCTAATCTATTTTAATCTGGTCACTCGCTAATCAGTCGTCGTTCTGCTATCTATTCACATGTCGCCTTGCTATCTTTTAGCTTTGTTTCTTCTATTCTGTCTTTTCCCCTGTAATTTGAATCGTTCTGCCATTTGTTTCTGCCTCCTTGGCTTTAACTTTTTATATTTCTCCTCGAGGAGATAATGGCTATTTTCGTCTTAGGTGATAGGGCACACATAAACAAGCAGTTTTCGTCATATAATGCATGTTCGTAACGCAAGTGACTAAGCGCTACAGGGCGCGGTCCAGTGAACTCATTAAGTAACCAATGAACTCGCGATAGTTGTCGCACTCACTCGTCGTCAGTTATACCGTGGATTTCAGAAGGGATGGGTTGTATCACAAACCCATCCCTTTTGACTGTAAATGAAATGCCGACATGCATTTCATGTTTGGAGCTGCGAACGGGAATGCAACTATGACTGACTGTACCGGGAGCACTTTCCAACACGACGCGTGCTAGGTCGTAAAACATTTGTGTGATTGCACAGGAATCTATGCGAAACGGGCTCCTTTGTAGAGGCTTACAGGATACGGGGAGTGAAAAGATAATAAGGACGCCACGTGTTACAGGGGAAATTTTGCTTAGGGTTGAAGATCATCCCCAATGTAGAATGCGAACAATTTTCCAAGCCGTATGGGTGCCTCTATCAACGGTATGACGAGTACTGCGACACGAACGATTACACATCTAGCATGCACAGAGGGTACAAATCTTGACTCCAGCAGATTATCGGCCTCGTGTCGAATTTGCACAATGGTTCTTTCAGCAAACTGCAATGCAACCTGACTTTGCTGCACATGTCGTATTCATTGACGAATGCACCTTTAATCCAGGAATTTTTAATACCCATAATCCTCATGTCGCAACCAGTAATCCGCTCGCTACATTTCAGCATTCGTACCAGTGGTGATTCGCAATTAGTGTTTGAGCTGGAACCGTCCATGTCCATTTGATTGGCCCATATCTTCAGCCTGGCCAATTGGATGAGAGAAACTACTCTTATTTTTACAAGAAGTCTTTTGTATGTGGTTCCAACACGACGGGGCTCCACCCCCATTTCAGCGTGACTGTGCTGAACGGAACGCCATGAATGCAACATTCTCAGGACGATGGATTGGTCGGGGTGTTCCCATCGATTGGCTGGAACGATCGCCCGATCTCCCATGTCTAAACTTTTTCGTATGGGGCCATATGAAAAGCTTCGTCTACGATAGCCCTGCCAATTCCGATGGGGACCTTGTTGACAGAATTTATGTTGCTGCTGCCGCTGTACAAGAAATTCCTGGTGTTGTCGACAATATACGATGATCATGAGAGGTTGGAATGAGACGAGAGCTTGGAATAAAGAAACCAGACTTCCTATCTCGCCGCCATTAAAGATTTAAGCAAAAATAGAGAGTTCTACTGATATTTTTTTTTATTTTGAAACGTACAGTTATTTCATTAATATAAGTATTGTGTCGAAAATGTCTAGAATCAGACAAGAATCACTAGATTTAGGATATTAATTCATATTTCTGTTGTAAATGGACTAGCACATAAATCGAAAAGCGGACGCTTATATTAGGTATATGTTGGGCTATGAGACTTGGTATTTTTAGATCGTTGTGGTTTATGAACCCGCGTAGCGAGTGCTTATTTAAGACGTATATGGATTACGAGGCCACGTATGTTTAATCCATTTGTTTACAAATATAATTACTAAAAAGTGACTGAAATAAAATAGTGATCGTTTGCAGTAGCGCAATAAAAGTGACTGCTAGCTGTGCTTGCATTGCACCTAGTTGATGGACCCTACCATGTGTTTGGCAATTGTGCAGTAGACGAAAATATTTAGTTCATTTTCGTTTCTTTAAATAATAAATTTCTAGTACGGACAAAGCCGTCTGAAAACCAGCAGCTGAGAAACAATTCATTGGGTTATAACTTTTTTTCATCGAAAAAGAAACTTTCCTAGCAACGATCTCTAGTTTTTATGTAAATTTATTCAAATTTATGGTAGTTTTAGGCTTGTCTTTCCGCATACAGCCTTGTCAAGTCATTGAATTTAAAAATTCTTCAATAATCTCCTACAATTAGCCTACACATCATTTGCATCCATTTTCAAAATCATGACATTCTAAATTAAGCCAGCTTGATTAAGATGGATGTTTAAAGGTTAAAGAATCCAGACGATCAATAGTGGTGCCGACAGAAGGAGGCTGCTCACACAGAACAAATTCAGTTACGAAAATGCTTGTTTTTGCATTTTAAAGAAAAGTAAAACAGGCGAAAAGTATTTGAGTGAACATCTGAGCTTGTTTTTTATATATACATAATACATTGACAGTGAAAGTATGGGAACTAGGACAAAAATTTGAAATTGCATTTTTGATTAATTG
This sequence comes from Amaurobius ferox, assembly GCA_951213105.1. Classification (NCBI taxonomy): domain Eukaryota; kingdom Metazoa; phylum Arthropoda; class Arachnida; order Araneae; family Amaurobiidae; genus Amaurobius; species Amaurobius ferox. Next base: position 20,224,030 of record OX578144.1, read on the forward strand.
AAGCGTTTGAAGCTGAAAGTATTGTGATGGGGTTGAAAATTCGAATTCGAATTTTCGACGGGAGAGCACGTTTCATGCATCCCTGATCACAAATCGAACATTTTTGAGGTGATGTTTGTGTGTGTGTGTGTGTGTGTGTGTGTGTGTGAAAATATGTGTGTGTGTGTGTGTGAAAATATGTGTGTGTGTGTGTGTGAAAGTATGTGTGTGTGTGTGTGTGTATTAGTGAGTCTGTAGAGACGATAACTAACGAATGCATGGACCGATTCGAACGAAATTTGGCACAAAAATTACAATCCGTGAATACTGGAAGCCTATTGTTTTTAAACGCAATCGAATGTTTAACCCCCACCCCCTAAATTTTCAAGTGAAATTTTGAAAAAATCATCAAATAATCAAAACCTTTAATAAAGTTACGCAAATAGACATTTCTTATGTAATTTTTCTGTAGAAAACGATTAACATAAATTTTAGAGCGCTAGCATGAACAGTTCTCGAGATATTGCATTTAAAAAAAAATTATCAAAAAGTTATATAAAATAAAAAAGAATATTTCCTATTGAGAAACATGTTCACTTTTTATATATAATATCATGCCATAAATTGGGTGACATCATTCTCGGGGATCTAGCTCGTTCCATTAATGAGAAAAGATACTTTGAGTTATACATTTGTATTTGAACTCCAATAGTCATTTATCTGCTATAAGAATAACTTATTTCTCCGTCTATAACGCTTGGAGAGATTTTGGCGACGGATTTGATGAAATATCGCCAACTTGGCGACTTTTTTAAATGTTGCCAAATTAACGAAAATCTCGCCAAATGGATAAATGAAGCTAAATCAATGAAAATAACGACTATTTAACAAAAATTCAATATCTTGGAAAAATATAAGAATCTACTATAAGAATAGCAACATATTTTGTTTTTAATGTAAAAGTAGTAAATACATTGCATTATATAAGGAAAGTCATGAGCTGCCCACATCAGATTTTTTAAAGCGTTTCTAATGTAATTAGCGTAATTCAGAGGCTTTTCAAACTGGTGATTCATAGAAGTACTTTTATTTACAACAAGGGTATGCAATCTTTTCACACTTGCGGGCCGCATTTCAGTTTTGGACTGAAAGAAAACTCCGCAGGCGACAGACAGCTTGACAATACTGATGGAAGAGACAGCAATATTTGCAGTAAATAATTTGCAAATTATTCCTACTTAACATTTTTTTAAGATACACATTAACGAAAAAAAAACAAATAAAATTATATTAAAATTTGTGCTGAGATAGTAAAAATTGAGTTCACACTGGTATGCATTGCATATAATCTGCATTGCCCAAAAACCATACTTAAAAATATACAGTTTTAATCAAATATTGTGTTATGACCGACGTAATGGAAGATGAATATAAATCTTTAGATTTAGAAATTGATTCCATTACCAATATATAGAAAATATGAAAAGACAAAGGTATACTTTTTGAAAATTGTTTAGAAAACTATGAAAATGGAAACTAATAATTTTTTACAAAACATTAAAGAAATGATCGTTTTACTTTGCAATTAAACACTACTTATAGACGCAGACAACAAAACTGAAAAAGCTGAAAAAAGAAATAAGCGTAAAAGAAAACAAAATGTAATTTTTAATGTGAAAATATTTTTATTTGAAGTCATAATGTCATTCTATTACAAACATATGTATTTAATAATATTAAAATAAAAAAAATTACAATATAAAATAAGATAAAACTCAAAATTTTTCTTAAATAAAAGCTGTGTTGCATAAAAAAATTATCTTGATAAAGTAATGGGAATTTAGCAAATTAAACCTAATATGAAACAACATAAATAATTAACTTCTTTTAAACAGTTATAATTTTGTTGGTGTACACAGCCTTCGCTAATTTTCTATGCCTCATTTCATTTGTGAAGAACAAACTCAAATAGTACTGTGGAGATGTTTATCAGTTAGTCAAGTACAAAATTTATTCTTTCAGCGATTCATCACAGAAAGGGTTTGTTCGCATCTTTAAGTTCTGCCAATTGCAATTATGTATCATTTTGCAAAACCTTTGCATGCAGTAAAATGGGTCGGTAGCATTTGTAGAATTGAATGCAATTTTCAACACGGAAAACGTTTTCCAGAATATCATCATTTTCAATTTACAATATTTTCATTTGGAGTGAAAGCGGAACATTCTCAATATCAGCATCAAAAGGGTTCAAAATTAATCGTAGGTCACACGTTTTTCGTGAAAATCTGCAGCCCTATTTGAAAATTCATTTCGAAGAAATTGGATAGTTTTAACAAAAATGCATTTTTGCGACATCCATTGATCTACCATAATTTCTAAAGAAATATATGTTAAAAAATTGTGCACTCCTTATTTCATATGTTTATCAATATTGTTAATTTTTAATACAACTGCATCCAAAACATTTTTCTTGAAAAATTTTTGCAGCAGAGCAAATAATGCAATGAAATATCATTGGCTTATCACTTCTCATCTTTAAATTTCGAAACCAAATCGTCTTAATAGATCGGTTTTACAATCACATATAGTATTGCTACCAACTGTTACTAATTTATCCCACTCTAATTCCAGATCCGTAATAGTGTTTTTAACATACGTGAATATATATATATCTTCTCGCTTTGTAGTGCTTTCTAAACTATATGTGTTAATCAGCTCTTCAGTAATATTAAATTTATTATCAATTCCTCGAATAAATATTAATTACTGTGCAGTGTCATTACTTTCGTTCAATGCCAAAGCATAATAATCAAATAACTTTGCTGCACATTTTAGTTGCTCAAATAGGATTCCTTCCCAATCTTTCAACACGTCTGGTGCAAGTTCGAGCAGAAAGACTAACATTTTAAACATTGATTACTTGACACTCTCCTCTTCAATACAGAAATTCATTTACAAAATTTAGAAATGAATATCCGATGTGCATCAAAAGATTTCATGGGCGCTAACACAAATTAGACGAAAGGTGAAAGTAAATTGGAGTTCATATTATGCAAAGAAAATATTAGACATCTTTCCAGAAAAAGAAACATTGACTTTTGCAATACTTTTATTGGCTATAAAATTATGACAATTTGTAATTTGCTGTGATTTTTTTTATTTTAAAATAATTATAATAATCATTATAATAATCATCATAAAATTTTATAATAACTTTATTTAAAATATTTTAAAATCAAACATTTTATTCCTGTTGATGTTCATGGGCAGCTACACACAAAGTGATAAGCCGCATACGGCTCACGGACAGCCTTTGCCGATCCCTGATCTACAACAAAAGTACTTTGTTACTAATAGCATATGCAGTTGATAAAACGTTTCAATTGGATTAAAAGGAAAATAAAAACTCTTTCGTCAGGATTGAGAGATAGAGCAACCAAATTAGCAAAAGGTAAAAATGCTGCTGTTTTTTCTTTACTTTGCGAAGGATAAGAACGCTTTAAGACCTGACGAACGCATTTCAAACATATTTGGAAAAGTGCTCGTCTGTGTGTGTGTCTGTATGTGTAGGTGTGTATGTGTGTGTGCGTGTTTGTGTGTGTGTGCATGTTTGTGTGTGTGTGTGCATGTTTCTGTGTGTGTATGCATGTTTGTGTGTGTATAAGATGGAAAGCGCTGATGAGTTTACTCACTTTCGCGACCTACTTACGAGGACGTCACCGCTTTGAATTTTTGGATGAAATATAAATATGACGACAGAAAATTCTCTAGAGAAACGTTGGTAAAATTTTGACATGGGTACTCAGGTTGAGTAATGTTTAATGCATATATAGCTCACGGTCGCGAATATGAGTGTGTGTATGTTTCAAAAGGGCAAATCTGCGGTTCATCGCTATTGAAGCATATTGCATGACACCAGGGATGCATGCGGAACAGGTTTTCGAAGGTGTAAATATAGTATCCTCTCGAATCGTATACACAGGATACAAGAACTAGTTCAAGTTTCTGGATAACTTACGGACATTTGTCGACTTCCGAAACATTCCAGAAACTTCTCAATAGAACGATTATTCTTTGTGATATAGATATTTCCAGAAGTTTCTATGGAGAAGCTATAAAAAGGACTTACCCCTCCGTTGCTAGGGTGTTGATGAAAGGACATGATACGAGCTACATTGGACTGTGATATTTGTCAATGTTTTGAGAATAGTAGCAGCTGTTTCGTGAAATTACTTTCGGCAACATTCTGTGAATAATATCGCTTATTTTGTGTTATTAGTGGAGCATTTAAGTGCTGTTGGATTGTATAATATTACTGTTTACTTTGAGCTTGTGAATAAACGTAAGTTATCCAGAAACTCGGACTTGTTTTTGAATCCTGTTTATAAGATTATATAGGATACTTTCGTAACAAACTGGTGTCTGGGGAGGGGTTTCTGGAAACTTGATAAGTGTATATGCTAGTAACTAGAAAAGCGATGGAAGTTCTACAGTATCATCATTATCTTACTCAGTATCTACAATGTCCTCAGTACTTAATCTAACGCTAAAGATATCTATCAAGGACAGGGGTACAAGTCACAATCACTATCACCATAATTTCCTCATCTTAGCCAAAGGCATATAAAAAGATGTGACAAAATACTTCCGTGTAGATATTAAAATTTAAGAAGAATTATTAGAAGTGGGAGTGGCCTTAGAATCGTCCTGTTCAATCATCGGGCTAAGTTAAATGCGGGCAGGTTAAAGTGCTGGATCATTTATATTTTTATTAACACTTTACAACATAGTTGAAAAGTGTTTATGACTTTGTTCATTCTGTCTGTCTGTCTGTCTGTCTGTCCGTTAGCACGATAACTGCCGTAAAAATGACTTTATCAAAATGAAATTTTAGTATGTTTTTCAGACGCTCTGTGGGACCTATGGGAATATAAATAAATAATATCACCCAATTAGTTTTTTATTGTACCCGGATTGAAAAAATGAAATACATTTAACCCTATGGGACCGAATTTTTCAAACATTTTTTAAGCAAATTTAAAATTCACAAATTGCTTCGAAATTTTTAGGAAATATTCACATTATCTCATAAAATGTATAAAAAAATTTTCAGTAACATATGTTAGGTGGTTTTTTAATTAAAAATTATTTAATACAGGGAGAAAAACAAATTCAATTAAATTCAGACTTTTGGGATAGCTACCAGAAAGAAAAAAGAGATATATTTTATAATAAATATCTTTCCAAAAGTTTAATTATTTTGTATATGAGAAAGGCGTGTCATTTTGTTGTCATTTTAACATAAATTTGGCATATAACAATTTTTTTTTAAATTTTATATAACTCTTCATGATATACTTATTTGATGGCATTTTTAATGCACTTTCCTACGTCTTGGACAGTTAAAATTTGGCACACAGCTTAAATTTGTTGAACATTTTATTCTACAAAAATTTGGTGGATCTTTAATATAGATCCTACATTTTTTTCGAAATGGCCTGCAAATAATCCCCGTTTACTTCTAAAAATCATTGTTGTCATATTGTTAAAAATTCTGATGTGGACAGCACATGTCTTTCCCTGCAGACTTATATTCACGTTCTCTTTATTTCTTCAATAATAATTTGAGTTTATCTGCACAAAATAACAGCCATAAGTATTTTAAATAACATTGAATTCGCATGTTAAACTTGAATTTGATTCTCATTTGATAGCTGGACTTATTGTCAAAGGTGAAGTCGAGAAAGCGCGAAAAAACTAGAATATCTCAAGAACGGCTAGTCCTAGTGTAATGGGGTTAGTCTCATTCTTTTTGTTGTCAAAAATAACGTATAAAAAAGGAATTTAATTGATATAATTGAGCACACTTAGTCTGTTATTTTTACATTTAACGATTTTTGCGGGCCATTTCGCAAAAATATCCCGTTCCTTTTTCCCGAATCGTACTAGAATAACCTACAAATGATTTATATACCAAATTTTGTTAAATTTGGTATATAAATCACTTGTAGATTATTGAAAAATTCTACACAACAAATTTTGTTAAATTTATTCCATTAGTTTTTAGCTAAAGTGGATAAAAGCAATTTCTGCCGGCCATTTCGCAAAGAAGGCATATTCTTACGAAAGCATACGAAGACATGCATACGAAGGCATGCATACGAATCGAACAATAATCTAATGAACATCAGGGTTTCCCACATAAAACATACCAACCAAATTTTATGAAATTCAATACATCAGTTTTTCAGTTAGTGTGGATGCAATATCCTCACAGACACAGAAACACACACAGATACACCCTTACACACACAGACGTCTTCCTAAAAATAGTTTTTTCGTATTCTAGAAGTCCCAAAACGTGTAGATCCTTCGAAAATTCGAGTTCCGATCTTCGACACGATTCCAATACTTTGAATACACACACACACACACACACACATATATTATCTGTGTATCTGTGTATTATCTGTGTATCTAAATTCCGTGCTTACGCAATTACAATAGTTGTGATTTTAAATGATCCCTAAACTTTTATTATTTCTTCAACGAAACCTAATTTTAACTTATGCAGAATGCAAATATCTCAAGCGATTGTAAGGTGAGTTACATAAGAATTGCTGAATTTTTTCACACAAAATTATTTAGCTCTGGAGTCTGGAATACAAGTTATATGAATGAAATATTCATTAATTTTGCATAGAGAATCAGATGATTTGTATTTCGATACAGTTTTAAATATTTAAGTATAATAAATTACTGTAGTACTGTGATAATGTAAAAGATATCACCACTGAATGCATCACAATGTAGAAATTTTTAATTGAAATTGCATTTCAGTTGGAAAGTGTTTCATAATCAATGCTTATGCATGATTGATCTTTCTTGTATATTTTTATCACCCTCTTTAATAATGTAAGTATCAGGACTAATAAAATGTTAAAATATCCCTTCCGATTTGAAATTCCATATGTAGTCCTGTCTCGTTACGCATGTTATTTGTGTAACAGCTATGAATCTCTCTCTATAAAAAATCCTGCAAACTTTTGCTCCTACATTGCGAAGACGAAAAAAGTACAGATATCAAAATTTCCATATAGACTAGTATGAATCCGTAGATGTGCGGAATCTTACTAACCTATATGGAAAGAAGTGCTTAGAATGTTGCTATACGTCTTAGTTAATTAATAATTAATTAATATAAAATTTAGGATTGCTGGTATGGACAAAAGTTTAATGGGTCGAACCGACTTTCATCTTCTCTATGATCGGTAGATGACAGCAATATCACAAAGATGGTTGATAACCGAACAATTATATTTTTATTGTTGATTACTTTGGAACGTTCGCAACTATAATTGCCATGAACAATTTTGATTATAATGTAATTGTTAATGCAGTTAGTTAACAATTACATGCCTTATCGATGATATTTATAATTAAAAAGTATAGCAACTAAGAATGTCAGGGCAACTTATAAATCAGTTACCAATTATGCGTCTTATTGCTGACTCTTATAAACAATGAAATAATTACTAAAACTAATTTTTCATGATCACGAATTAAATATTAACCTGCTTATTAATATAAATCATATTTGTTTTCCCTTTAATATAAAATGGAAATATTGTTCTAGCACTAGGGAAGATAGCATAACAGAATTGCTCTTTAGGGTTGACGAGTGTAGCGAGCAGGAGTGGTACCTTTAGTGTATTTAAACAAATTCAATTCCTTTTAAACTGTTTTCGTGTTTAAGTAAATAACTACGTACGTACTACCCTCTCACACTTTATAATCATATTTCTTACAATTTTATTAATATTTTAAAATGCTTTCAGAATTTTTTAAGCATGTGTATAAAAATGGCAATCAAGTAAGAAAACAGATATTCTTCTACTAGCATTTTTTTTATTTACTTTTAAATTTCCAATGCAACTCTGTCAGCTTCGATCCCCCTTGTCAAAGCTCCCGACTTTGCTGATAATCTTTGACAATTAGTCTCCGTATTATCTAAATCCTCTCCCCCATAGCATCATGTTACCCCGAATTAAAGCAGCCTCCCGAAGATTGATGTTCGAAGATTAAAGATTCTTTTTCTTTGGAAAATTGCCTTGATAAAAGTTTCGGAGCTGTTGAGTAGAAAATTCGGCCGTAAAAGCAGAATGCAGAAAAAAATATAAATTCAAAAGTTGTTTTCGTACATAATAAACGAAAATGTCTCTCTCTGTGTATGTGAGCGGGTGTATGTGTGTGCCTGTCTGTCCAATCTGTAGCGGGAAATTTAAGCGCTGTGCGAATATAAAATGTGATACATAGGTACTTTAAGGCACAAATAAGTGCACCTTGACGGTTTTTTTTAAATTTCGAATTAGTTTTATAGTTATTTTATGTCTTACCCCGTTTTAGGCAGATATTTACACAAATCAATTAAACAATCGAGACCTAAAATATTATCAGAGAGTTTTCAGCTTGGCACCATCCGAAAAGATTGAAAAACGCTCTTTCAAATACTTTAAACGCAGTTTATACGGTTTATAGATGAATTATTACGAATTTCAAATATATATATATATATATATATATATATATATATATATATATATCCAAAAGGAATAAAAAGAGAAGTGAACAAATTTAGTACTACAAATTGGTCAGGGGGATTGTGATCCCCACTCCCCGGTTAAAGCATGATTTGAGCCGCGGAAGCACTCCCGGAGGCCGGTACTAATTTGAGAATGTTATACACCAAAAGTATATAAATACATGACAAAACAATACAAACCAAACGTGAAAAAAATCAAACTTAAATTTCACATTTTAAGCACCTAAATTCAAAATAAATATCACCAAAACCAATGTTGACTCAAATTCTATAAAAACATCCATACCAACAATGTTCATACCTTCATCACCTTTATCATAATGATTCATACACCCATACTCGTCGTCCTCAACTTCATTTGTGTCACCATACTACGCCAAAAATGTTTGTAAAGAGCCGTCACCAACTTGCCCACCACACTATATATATGCTCTACCGTGACCTCTACTATTATTTCTTTTGGAGATATATATATTTTGTATACGATAGGTAATGGCAGTAAAGTGCCTTTTGCATTGTTTGCATTTGGGTTTAGTATACAGTTTTGGTTTTTATGACATTTGTGTGTGTATATATATATCTAGTTTTCGTGCGTTTTAAACTGCTCCGATTTTTGTATTACGATATACAAAAATTAACATGCCATTCAACGTTCATATTTTTATAGCAGCTCCTAAATATACCACAGACTACTCCAAAAAAGAAAACATTTTCATAACTCTATTCATGGATTAATTATAAATTTTTTATACGAGGCATGTATTTCATTTTTTGAACAAACGTAGCAATTCCCCACTACAGCTCATTTCTTTCTTTTGTAATTCATTAAATCGAGTTTGATAGATAGTACAAAATAACACTGTGTTTTTTACATTACAATGAAGTTGCAGTTTCATTCCAATGTTTGTCTTTATTTGAGATTTGGCCATGTTTTTAAAGGCGATGTGGCAGAAATATGAAAAATTAAAGCATCTCGATTACGGTGGGTCCTACCAAATCTACCGAATATTGTGAAATTTGACCAATTTGTTTTTCAGCTGGAGTGGATACATACATTGCAGAGGCAGATATATAGATAGACACATACACAGACGTCAAGCTAGAAAAATTTGTGTATTTTAGAGTACTCGAAAATTCGAGTTGCGATTTTCGACACGATATCAATTATTTTCCTATACGTTACCATGTATTGTAGATAAAATAAAAAAAAATATTACTTTGTAAGGAAAGTCATGTGCTGAACGAATCAGATTTTCAACTGATGAGCGATCTTTCTATGTATAAATCGATTTAAAGAGGAAAGTACTTCTTTCTTTCCAATGCTGAGCGTGACTTTTGCAAACGATGCCACTTACTAGGCAGGAGACTAATTTAAAGTCGCTGAATTTATCAAATAAATACACGCTCACTGTAACAAACATATATATTTTTTACAAATAAGTGCAAATTCGACATGGAATGAGATGTGACATGGAATTAGATATGACATGGAATTAGATGCGACATGTAATTAGATATGAAATGGAATTAGATATGACATGAAATTAGATGTGACGTGAAATTAGAAACTATAATTATTTTTCAATAAAATTTTGTATTTCAACAAGAAATTTATGAAAGTCATTTATATTGTGGCAAGTGCTGTGTAAATTTCATTTTCAACGGAATTATTAAGAGTTTTTATACTTCATTCGTACTTTATAGTTTTATTTTATTTTATTCAATTTACGTGGCACTACAGATGAAATCCCGTTACAGTAGCCACACAAATATAAAAAGAACAGAACATAAAGTACAACAATACTAAGTAGTACACATGCCAAGCACATCCAAACAGGCTCTTTTAAAACAGGCAAGAGTCAAATTAAATATATCAATATCTATACAATAGGTATTATATAGATCAACAATAGGTAGATCAACAATAGGATCTATACAATAGGTATTATATAGATCAACAAATTTATAGATAGAATAGCATTTTATATTATTGTGTTTAACAGTAGTATTGTGAAACAAAGTTTTTTTTCTAGTATTATTTACAGGTATATGAAATTCCAGGGAAGAAAGTAGAGTTGGGAAATCAATAGTGTTATTTAAGACTTTATAATAAAAAAAGAGGCAGGACCATTTTCTTCTTTTTTCAAGAGACATTAAATCATATTTTTGTCTGAGATTACTCGTATGCATATCATAAGGATAATATCCAGTCAATCCATAGTGCGTAAAAGTTTATTTTGCACGACTTCTATTTGATGAGAATGCAGACTGTAAACAGGGTCCCAGATCACTGCACGATATTCCAAAATTGGTTTAATAAGGGTATTATAAATGCAAATAATAGTATCAGACCTGGCAAAAACACGAGATCGTCTTAGGGTGAAACCAAGTCTTTGGTAGGCTCTTTTAATAGTATTATCGACATGTCTCTGAAAGTTAAAAGTATCATCAAAAGTGACATCCAGTCCAATGAAAAGAGTGAAATCCATAATATAAGTACATCGAGATAGAGGTAAATTATTTAAAATGTAATTGTAATTGCGAATATTACGGATCCTAGCCATACTCCTAACATAGCATTTCGAAACATTTGAATGGAGTTTATTTAAAACAGACCAGTTATACAGTACATCTATAACTCTCTGCATCAGTTCATAATCAGTTAATGAGTTGATTTTCAAATAAAGTTTCAAGTCATCTGCAAACACAGCACATTTTGCAGTTTTAAAAATCCGGGGTATTTCATTAATAAAAATTAAAAAAATAAGTGGGCCCAGATTTGATCCATGAGGAACACCAGATGATATATTATACGTTATTAGTATTTTACGCGTTATTAGTTTTTATTTTATACTTTATTAGTTTTTTATTTATACTTTATTCGTACTTTATAATTTTTATACTTTATTACTTTTTTACTTATTTCGTACAGTTATACGAATTTTCGGTAAAAAACAGAACTGATATATACAGAACTGGAAGTGGAAATCCTTAGAGAACCCTCCTATCTCCTTTTCATTTTAATTCTGAATCCATATCAGTCATCATTAAAGCTAATCCTGATAAAAAACATGTTTCAAGGAAAATGTTTGAATTGGAAATGGGAAAACATCAGAAAATAAAAATTATTATTAAGTGCTCAAAGATCTCTTAAAATATTAAAAAGTGAGAAAATAAATTCATCATATTGAATATTTTATATTTTATAAAGTGTAACTTTAGAAATACACCTTAAATTTCTTGTGATAAATCTATTCTTTTTTTTAAAGTTATTTTATAAAAAGTTGGAAAGTAATATTTTAAAAAAAAGTTGGTAACTATGAACTATTTGTCGAACAAAAAAGGGTATTACAGTCTATGCGCAATATTACTCAAAAATTTTTACATCCAGATCCAAACTTTTCATATCTGCCTATACTTCAAAAGCAATTGCTTATTATGGACCCAATTTAATTTTTACTTAAAGTACATTTCTAATTTATGCAATATCGCACTTAGATTTCACCAAATTATCGAAATTCAGACAACAGAATCTCCCAAAACAAATATATCCTTGCAACTCGAAAAAGTGAAAAACTTTATATAGACTAACATATATTATATATTCTGAGAATTCCATAACGTTTTCTTTCAGAAGTTTCAAAGTTATCTAGCACGCAAAGTCAAAATCCACATTCTGAAATAAATATCCGACAATTTTTCAATGAATTCTCTCATATATAATATAAGACATTTAGGGCTATATCTTTGGTAATTATAGAAAATTTTTCAGGAGAGTTATTTAAATGTTCAGAAAAGCTTATATATCGATATGTATTTTATTTTTAAAATCAAAATATTTTAAAGTTTAGCTGTCCTATGACCCCCTTACCACACATTTCCCTTTATAATTACTTTCCTTATATACATAATGTATAAAGAAAGTATTGTGACGGGGTCGAAAATTCGAAATCGTGTTTTCGACGGGAGAGCACGTTTCAAGCATCCCTGATCACGAATCAAACATTTTTGAAGTGATGTCTGTGTGAAAGTATGTGTGTGTGTGTGTGTGTGTGTGTGTGTGTCAGTGAGTCTGCGGAGACGATAACTGACGAATGAATGGACCGATTTGAACCAAATTTGGTACAAAAATCACAATCCGTAAACACTGGAAGCCTATTATTTTTATACGTAATCGAATGTTCAGAACCCCTCTAAATTTTCGAACCACTAACTTTAAAACCACTAATATAGTTACGCAAAAAGACATTTCTTATATAATTTTTAACGAAAATCTCGCCAAATTAACGAAAATCTCGCCAAATGATTAAAATGACGCTAAATCAATGAAAATGACGACTAATTGTCGAAAATTCAATATCTTGGAAAGAATATTAGTATCTACTATTAGAAAACCTATTTTTTTACTGTAAAAGTAGTAAATTCATTACATTATATAAGAAAAGTCATGTGTTGCCCACTTCAGATTTTTTTTACTGTAAAAGTAGTAAATTCATTACATTATATAAGGAAAGTCATGTGTTGCCCACATCAGATTTTTTTTTACTGTAAAAGTAGTAAATTCATTACATTATATAAGGGAAGTCATGTGTTGCCCACATCAGATTTTTTGATATTGAATCCATATAAGTCATTATTTAAGCTCTATTTATAGTCAATCTTGAAACATATATGCTTCGAGGAAGATGAAAATGTTTGAGTCGAAAATGAAAAAAAAACTGGACCTGGAAATCAGGTGTGAAAGCCCCAGGCCGTCCGGCTCGTCCGGAGGACTTAGAGCAGCGAGATGGACGACCGGGTGGAAATCAGGTGTGAATCTATTTACCTCTTTTGAATTTCCATGCTGAATTCATATCAGGCATCATAAAATCTCTATTTACAGTAGATCTAGAGAAATAGATGTTTCACAAATTTCTGCTTTAAAATCGCTAAATATTTTGTTTTTAATTTTACTGGATCGTCAATGAATAACGCACTTTTAGAAAAATAAAATCATTCTCATCTTGAAATTTCTATATTACTTAATATGTATTGAATCACTCAGCTTATATGAAATCTAACCGTATTCAAAATTCCAAATTGACATCTAAAATCATTTGGATAGCATGTCTTATAACATAAAATTCACGAGACAAATTTGAATGTTGTAAATTTGATGTCCAAATAGCTCACTACGTTCTGAGCATTAGATGGAATAATACACATACGGCCAATTATTCTTGGGTATTCTCCCATTTCATATTAGATCCTGGAAATTGTTTGTTTTAACACACGTAACAAGAATTTTATGAAGAATCCCATTGATTAAAAATAATGTGTAAACTTCATTATTAACAGAGCTATTAAGCAATTTTAATCTCTATTGCATACTTATTTGGGACAATATTTCGAGGTTTCGAAAAATATAACTGGAATTGCATCAACAGAACCGTAAATGGAAATTTTTAGAGTCCTTCAAACTCTTTTAATTTCAATGCTGAATCAATCCAAAATAGTCATCATTTAAGCTCTATCTATAGCCAATCTTGAGAAATAGATGTTTCATGACTTTTTTTTAAAGTACAGAAAAAACTATTAAATTTTTAATAACTCCATCCCTCAGACCTCCTAGAATGCACCAAAATACAATACTGGAATGCACCAAATGCAATACTGGATTCGCACCAGTCATCAACTTTACTTTAGATATAGCCAATTATGAGAAATAGATGTCTCAATTTTTTTGCTTTAAAGGAAGTAGAAGAACACAAAGTTTTAATCAAAGTTTTAACCACATCCCCTAGATCTTATAGAATGTAGTACTGAATTCGTATCAATCATCATCTTTACTTTATAAATCTTGAGAAATACATGTTTCAAGAAATTACTTATACCAGAAGTGAAATAATAGTCAGAAGTGTAAATCCTTAGAGAACGCCCCATTTTCTACCAGGATTTGATGTTGATGTCTATCATGTTAAATCCATATCAGCCATTATCAAAGCTGTATCTATAGATAACGCTAAGAAATGGACGTTTCACTGCAAATTTTTGAACCGGAAATCAAAGAGAAACCGTAAGTGAAAAATTTTAGTAAACAACAAAACTTCCTCTATAATTTGATGCTGAATCCATATCAGTCATCATCTGAGTTCCATTTATAGCAGATCCTGAGAAATAGATGTTTCAAGGAAAAATTTTCGTAAGAGCAATAATATGGCAACATTTTTGCCACCATTCAAAACATTGTTGTAACCATTCAAATATACACTTAAAATTTGTTTGTAAAGTCAATGATTAACTTATAATTATTTTTAAAAGTACGCTTTCATTTTTAAATAAACTGTGTTGATTATAATCAAATTGGTTTCTGATTGAGCTGAGAAAATTTTTAGTTATGGTGTGAATAATATATGGACATATACAGAACGACAGAATGATAAATGAATAACGTTCTATTGTTATTACCAAAACTTAATTGTAATACAATTTCAATAATGTCTATCTATGTTTTGAAATTAAAACCTTCTATTTATAGATGTAGCTTTATGGATAGATATCTGAGAAAATTTGGTTTTTAAACCTGAAGATTCGGATAAAAATATTTTAATACCAATTACTACATTTGATAACTACTTGGTTATTCCCAAATTGTACTTCCATTTTCAATATGAACTGCACAACGTTTTTATACACTACGTGACAGTGAAACTGATACTGAGACACCAAGAAGAAGTGGGCAGAAAGTGATGAAAATCGGCAAACAGAGAGCGACAGCAATGAACAATAAGTGGTGTTTACCGCAACATGATACACCTATAAACTGAGCGATAACACAATCTGATCAGTAGGTTTTAGGCGGCGAAACAGGCAGTAACACGTCTAGGTACAAAGTCAATGAGCATGCGGATAATGTAATGAGGGATGATTGCCCATTCCCTACCAATCATTTGCCAGAGATCGTCTGCTAAACGCAGCTGTGGCAGAGTATACAAGCGACGTCCAATCACGTGCCAGATGTGTTCGATTGGTGAGAGATCAAGGGAGACTGGTGACCAGGAAAGCACCTGGCTATCTTGCAAGGCATTTTGGCTGATGCGTGCCATGCGTGGTCAGGCGTTATCCTGCTGGTAAATGGTATTGGACATCCCCTGAAGGAAAGGTTGTATCACCGGCCGCAGCAAGTCCTCCACGTATCGTTGGGCCGTCATAGTGCCCTCAATACGGACCAGAGGTGACCTGCTATCGTAGGCAATGGCACCCCAAACTATGATGCCGCACTGTCGCGGGGAGTAGCGATCTACAGATGCGGGCGGATTGGACCTGTCACCACTTCGACGCCAGACTCGTACACGGGGCAACCATCTTTGCTAAAACAGAAGCGGGGCTCATCTGAGAACACAACCCGGTGCCTTTCCTTCGTCCACGTGGCTCTATACCGACACCATTGGGAACGTAGGCGTCTGTGCTGTTGGTCCAATGGCAGTCTTCTTAACAGGCGCCTTGAGTGCAGATCGCCGGCGACTAGTTGGCAGATAATGGTCCTGGTCGATATGGGAGCATCAAGGGTGTCCAGCACATGCTGCAAAAGACAACGGAAGTGGTCTGCGGCGCCTCTAACTCTTGCCGGCGGATACGTCAGTCCACGCGTTCTGACGTCGTTCTGGACGTATCAGCAACCCTCAAACGTGCCACACCCCCTTGTTCCAACCATCATCGCCACAGGCGGTGCACCGTGGACGCTTGAAGGTGGCCGGACACTAAGATTTAAGGCATGGACAAACCTGCCATTCTGAAACCGATAGCCCTACCCCTCGTGAAATCGTTTGCTGGAACTGCCACGGTTGGTGGCGGCCTTGCTTTCTCTGCTGCTACACGGTGCCTCTGAGACAAGAAAATAATTTCAGAATGATTTTCCTGGCAGACAGAGCGGCGCGACCATTGCCGATTATGCAGGTTCCTTCCCTTATAGCTCACTCAACGTGTGCGGGACAGCTGTGCATTTTGCATCATTTACATAACTCGGTGAGCTGCGTCTACCCTGCAATTTGCATATTTTTCTGCCCACTTTTTTTTGGTTTCTCATTTTCACTGTTACGTATTGTATACATATATACAAAAAAATTATATATATATATATATATTATATATACAATATATATATATACAGGGTGTTCCATAAATTCCGAATTAGTTTAAAAATTCCTAAAAATTGAAGGAATTGATATATTTGAATGCGGTTTGCGACAAATTTAGTCTCATGAAGGGAGATTTTTTTTTTGGTAGAGACAAAAAAAATAGTTCAAAATTTTGTCAGTAGAGGGCGCTGCACGCAAGAAATCACAGAATTCCGTGTAAAACTACGTTTATTTGCATGCAGGCAAATGTTTACAAGCACATCACAGTACTAGAGCACTTGTTCTATGTGTCCGCCATCACCACAAATGATAGTTTGCAAGCGAGTGACAACACCGTTAACTGCAGCATGTAGCATATCCGGATGGATGGATGTAGGAGATTTCGTGGCGAATGGCATCCTTTAACTGCACTAAAGAAGATGGGCTGTTGCGGTACACTCGGGACTTAACATAACCCCAGAGCCAAAAATCTGGGGATGTTAAGTCCTGTGAGCGAGGGGGCCATTCAATTGTACAGTGACGGCTGATTAATCGTTCTTCAGTAAAGGTTCTGCTCAGGAACTTCTTCCCTTTGTTTGCGATATAAGGAGGTGCCCCGTCTTGCATGAATGTCACTGTGTCAAGGACATGATGTTCCAATAAGCACGGTATCACTTTCTCCGTTTGCATTTGCAAGTAGCGTGTTCCATTAATTGAGCACGTCTGCCAGCCTGCTTTTGCACAGGGGTGTTAAAAAAAAGGGCCCACAATAATGGACGCAGTGAATCCACACCAAACAGTAACACGTGGGGAATGTACGGGCTCCTCACTGTAAGCATGTGGGTTTTCCTTTGCCCAGATTCTACAGTTATGGGTATTGACTCTTCCATGCAATGAAAAATGAGCCTCGTCTGTCCACAAGATATTGAGCAGCCATTGTGGATCTTTGTCGATTTTCGACAAAGCTCAATTTGTGAATTGCACTCGCTTAGCTGTGTCATTTGGTAAAAGCTGGTGCAGTGAATTCAAATTGTAGGGGTACAGCTTTAATACACCATGAAGGATGCGGAATACCGATGTCTTCGGTATACCACTTATCTTGCCCGTTCTCGTGCGCTACTTGCTGCACTCGTTGACTGTTCCCTTCTAGTGTGCATTTGCAAAGCCACAGCGGAGGTACGGACCTCTGACAAACGTGGTCTACCACTGCGAGGGCGATTACACAAACTACCCATTTCTTCGAAACGTCGTACCAGGGAAACCAGTGTGGCAGAAGCGACTGGACAAGAACCTTTCTTCCATCTCTTCTGTGTCCGAAACCTTCGTAAAGTTTCTTCAGTCGGCGATTTGTGGCTGAGGTAAAACAACTCAACCAATAACGCTTTATCCACCTATGTCAACATCACAATGAAAGCCAGTAACAGAAAAATTCAGAAACGAGCTTTAAATCATACACCCAGCATTTTATAGGACTCTGAATTGCATATTTCCTGTAATTGCTCGCGTGCAGCCCCCTCTATTGACAAAATTTGAACTATTTTGTTTTCTCTAGCAAAAAAATCCCCCTTCATGAAACTAACTTTGCCGCAACCGCATTCAAATATACCAATTCCTTCAATTTTTAGGAATTTTTAAACTAATTCGCAATTTATGGAACACCCTGTGTATATATATATATATATATATATATGTGTGTGTATAATACGTATATATATAAACACCGTCTAAATTTATTCAAAGAAATAAATAATAAATACAAGTTCCAATGAAAGACACGCTTGTTATACCTATTAGAGTAAAATATTTTGTCTACGTTGATACACATTCCTTTTTTCTACAAATGTATCTACCAATATTTCACATTATTTTCTATTTTATGAAATTCGTGATATACGTAAACAATGCTAATTTGCGATATCCCTGGTTCGTGCTTACGGTTTTCCCGTTCCTGGGACAATAGTTGATTAAAATGAAAAAAAAAATGCCATTTATCATGGCCAGGACATTAGCTGAGACAAATTGCACTTGTTAAAAAGAGCGCGTTCATGTCCACAGATTTAAAACTAAAATAATGTAAAATAGTCTTATTGCTTCAAGTGAGTGGTACCGAATCTGTATCCATTCTCTCGGGTTTTCATTCCAATTTTTATATTTTAGAAACAACAGATTCCTATGATTTAATTTTTCTGAAAATCTTTTGGCTGCTTCTAAATATCAAGTGAAATAAAAGATCAAATCATTTCCAAAGAGATAATGTTTTCACCATAAGAAAGTAAATTGATTGAAAAATTGCAGTAGATATGATTGTAAAATTCTTTAAATTGATTGAATTGAGTTAATATAACAGTCTGCTTCATTTTTATATTTTTACAGAAAAAAAATGACTTTTAAATTTGAAAGTTCTTAAATTCTCATTAAAATTCCAGTATTTTTAGATTGGTAATAATCCAAATTCCATTTAAATCGACAGACATTTTGTCCACACACTCATACTTACACACATACATCAATTTAGGCATCAGCTCGAAACGTTTTGTCCCCCCTCCTCCCAAATCAGATATCTTCAAAACGTGTTGTCCCCCCTCCTCCCAAATCAGATATCTTCAAAACGTTTTGTCCCCCTCCTCCCAAATCAGATATCTTCAAAACGTTTTGTCCCCCCTCCTCCCAAATCAAATATTTTCAAAACGTTTTGTCCCCCCTCCTCCCAAATCAGACATCTTCAAAACGTTTTGTCCCCCTCCTCCCAAATCAGATATCTTCAAAAGGTTTTGTCCCCCCTCTTCCCAAATCAGATATATTCAAAACGTTTTGTCCCCCTCCTCCCAAATCAGATATCTTCAAAACGTTTTGTCCCCCCTCTTCCCAAATCAGATATCTTCAAAACGTTTTGTCCCCCCTCTTCCCAAATCAGATATCTTCAAAACGTTTTGTCCCCCCTCCTCCCAAATCAGATATCTTCAAAACGTTTTGTCCCCCTCCTCCCAAATCAGATATCTTTGAAACGTTTTGTCCCCCTCCTCCCAAATCAGATATCTTCAAAACGTTTTGTCCCCCCTCCTCCCAAATCAAATATCTTCAAAACGTTTTGTCCCCCCTCCTCCCAAATCAGACATCTTCAAAACGTTTTGTCCCCCTCCTCCCAAATCAGATATCTTCAAAAGGTTTTGTCCCCCCTCTTCCCAAATCAGATATATTCAAAACGTTTTGTCCCCCTCCTCCCAAATCAGATATCTTCAAAACGTTTTGTCCCCCTCCTCCCAAATCATATATCTTTGAAACTTTTTGTCCCCCCTCCTCCCAAATCAGATATCTTCAAAACGTTTTGTCCCCCTCCTCCCAAATCAGATATCTTCAAACCGTTTTGTCCCCCCTCCTCCCAAATCAGATATCTTCAAAACGTATAACTCAATCTAAACTTCAATACTAATAATCATAGAACTGGCCTGTAGAGAACGTTTTTAAAATTTGCTTTCTACTACTACTGCAGATAACTACAACTGCAGATAACTACTACTGCAGATAACTACATCCATTAATCACATTCTTGTTTATTATGTGTTTGTTAGCATGGAATAGCCGAAATGTGCAATGGCGACAGAAAACCTACCATTTGCTCAAAATTGTCTTGTTGCTATAGCAGATATAGGCTATTGTTACGATGTATTATCTGAAATTGAGTGTTTTCTCAAGATATAAGAGTCCAAATTTCTAGATTACTATCACTTTTCTTTAAAAACATTAATACGCGTAAATAGGAACAATATACAACGAATAGCTCAATGCCTATCTTACAAGATCAACAAACAGCTGTCAGAAACAATAAAACAGCAATTAAGTACTCAGCTAATTCACAGATGTAGTTGGGACTGTTCTTAAAACACTTCCGTATCTCACAACACTCTGTAGAAACTTCCAGAAGGGGCTTCTATCGTTCTAGTATATTCAATAAGTCCCAAAAAATCTCCAAGTCGCCGATAAATTCCAAATTGGCAGACCCGCCCAGGGATTTAGAATATGGCAACTCTACATTCACGTAATAAGGATGACTTCCTGTAATGGTGTCTACACCTTGAATAGGGCAAAGGTCTTGAATAGAAACAAAGGTTCGTTATGTATTGTTTTAACAGAGGCACAACATTTTACATATTCGTGCTGATAAGCGAATAATAAATACAATAACGGTTCTTGGATACTGTTTTCTGCACAACGAGAGTAATCCAATTCTGCTTTTAGATATTGTCCCACTATTGTGTCTCATGCAATGTAAATAATTACATTAAGAACAAAAAATCTGATGTGGGTAGCACATGACCTTCCCTTATATAATGCAATGAATTTATTACTTTTACAGTAAAAAAATATATTACTTTCATAGTAGTTATTTATATTCTTTCCAAGATATTGAATTTTGGTCAATGAGTCGTCATTTTCCATGTCGTAGCGTCATATTTATCCATTTGGCAAGATTTTCGTTAATTTAGCAACGTTTAAAAAAGTCGCCAATTTGGCGACATTCCACCAGATTCGTCGTCAAAATCTCGCCAAGCGTTATGGACGAAGATATAAGTAATTCTTACTGCAGATGAATGACTATTGGCGCTCAAATACAAAAGTATTACTCAAAGTACCTTTTTTCATGAATGGAATGAGCTAGATCCACGAGAATGATGTCACCAAATTTATCGCATGTTATTACATATGAAAAGTGAACATGTTTCTCAATAGGAAATATTTTTTTTATTTTATATGACTTTTTGATAATTTTTTTGAAAAATGTGCAATATCTCGAGAACGGTTCATGTTAGCGTTCTAAAATTTATGTCAATCGTTTTCTAATGAAAAATTACATAAGAAATGTCTATTTACGTAACTTTATTAGCGGTTTTGATATTTTGACGATTTTTTCAAAATTTCATTCGAAAATTTAGGGGGGTTCTGAACTTTCGATTGCATATAAAAACAATAGACTTCCAGTGTTTATGGATTATGATTTTTGTACCAAATTTCGTTCGAATCGGTCCATTCGTTCGTCAGTAATCGTCTCCACAGGCTCACTGACACACACCACACACACATACTTTCACACACACACATACTTTCACACACACACACACACAGACATCACTTCAAAAATGTTTGATTCGTGATCAGGGATGTATGATACGTGCTCTCCCGTCGAAAACTCGAATTCGAATTTTCGACCCCGTGACAATACTTCCCTTATACTTTATATATATAAGGAAAGTAATTATTGTGCGGCACAGCGTATTTTATTACATTGTTATCTCAAATAATGTAAACAACGTTCTACAACATGGCTTAATTATTTATTTATATGGAATCAACATCACTGAAATGTGAGTGACATTCCACCTCTAAACAAATGCAATATTTAAATGCTAATCTGGATTCGCAAGAGATGGAAATTTAATTAGCGATTTCCATTACTTCAATTCCCAAGAGTTTAATATAACTCCAGAGCGTGCTGAAGTAAATTTCTATCAGAAACGTAAATCCAATATAATTGACTGGAATTAAATGATATGCTATTTCCACTTAAATTAATTTCAAGGTAATTTGAGATATCCAAATTTAGTCGAAAGTATGAATTTCAGTACCTACAGTGGGAATTACATATACCTTCTTCAGTATGAATTACATATACCTACATGAGATACTTCCTTGTGATTTTGTATGCCTCAAAAGTGAATTCTTGTTAGAACATTAAGATCTGGACATACTTTTATAAGTGACGCTTCAAGAAATTACGTACATTGTGAAAGTCAAGAAATACATGAAATATATGAGTATTTTGAGCTTTGCAAATAGCAGAATATTTGAGCAATTTGTAGCTATTTTTGGAGGGGTTAAATGTTTTAATTTTCATAACTATTATTAGATCAGATTTAACTATTATTATATTATACAAAACTATAAAACAAAACATCTTACTGTGGTAAAGCCTGGTGATAACGGATAAAAGCGTAAAAGGCCATTAACAATCCTAAAAAATGAAGAAAATATTTTATTGCATTTACCTGCGAATCTACATATTATCTCTAAATCACTGATTGACTTTGCATATACAGGGTATTTCACAAAGAACTCCCTAACTTTGAAATGAAGCAACTCGGAAATGGTGGTCGATAGAGGGAGCGTTAAATCTTTGGACGGTTCGGCTGTTGAAACGTAAAAGGAGGTTAGCGTACAGAAGTAAGTGGATGAAGTCATGTATTCTGTGGAGCGACCTGGTTTTCTGGTACTCGAATATCACCGGTTAAATCGCAATCCTACAGCACCAAGGCGCAGTTTTCAATCCCGATTTAAAGTTGCCAAAAGTTCTGATGTGAAAAAAATTCGCCAGCTTTTCGACAAATTTCAACGGACAAACAGCGTAGCTGATGAGTTAGTTAGACCTGCTGTTCCCAGGCAATCTGCAGTTGCACCTGGAAACGTTGCGACAGTTGCTGCATTTATTCAGTCTAATCCGAGGAAATCCACCCGAAGAGTTGCAGATGAATCCAGATTAACGCCATCCCTCACACATAGAATCCTGAGGAACACCCTAGACGTGTTTCCGTTCAAAATCCAATGTCAGCAAGCCGTAACAGTTTCAGCTGTGCAACAAAGAAAAGAGTTAGCGAACGATACGCTCGCCATGATTGATGGTGATAGATTTTATGTTGGCTGCATTAGTTCACAGATGAGGCCCATTTTCACCTGGATGGCGTCGTGAACAGAAAAACCTAGAGTTTTGGGGCTACCGAAACCCCGAATTTGAGTCAAGCACGACCACTACATTTCCCAAAAATTACCGTTTGGGCTGCAGTATCGAGCAAGGGCATTATTAGCCGGTTTTTCTTGCGAGAAACGATTACTACTGAACAATACATTGCGGTTTTGGAACAATTTGCCGCCAGGGTACAAGCGTTGGAGAATCATCCAGGCACTTCATAGTTCAAGCTAGATGGGGCCGACCACACCGTATCCCAGGCGTTTTTGCACTTCTTGAGGAATACTTTGCTTTGAACTATTCCACATTAAGATGAGTGGACGGTGTTCCAGTAAATATCGAATAGTTCAAAGCAATGAACCATTCCACATTTACTGGAACACCGGCCACTCATCTTGCTGCTCATACCCTAGGGTAAGTCGGGTGGCCTGGGTCTTCCATATTTACTGGAACAGGCATGGATTGGTCTCCATATTAAACAGATCTTACGACCTGAGACTATTTCCTGTGGGGCATATTAGAGGACACTGTTTTCCGCAATAATTCTGCAACACTGGATAAGATTGAAGAGTTCATTCGTCAGGTATGTGCGTCCATTTCTGTTGACACACTGCAAGGTGACTACTAATTTCATTCGTCGTTTAAGCCATCACTGTGCTCTGCAAGGTGCACATTTTGAATCGATTCTGATGCGATTGCAACGACTGCTTTACCAAGGACAGTCTCATCACTATTTAGAGCCCATTTCTCGGACTCCATACTGCGACTCCAGCGCACAATGCCATCTGTCAGCAACATTTGTAACTAATTTTGAAACTTTTGTATCAGATTTTTACGGCTTTTCCAACAAACATATCACTTGTTTCAGTCTCCTATCGATTACCGTTTCCGAGTTGTTTCAGTTCAAAGTTATGGAGTCCTTTGTGAAACACCTTGTACTTGGGACTTGATCTATAAGAAGTGAGAAAATCTAAAATCTTTGAATTGTATTAGAAAAACTTATGAATCTCGAATATTTTGTATCGATATTCCTTCAGCTGTAATTCACAAATGACTGGATACATAAATTTCCTTTTTATATCTTTGTGCTCAGAAAATAATATCCTGAATTTTCGTTACTAAATTTATTAGTGTACAACAACTTGAAATAATGGAATTTATAATTACAATAGGCGTTGTTTTATCTGTCGAGCATTTTAACTACCAAGGACATAAAATAAACTGTACAAATGATATTAGTTTAGAAATCTAAAATCGAATTATAGCTGATCACTGTTTTCATGAATTATGATATTTCTTCAGATCACACCTGAGTGAGAAAAGCAAAATTTCAACTATAAAAAGTACTCATAAGACTTACCTTAGTTTATGCATTAGAAACCTGGACTCTCACAAGACATGATGAAAAAGTTATTTGCATATTTGAGCAAAAATTTTTACTAAATATTTTTGATAGAATTCGGGGAAATGATATTTGGAGACGAAGATACAAATTATATAAAGATTCTGGCGTAATGAAATACATTAAAATTAACAGATTGCAATGGACTGGACATTTGATAGAAACAACAGATTCGCAAAGAAAATGTTTATTTCCACACCGATTAGGAAAAGACCTAGAGGACGTCCGAAGTTAAGATAAATAGTTTGTGTAGACAAGCACATTGATATGTTAAAATTATCAAGGACACCAAAGAAGGATTTTCTGACGAAGACACGCTGGGTTGTCGAGACATTGAGGATAATGATTATGAGGATGGCTTTTTTAATATATTTTATAATTGAAAGTGTGGTGAACAAAAATGAAGCATTAAGTCGGTTTACTTTTTAAAATAATAAATGAATCTTTGGATTGAATTAATATTCTTAATTAATATTGATCGTGAATCGAATAGTTCGTATATTACTAATGTGGCCGAAATAAACCACCATTACCTCTTTGCACGAGTTTCTAAAATATAAACATTAATTAAAACACTACACATTAAATTCTACATTTTGAACTTTTGAAATAAATATTGTTTATTTACACATATTATTATTAAGATTAAATTTACATTAATTTTAATAAACGTTTAAGGAGGAGGAAATTCACGTATGAGACCAGGTCTTTATATTATTCCAAAATCAATAATTGACTTAATATATTCGCAGATTGACACATAATTCTGTTTGCTGGTCTGTTTCTCATCATGTTTGGAATATTGAATGTTTCTTTTTCTGACATTTTGAGGCGAGCTTTCTCTTTTCTAACATATTCTCAAATTTCAACATAACCGCTACACTGCTTGCAAACACGACTCTCTGAACTTTTGGATAATCATTCTTATAAAATATCTTAACGCGTCTGTTCCCTCATTGCTTATGAAACGCACTCTTGGGCATTCATTGCTTAAATATCAACGCTACTGGATAGTCATTCTTGTTGCCTGTTTTGTCTCGCTACATGAATTCCCATTGTCGAATATTCATTCCATTATCCCCTTGTTGAAACATCATTTTACCTGAGGTCCAGATACGCCCTCCATATCTCGCATTGGTTGCTCCTCAGTGCGATGCAGCAACACTGCATCACTGGCTAATTTAGTTTCCAATGGTGCTTAGTGTAAGACCTGGCCCTTAGGATATATTTCCCGAACCACACCTGCAATTTGTGTGAAGTAAATTCATTACGGTCACGACCTTCCGTTCCAAGACTGTCTAAAATGCCGGCTACAAGTCTGCGCTTTGCATCGTTGTAAATATTCGTGAACATTAAAACTGCATAATTGACTCCTGGTCTCCCACAATGTTTATACCGTTTATACTTCAATTTATAACCATAGTACAAGAGCTATATAGAAATTAAAACAAGAAAGATCAATTATGCATAAAGCATTGATTATGAAACACTTTTCAACTGAAATGCAATTTTATTTAAACATTTCTACTACACAGTACTACAATAATTTATTATACTTGGAAATTTAAAACTTCATCAAAAATGGCAATGCTATGAATCGTCTGCTTCTCTATGGATATTTCATTCATATCATATAAATTCCAGACTCCAGAGCAAAATAATTTTACATGATAAAATTTCCGCAATTATTATGCAACTCATCTTACAATCACTTCATTTGTTTACATTATGCATACTACAGAAATTAGGCTTCGTTGTAGGAATAATTAAAGTTTAGTGATCATTTAAAATAAAAAAAATATTGTAATTGCGTTGACTCAGAATTTAGATACACAGATAATACGTGAAAATAAAGCGGTTTTATGATGGATGCAACACTAAATATACACTGCTCACAACTGAAATTGCAACACCATAAAGTTTTAGGTGTTGCTTGATGAAAATCGGGCAATGGAAACATCAAGGCGAGATATGCAAATGATCATAGTTTCGTTACGCATCGTGACGTAACACCTAGCCGAGCAGCATAAGAATGTCAGGGCAAGGAGGCGCGATATCACAGCTACATTGCAGTGTCATTGGTTTCTGGTTATAAAAATCATCACAGTATGCCGTAAGTACATCGACGTACCGCACACGTTCAGTTGTCGTCAAAGAAATGGCAACAAATCATTGTTTTATGTGAGGGAAAGTGTCTTCGAAAGATCTCTGAACTAATAGGTCGTGATGTAAACAGAGTTCAACGGTGTGTGTTATGGTTCATGAGAGACAACGAAACGGCACGAAGATCAGGTAGTGGAGCTTCCAAGTGTACCACACCACGTGAAAATCGTATGCTTCTGAGAAGCGTTGCGGGAGTGCCGTTTATCACAACATCCGTGTTACAACGGCATTTATCCCACACTACAGGTAACGTAGTTTCGACGCGAACAATTCGAAACTGTTTGCTTTATGCTGGATTCCGTGGTAGACGATCTTTTCGACACTTAACGTTTCAATGTCTTCACCGGTTATGTTGCCTTCAGTGGTGTCAAATGAGACGCAATTGGTCGACAGAATAGCGAAACATTCCATTGAATCATGATTATGTTTCGGAATGCCAGATGGCTGTATTCGCGTCTGGCGGCGTTTTCAATAAGGCCACCAGGAAGCTTTTCTATGAGTCGCCACATAGTCTCCATAAGTGATACCATGGTTTGAAGTGGTATAACATTTGATGGACGAACACATTTATTCCACGTTTCTGGCAGTATCAAGGCACAACGATACGTCTCTGGCATTCTGAGACCTGTGGTACAGCCATATCTGTTAACCAGGCCTGGACTGCTTTTTCAGCAGGATAATGCCAGGCCACATACTGCACGGGTAACTATGAATAGTCTTCAAGGTTTTGATATTCTGCCTTGACCAGCATATTCTCCGGATTTGTCGCCAATTTAGGATATATGGGACATCATGGGTCGCCGATTCAGAGAACTTCCACTTACAGCAAACCATGTTCAGTTACATGCCCAATTGCATACTGTGTGGAATGTCATCCCTCTGCACACCATTGACAATCTCATGGACGGTATGCCTCATCGTATTCAATCCTGCATAGCCGCTCGCGGTGGGTCTATTCCATATTGATCTAATGTCAATAAAGTTCCATGTTTACATTTTCCAGGTATGATATTTTGATCATTTGCACATCTCCATATTACAATTATATTCTGTAAATTTCATAAGAATACATCTATTTCGTCATGGTGTTGCGATTTTAGTGGTGAGCAGTATAAATTTTAATGGTTTTTTAAAATCACGATGGTTCAACTGCGAAAATACAATGGATGCTATATTATATTTTGCAATAAGTCACGTGATCTCTTAATATGTCATATATATTTTGATGGTGTAATAATTATTTCAATATTTATTAAAAAACTATCTAACATATTTTGCTGAACTTTTTTTCATACATTTTATGTAATAATTTAAATGTTTCCTAAAACTTTCGAATAAAGATGTTTCGTAATGTTTCGAATAAAAATGCATCCCAAAACTTCGCTTAAAAATGTTTAAACAATTGGGTCCCATAGGGTTCAATGTATATCATTTTTTCAACATGGATGAAATCCGAAATTAATTGGGTGATATTATTCATTTACATTCCCATATGTCCCACAGACCGTCTCAACAGCATACAAAAGTTTCATTTTGATAAATTCATTTTTATGACAGTTAAAATGTCGATGCATATGTGCAAAAGTAATAGGCTCTAAATAAGTGCTAAACACGCATTTACCCGCTCCGATGTGCGTAGAAGATATTTGTCCACTCAAGCCCAACACCTTCTAAAGAGCTTAAGAGATGTTGGTAGGGCGCATCGGATGTTATGCGAATATTGTGTCACTCCTGCTATGCGGATGTAATATAACCTATAAACTCACACGGGACGCATGTGCTCTGGATAAGTAACCTTCATTAGCCCAAGCTTTAGTGAGTATAGTCGTTAAAGGTAAATTATAACACATATATAATTGAACTAAGGATGAGCCGGACGGTCTGGGCTTTCGACATATATAATTAAAAGCTGAGATATGGACAAATTAGTAAAACGCCTAAAAATGGGAAGGGCTGATATTTTATAAAATAAAGTCCCAGAGGGTCTTAACCTATTCAGTTTCCTTGATTGGGACAATAGACTAAACTTCCTTAATATAAATACTACTTTCTAAAATATTAATGAATATTATTGCAATCATAACAAATAGAACTTTTAGTGAGGTAGGTAAAAGGAAAGAAGGTTCATTTCGAATATAATTAGATGAATAAATAATAAACGGAATATATTATAATATAACAATAAAAGCCAGGCTGAAATTCCCAATCTGTTGATACAGAAATTTCCATAACAACGAACACTCATAAAGTGTTTTTCACCGTCAATTTTTATAAGCCGGCTAAAAAATTTATATATATATAAAAAAATTAGAAATAGAGAAATTAAAAAACCATTTTATTAGAATGCAAATATATGACCCCATATTCACGCAAAAAATTAAAATCGCTTACTGATTTTTAATTTGCTGATGGACGAATACAAAATTAATTTTTCTCATAACGTAATTCGTGAAGTATTTTCAAACAATAATTTAGGAAGGAACTTATTGTCTGACAGATTCCGTTCAAAGTTTATTTTGTAGAGTATTCTTTATTTCTTTTGCAAAACAGAAACTATGGGCTTTATCCGATCGCCAACGCACCCATTTGTGTGAAAATCGTTTAAACAGCTCTCGATGTAAAAAAACTAAAATTTTCACCGCGACTCCAAAAATACTTATATAATAAAATAAAAATAAATTTCTGGTTTACACTTGAAATATTTCAGAGTACTTTTACTACAACACTTAATTTTTATCGTAACAAACTTTACTGCCTATTCACTGAATCGCATTCATATCTGTCATATTAAAATAACCCATTATCATTGCATAATTCTTTTAATAACGTAGGTATTTGAAAGATTTAATGTGAGTTTCGAATTTCCTTTTAAACTTTAAAAATCTTTTCTATAGTTTGAGTTCGTGCGCTCCGAAGTACAATTCAGATAAACGTTTATTCTGAACCTTCCTTATCACCGAAGTAATGTTGTTGCAAGAACCCACGCCTAATGTTCAATAAATATTCTATTATGCAACTCCCCCTTCTAGGAAACTCAAGCCATTAAGTTTTTATAATGGTTCAGCGGCGGTTTAAAAGGCGATACCGCATATTACTCGGCTCAACATTTCAGCCATTTTGAATTTAATCTAGCGTTATGAAAAGAATATATGGAAGTAATAAATGCCTCATTTCTTGCCATGCAAAGTTTGAATTACAGGAAGTGTATTATCACCCATTCAAAAATTTTTACCGCTTAAATCTGTCTGGGAGCTTCTTTCTTTATTAGCTTAAAGCAATATTTTAGCTTCTTTACAAGATTCGAAGCAATAAAGGATACTTTTAAATATATTTATGGACCGGAGAAAATTGAGTTTGTGTATAAAATTGAATCTTCAAGAACTGCTTTATATAAATCTAATGTAGCCAGCACATGACTTTCAATAAATTATGCAATCAATTTGCTTTTTTCACATTGAAAAAATGAATATGCACAGCACGTATTTATTGTCGAATTGTACATTGGCCGTTTTTCCGGATAACAATATGTAAAACTATTACGAAGTACCCAATTAACTTATATTTCATACATCTCTAAATTGGCAATTATCAATATTGATAGCATCAGCAATAAGCATTAGAGTCCATATGTTAAAATACTTTAATAAGTAATTCATCAATCTGCCGTCATTTCCGTTAATTTAGCGTCATATTTGTAATTTTGACTATATTTCGTCAATCCGGAGCACTACTATATCGGCAAATTGGCAATATTTCAATAAATAGGTCGCCAAGTCCACCATATTTATTGCCAAACGTTATTCATAGACGAAGAGAAGAGCTTTTCGTATATATACATGACTATTGGCGAATTGTTTGTTCTCATAAAATTATAAAACTATGACACAAGTATCTTTCTTTGTGGATGGAATGTACGAGATCCACGAGGATGATGTTAACAAATTTGTAGCATATTGCATGCACTGTTAACCTGTTTCACGATAATTAATACTTTTGAAATTTTATATAATAGTTTTGATAACTGTACTAAAAACGTGCAATATCTTTAGAACGGTTCATGCTAACATTCTAAAGTATTTGTCACCCTTTTCAAATGAAAAATGTTATATAAGAAATAATAATTCAGATTTTAAATATTTTTTTCAAAATGTCATTTGAAAACTTAGATGTCTTCCAAACATTCGATGAAGTTTGAAATCCATATTCTACCAGTATTCACCAATTGTAATATTTGCACCAAATTTCTTTCAAAACGTTTCATTCGTTCGTGAGTTATCGCTTCCATAGTCTTACGAATACACACGCACACACACACACTATCAAACATGCAGTAACACACACACACACCACTAACACACACACACATCACTAACACAGACAGACATTGGAGGGGTTAACAATTCTATTCTCGACTTCTTAATTTTCAAGCAGGGTCTTCCTCGAGGAAAGAACAACATTTAAATAACAGTCGCGTAGATTGTGGACGGTAGAGGGTGCTGGCAACCAAGTTATAAAAGGACAAGTGCGAAGCACGATATGCGGAGTGGTTCGAGATGATACGAATTGTTATTTTTATCAAAAGATCCTTGCGTTTCCATTCCGACACCTTTACAATATAACCTCAAAACGACAGGTTAGAGATAAAGAATGCTTCAAACGTGCTCTTCCGTTGAAAACTCGAATTCGAATTTTCGTTCACGTAACAATACTTTCCAATACATTACCCTATGTATATAGGGAAAGTAAAAAACAGTTCCTAGCAGCAAGGAAATAATTGCGTACTTGTACACCATTAATTTTCGTTGCGAAAGAAACAATGTGCACTGTACAAGATCCACGGCATAATGTTTTTGGCATTAAATTAGCATCACATACATCGAAATTGTGCACTTTTTTGCAACCTATCAATCCAAACAGATTAGCTTACTCGTTGATATTTTTACCAAGGGAAATAAATGAATATTGCCAAATTATTTGGCGTCAAAACACAAAACTTTTACATAAAATATATTCTCGCTTAAATGGAACGAGTTAGATCCAAGAGAGCGATGTTTACAAATTTGTTGCATAATAGCATATGGGAAGTGGACCTCTGGAATGGTACTTTTTTAATTTTATGAAATTTTAAATTTATTTAAAAATCGTGAAAAATTTCGAGATTTACATTATTCGTTTTCTAATGAAAAATTACATATAAAAATATTATTTATTGTCTTGATTGTCCTGAATTTTAAAAGATGTTCAGGAAACGAAATATGCAAAAATTCAGCAATCGCTCTTTAAAAGACAATGTTTTGAAAATAAAACTGCCTGTTTTGAGATATGAGAAAAGCATTTGAATCGGATACACCAAAGAATCAATGTATACTCATACATTTCCTTGCGTGAGTACCGTAACTCTCATGTTCAATAAATTCGAAGCACGTCCGATGCACGTGTGGTAAACTTTATTTTTTTTTCTTATCGTATCGAAGAGTAATAATACATGTAAGATTAAAACAAAAAACTGATCTCTGAAGTTTACCATAGACGATCATGAATTCACAGCCGGTGAAAGTTTTTTTCTAAAATGACTTTTGATATTGCGAATTATTTTGGTTCATTTGCATCACAATCGTTATTAGAATGCATCTTTTTATTTACCTTGGATCGTAATTTATTTAAGCAAAATTTTTCGTGAAAATACTGTTGCAAACTTGTAAAACGCTTTGGAGTCTATCCCCTCCCCCCACCTTTCATTTGTCCATTTTGAAGAACAAACGAAGAAAACACCCTTAAAGGCTCCTTTTTCTTATGACGTCAGTCTAGGGTTTCCAGAAGTTGTAGATGGGAAGATGGTTGCCAGATTTGGCGATTTATCGCCAATTTGGCGACTTCTCGAAGGTTCAAGAAAGATCGCGAAATAACGGGTATTCTTCGAGATATCATAGAATTCCAGAAGTTTCTATAGGAAGACAATAAAAGGAGTCATCACTTCGTTGGAGAGGAGTTGACGAGATACGACCGGCATTGAACTGTGATTTTTGTCAATGTTTTGAAAATAGTATCGGTTGTTTTGTGAAATGACTTTTGTCAATGTTTTGAGAATAATATCGATTATTTTGTGAAATTGGATGAAGCATTTAAGTGCTGTTTACTGTATATTGTTCTTGTTTAAGCTGTGGCTGTGAATAAACGTGTTCGATATCCGGATATTTGGACTCATTCTTGTATCCTGCGTGCGCAACCATGATTCCAGAAGATACGTAACAATACGTTATTAATGCATTTTAGTGGACTGACAGACCTATGAATTGAATGCATTCGGCTCATTTATACTAATATAGAGGTTTAATGGGAAAGTTCTTAAGAACTCAAACAATTTGAGAATAAGAGATGTTTGAGTGCACACGCTAGGTATATATATATTGAAATGACCATGCCCGAAAGGATCAAAGTGATTGCAGCACCCTTTTCGGGGATTAAATAAATTAGGAACACGGACTTGGAAACAAATCGAGATAGAAAAATAATTAAAAATTACCAACTTCGAGGTTTATCTTATGAATAGATATCAACAATAAAACTGTCACACGCAGTATGTATTTGACTCCATACGATTATTGGCGAATAGTTGTCCTATTCAGGAGTACGAAAATAGCATTTGCATGCGCAGGAATCTAACGTACAGCATGTTTAAAGTATCCTTGGACAGCCAGAATGCAGGTTAGAGAAAGATTATGACCACGTGCCTTGACAAGCTTTGCAGATGTCACCGTGTTACAGTATCTAGTGATCGACGTATTATGACGAATATGGCGAGCAACTCACTGGTCAAATGAACCAGAGGACTACCGAAAGTATATCGCAAACGACAGTTCAGCGAACTTTGCTTCATATGAGTTTCCGAAACAGACGAATGGTCACTGCACAAGTGCTGCCACAGGTGCATCGGCAGAATAGGTTAACATTTGCACTGCAGCATCGGAATTGGACCTTCGTTGATTGGCAAAATATTACCTTCTCCGACGGGTCATGTTTTCTGCTTCATCGAACGGATAGACGTTGGCGTATAAGGCGTGAAAGATCGGAGATTAAACATTAGCCAATCATTGCTAGAAGAACACAAGGCGGTGGTCTGGGGAATGTTTTCGTGGCATTCTCTGGGTCCACTCATACCCGTGGAAGACACTATGAACTGAATTCCTTATAAATTTATTCTTGAAAATAATGTACACCCATACATGCTGATTGTCCTCCTTGAGGCAGATGGGATCTGACAGCACGACAATACGGCATATCACACAGCGAGAACTGTCTGAGAGTGGTTGGAAGAACACGATAAAGACTTCAAAGCACTTCCCTGGCCCTCTAATTCCCCAGATTTAAACCCAATTGAGCATCAATCGGAGTGTCAACCCGATTGAGGAACTACCTAAATCGGGTTATTTGCTCTATGGATTCTTCACTTCGCGTCCTCCGGCAGCTGTCAGATGCACTGCAGTCAGCATGGCTCCTTATACCTGTGAACACCTTCCAGCACCTTATTGCGTCACTCGCAGACCGCCTAGCTGCTGTCCTCTCTTCACATGGCGGTAACTCTATATACGAGTTTTAGATGGTGATTACAATACTGTGACTCCATCTAAAACTCGTATATATAGTTTCCGCCTTATAATAATAAACCTGTAATTCTTAAAGGCATATAAGCCCGAAGCCGGCTCCCAGCCTGAAGATGTCGGCACTCAACATACTTTATAGTACACACTAAGTAAGCACTTCACCCAACACATATTTTATACCAAGTGAGGAAGGGTTACGCTTCTCCAAACAATTTTCAGTTGAAGGAAAACAACAATAAAGATATTAATGAAAATTGTACAAAATCGTTTGGACATAATCGGTCAGTTTGGGAGTTTGGGTTAAATCATAATACGATAGATAGTATCTGAAATTTTCAGCGATATAAGTAAAATATTCACAAAATTTGAAAGTTGAAAAAATAAGTTCACTGTAGATTATATCCATAGAAGCTGGGGTTTTGAAAATTGATCGCAAATTGTTATAGATCAGATTTATATTTGCCTCTTTATTCAGAGTTAATCACAATAATTTAAAAAACATTGGCAGAAATGCCCAAGTTTTATAATTTAAAACAAAATTCTATGCTATGAGGAATGAATATAAAAATTAATTGCATTTCATTTTAATGGAATTTAACGCAAACGCAAATCCATCGTGCCAAGTATCAAACATCTATGACGGTATCGAAAACAAAACAATTTTCTTTTGAGATATGTATGGGTTCGCATTTGAATAAAATATATCAAAGAATGGATGCCTACTAGGCATATTCCTAGACGAGGGCATCCCAGTCGTAATGCGGTTCATTCGATTCGAAGCACGTCCCGTTCACGTGCTGGATCATCTGATCTATTCTTAGCTTGTTCATGGTGTATGGAAGAACAAAAGGAATAACTTTTTTCTTAAATTTATAATAATGGTTTTGGAAAGAAAAAAACGCTCTTGTGACGTATTCTATGGAATCGTAGATGTATGTATTCACGAGATACAAAGATGAGCCCGAATTTAGTTAAAGAACCAGTAGGCGTAAACAGGAACAAGATGCAAATAAGTGCTGTGTATTAATGATGCTGCATATGACTATCGCAAATTATAAAAGTAAAATATTTATATGTTTTTGGTGTTATATTCACTGTGATCCCAAATTTCTGAAATTACATATCTAGCCGAAATGATAATTGCCATTTGCTAAATCTTGTTGACTATCGCTAAATAAAACAAAAGATTTATAAGACCCAGGTAAATATATGTACACATGAATTGTGCGATTAACAAGACACGGACTGTGCGATACAAGATAAGCCATAACCACACCAATGATATTCTCGACCTCCATGAAAAGGCATACATGCTTCTTTACGCATCATGTGGTATCAAGGAGTGTTTGCTATTTGACGACTGTCGAAAGCACGGTATATAAGAGGTGGTAATTAATTATTGGCGTTTCTTAAGACGTCTAGTACTGCCCGCCCAACATAGGCAGTACAGTTTGAAATGGGATGAAATCGGCAATCCTGAACAGTGTTGCTATGAAGTCGTGTAATGTTCAGTGACGAATTCCATCTCTCTCCTTTCGCAGATGATCATCGTGACTATGTAAGGAAGCATGATTACCGCTCCAATCCAACAGCAGTGGCCAAGCGGCAGGCTCATTGCAATTACACATGGAGTTATAGTCTGGAGAGTCATCTCCGATGACAGCAGATCTCCCAGATATTTTGCACATACTCTTTGCTACAAGATATTTTAAAAACACATCTGTACGCTGAAGAAATTATGCAGGAAAATTCTGCATTGCCTATGATACCCATGCATCCCGTGACCTATTTACCAATTGCAATTCTAGATATCCCGTGCAAGAATATCTGAACAGTCTCCGTATGGTTCATATCCTTCCATTGCGATTCACTAGGGGTCTTGCCAATCAAGGGATATGCTGAGAAGGTAATGGAGGCCATCCCGTAGTGTAACCGATCGTATTCAATAGAACACGATGCATATAACTATTGCAAAATAATAAAATGAGATCTTTCAATTTTTCGGGTTGTTTATTTGAAATTATCCAAAATTTCAGAAAAAAATAAAAAAATTTGTGTTTTAAGTTACATATTCAACCAATATGATAATCTATTTTCTAAATATTTTTAACCCTTGTCAAATAAAGCTCGAATCGCAAAGGCCATTGAAAAATGCCATCAGAAAATTCTATCTACAGTGAATATTTCATCTACAGAAAATAAGGGGAATACTCCTCTTGAACCTCCTAGTGTAAATTTCAAACAATGTGTGATAAGGTTTTATGGATTCAATAAGAGTGAATAGAAAAAGAACCGCATAGTTATGTGTGTGGGATCTACAAATAGAAGAGGGACTACATTTTATAGACTAAGGAACAGTATAGATCGTTTTATGTCTTCATTGTATCACTCGGTTTATGTTTAGGGGGTGGCGTTTTGGAATGCCCAAGTCCTAGAAGAAAATAACGTTTCTTAGGTTGCAAGAAATCTTTTATAAAACAGAATACACGTAGAAGGGATATTCGCAAAAAATAAAATATCGTATGTCCTGATACAAATATACGTGAATTCTACTTCGTATCAAATACTCAGTATAAGTATATATAAAACATATTTAGCAGATTGAATATTTTAAGGCAAATTCAAGCACTAGGCGTGATCGTCTTATATCGAAATTTCAGATGAAATTGGAAATAAACTCAAAGTAAAATATATGTTCATATATTCAAATATATGAATTGAATAGGTTTCATACAGAAATTAATACAAATAATTTATACAAATCATCCTCCATAAACTATACTAGATTAACTTAGACTCACGTTACTGTTATTTTTAGAATTTTGAACAGTCTAATCTTTGTCACTCAAAATCTGTTCCAACTTTCCAAATATAAAATAAAATGAAAAACTGTAAATTTTTCTCCATCTCATTTATAAAAAGTAAAATTCGAAATGACGCGTCTAAGCATTTATCCAAATTCCTTGCCAATGTGGGCAAATGTATACTAGTCAAACTAAGAGTGCCTTAAAGAACCATTTGAAATAGCATCAAAATATTTTAATAAACCAAGAAATTAATAAATCTTATATCGCTAATCACTGCTAAATATCACCAGTTTGATTTTTATTATCACTGCATTATTCAAAAGTTCTTTTCATTTTTTGCTTTGAATTTCTTTGAAGCTTTTTCTATCATTGAAATTTTCTGTAATCTATTTAATGATTTGTTAATTACTCCATATCTTTTCGAGGTATGGCATGATCATGATAATAATTTGCTTCACTAATATTATTATTAGAAAAACAATTTGTTATTTGTGCGTTATGTTAATTTACTTTGAATTTCATTTATTTTTAGGCATTTTTGCTTCTTTGTGTTCATTTTCCCTGCAATTTTAATTTTTCTCTTTTTATAGTTTGAAGCCTGCACCATTAAAGTATAAAGGGATATTGAAAATTTTTAAAATAATTTTCTATGATTTCTACATTCCAAAACCAATAGAATTTATGTACTTAATATGGAGTCCAATGAATTAAGAAGAAACTTTCATTTCCTTTCTTCCGATGAATTAAAAAGAAACTGCCATTGCCTGGTGCCCGATGAATTAATAAGAAACTTTCATTTCAACTTATTGAAGGATAGAAGGACTGTTGCTCTACTCGACTTCTTTTACAAACTCCCAATTATCCAAATTATGTCCATTTTGCATCATAAGAAAACAAAGTATTTAGACTCAAATTTGTAATTCGCCTGCTCTGTTTCTGCCAGTGGAGGTGCTTAAGGCAATAAGGTGGTGCTATCTTAATAAGTTATATAGTTTAGCCACTTTCTATTTAGCATACAACGTACAGTTCTTATTTGGGCATTCAGCTCAAGGATTGTTTGCACAGAAGAAGGAGGCTTATAAATTTCCAAAACGTAGCAAAATTACACAGCATTTTACGGTCTTTTCTAATTCATAAAGTAAAATTTATAAAGAAAATCTTGTTGTCACACATCTTTCTCGAATATCACATAAAAATGTATTGTATTGTACTTATGCTAATTGTATGTTTATTTTGTTTTGAATTAAAACTGAAAATTCAGAGAACTTTTCCATAGCCATACCTGTGATGTTAATTTCACAAGAATTTCGCATTGTAATGTTCTATTCATCCAATAACAGTTGGGAAAAAGCACCATTGATATGTGTAAGAGGCTCCTAAATTAGAGTGTCGGTTACTTTATGGGCAGTGGACGCAATAGAACCATTTATGTGTGCATTTCAATCTAAGGTTCTTCTTAAGAGGGTAGTGGAATCTTGGAATATCTACATTCTTGATAAGAAGACGAATAAATAGCAATTCAGGAGATGTTTGAATGCCAGGAGATACAAAACGACAGCTCTAAATTTGCGTAACCTGCCTATCGGACGTGTTTCGAAAGTTATGGTCACGCTTCCATTAACCTTCGTCTCAGTTCGGCTCAGTAGCAATTCCACTTTGCAGGTATTGGCGTCCATGGACGCCAATGCCATCAAAGAAAGATCGAAATGTTTGGGATAGGATATGTCAAATACCTGTCTTTTTGAGAGGTTCTTCGTTTGGGATGGACGCTGTCCCACCCGTAAGGAAAAGGTTAATGGGGATAAGTATTCTGAGCGAATTTGGCGAGTTTTGTATTGGATTTTCCTTGGCTTACATATAAAATGTTTTAAATATTTATATTTGACACATACGAATTTAAAAATACGTGTTTCTTAGTTCATCAACATTTAATAAATTAAACCTGTCTAGCAAATCAGATGTATTCAGCAATCGCGAGTTTTAAAAACCGACTATTTTGTGCACGAACACGTGTTCATTATGTTTAGAGTAAAAGATCACTAGTTTAAGTGACTATATTTGTTAAAGCATCCACGCCCGTTCAACTGTAAGGGCACTTATTGTTAAATAGTGTGAATACACGGCCGCCCATTGAATACGGGGAGATTTAGAAATACTAGTCAGGCCTTTTGCACCTCTGAATCTAGGCACATTTCAATTAAAAACGTGTTTTAAAAGTTTTGTCTAAAATATTTTCGATTAGAACAAAAGTTTGTCAAACATATTGTCAAAACTAGGAGGAGGTATTTGCGTAAGAATATGAAGTCTAAATTTTATTGTCCCCTTTAGGGGATCATATTTCCAATGAGTCGAAATTTTTTTTTAAACATTTATGTAATAATTAGTTAGTTTGGAAACCTTACATATAAAATCAACGACGCAAGAGGAACAACAAAAAAGAAATTCCGACTTAAGTCAAAGAACAATTATCAAGTCATATATACAATATATCAAGCAATATTCGAAAATAATTGACGAAAATAATTCCTCAGCAAAATTAATTTAGTGCGCTTTGTATAAGCATTTTTGTTGCAAACTAGTTTTCAGATGATATACGGTCCCCCAAAATGTATCCTATAATTTTCACAGCAAGTTTTCTTATTTCATAGAACCGCTATTTTTGTATTAATGGATTATTTTATACAAATTTTTCGAATACTCGAAATTTCTCCGCTGAAGAGGGCTGTATAAATATTATTCTCTATATTTTTGTGTTAATGCTTTTGCAGCCGTCGACTTCGACGATAACAGCTTGCAATTCTATCTTTGTAGCTTAACGGTAGAGTGCTGACTGGGCAGTGTGAAGATCTGTGGTTTGATTTCTCGTTTAGGCAGCATGGTTCTTTGCAATGACGCCTGAACCAATCAACCCTGTAGGTTAGTGCAAAGATGTTGGAGGTCTAAATGTGTCCCGAGTATGATTTGAATGGATTCAATGGAATCTGGTATATTGATCACCGATTTCAAATCGGGGGGTCAAAAACCGCGCAGGAAGTAAAACTGGAGGATAAAAAGAGTAGCAGGAAGCTAACCTGGAGTAAAATTAACAGCAGAAGGTTGTCAATCATATCGTTGCGCGTCAATATGGCATAGAGGATGGAGAATGCAGAGTTCACTTAGACGATAAGACCTTAGAATTCCGTCCCAGTAGCTCAAAGGTAGAGCTTCGACTGGATGGTACGACGATCTCGAATCTGGTTCGATTCTCGATTGGACCAGCAAGGTTCTTTGCACATTACACAGTTTTGAAAGTATTACAATATTTGTTTTTACGATTTCAAACAATGTTCCATTTTTAACACTTTACAACAAAGTTGAAAAGTGTTTATGACTTTATTCATTCTGTCTGTCTGCCTGTCCGTTAGCACGATAACTGCCGTAAAAATGACTTTATCAAAATGAAATTTTAGTATGTTTTTCAGACGGTCTGTGGGACCTATGGGAATATAAATAAATAATATCACCCAATTAGTTTTTTATTGAACCCGGGTTGAAAAAATGATATACATTGAACCCTATGGGACCTAATTTTTCAAACATTTTTTAAGTAAATTTAAAATTCACAAATTGTTTCGAATTTTTTAGGAAATATTCACATTATCCCATAAAATGTATAAAAAAAATTTCAGTGAAATATGTTAGGTAGTTTTTTAATTAAAAATTATTTAATAAAGGGAGAAAAACAAATTCAATTAAATTCTGACTTTTGGAATATCTACCAGAAAGAGAAAAGAGATATAATATATATATAATAAATGTCTTTCCAAAAGTTTAATGATTTTGTATATGAGAGAGGCTTCACATGTTAAAATAAAGTTGATAGATAACAATTTTTCAATTTTCTTTACATTTTATATAATTCTTCATGATATACTTATTTGATGGCATTTTTAATGGACTTTCCTCCGTCCTAGAAAGTTAAAATTTGGTACACAGCTT
This sequence comes from Amaurobius ferox, assembly GCA_951213105.1. NCBI lineage: Eukaryota > Metazoa > Arthropoda > Arachnida > Araneae > Amaurobiidae > Amaurobius > Amaurobius ferox. The sequence continues at coordinate 20,265,394 of OX578144.1, forward strand.
AAATTTGTTGAACATTTTATTCTACAAAAATTTGGTGGATCTTTAAATATAGATTCTGCATTTTTTTTAAATAGCCTGCAAATAATCCCCGTTCACTTCCATAAATCATTGTTGAAATATTGTTAAAAATTCTGATGTGGGCAGCACATGTCTTTCCCTGCAGACTCATATTCACGTTCTATTTATTTCATCAATAACAATTTGAGCTTATCTGCACAAAATAACATCCATAAGTATTTTAAATGACATTGAATTTGCACGTTAAAATTGAATTTGGTTCTCATTTGATAGCTGAACTTATTGTCAAAGGAAGTAGCGAAAACCCAAAAAAACTAGAATATCTCAAGAACGGCTAGTCCTAGAGTAATGGGGTTAGTCTCATTCTTTTTGTTGTCAAAAATCACGTATAAAATAGGAATTTAATTGATATAATTGAGCACATGTAGTCTCTTATTTTTATATTTAACGATTTTTGCGGGCCATTTCCCATAAATAGTGCGTTCCTTTTTCCCGTATCGTACTAGAATAACCTACAAATGATTTACATACCAAATTTTGTTAAATTTGGTATATAAATCACTTGTAGGTTATTGAAATATTATACACCAAATTTTGTTAAATTTGTTCCATTAGTTTTTAGCTAGAGTAGATAAAGGCAATTTCTGCCGGCCATTTCGCAAAAAAGGCAGATTCTTTTATTACGAATCGTACTATAGTCTAATGAACATCAGGGTTTCCCACACAAACATACCTACCAAATTTTATGTATCAATTTTATGCAATATCCTCACAGCCACACAGATACACCCTTACACACACAGACGTCTTCATAAAAATAGTTTTTTCGTATTCTAGAAGTCCCAAAACGTGTAGATCCTTCGAAACTTCGAGTTCCGATCTTCGGCACGATTCCAATAATTTGAACACACGCGCACACACACATATATATTATCTGTGTATCTGTGTATTATCTGTGTATCTAAAATCCGTGCCTACTCAATTACAATAGTTGTGATTTTAAATGATCCCTAAACTTTTATTATTTCTTCAACGAAGCCTAATTTTAACTTATGCAAAATGCATATATCTCAAGCGATTGTAAGGTGAGTTATATAAGAATGGCTGAATTTTTTTACACAAAATTATTTAGCTCTGGAGTTTGGAATACAATTTATATAAATGAAATATTCATTGATTTTGCATAGAGAATCAGATGATTTGTATTTCGATACAGTTTTAAATATTTAAGTATAATAAATTACTGTAGTACTGTGATAATGTAAAAGATATCACCACTGAATGTATCACACTTTAGAAATTTTTAAATGAAATTGCATTTCAGTTTGAAAGTGTTTCATAATCAATGCTTATGCATGATTGATCTTTCTTGTTAAGTATGTGCCTGGCACTAACGGTTCAAAAGTTATGCTCAATAAGTTTATTAAATCAACATGTAAATCTAGAGTAATGAAAAGTTGTAGATCACATATTTCACCAAGACATATTATTTTTAACGACACAAAATTACTTTTAAAGCACAAAAATTACCCTGCTTGACCAACTCTTACGTTTTTAAATAACCAATTTGCATTCTTACTACTGTGTATTCACTGTAAAAGAAAAATTATTTATAAAGTGTCCGAAACTAAAAAATATATTTTTCGACAATTTTCGAATGTTGATAATACTAGAATATAAATCTACCATTCTGAGTGAGGTGAGGCATTTTTCTGTATTTTGCTGGGCAATGAATGAATGCATCAACATCAGCTTAAAACTATTCATTGTATTTTCATAAGATTTAGCTGTTAGATTACGTATGTTAAAATACAGATTTAAAAATTAAGACATAAATCTATGGATGTAAGAAATTTATGTGCTTAAGTATATTTTATAGAAACACACTTTTCGAGAGTTTTCTACAGGACGATTTTTTTTATGAATCCAGCAGCAATCATTTATCTTCCATAGCAAATGAACAGGAATAGCAGCAATTAATTCCTTGTTTGAGGGTGATACGTTTTAACAAGGGTTTTATTTATTCTTGCAACTCAGAACTCGGATTTAAAGATTTGGCTGATATTGTTTAACTAGTGAATTCGATTGAATGTCCAGCCATTGAATAATAAACTAAAAAGTATCCCTTATGTATAGGAAAATTTACTGGAACTAGTATTTAACCGTGTCAAAAATAGGAAAATAAGACTCTTAAAAATTAAATTAATATTTTTTAACAAGTTTTATTTTGCTTAACTGTTTAACTAGGGGGCTCCGCCTCCTTGCTCCATATGTTTCGACAACCCCCGCAAAGCTCTTCGCGATTTAGGAGGCTTCCCTGCCTACTCGCTGGCTTTCATAGAGCTCGCTTCACGGGCTATTTCAAGTCAAACTACTGTTTAAATCGGAATTTGGTTTATTTCACCATGGTTCCCTATAATACTCTGCAAATGCACCAAATTTCATATTTTTGTACGCTACAAATTTGCGGTATGAGACAAAGAAACTCGAGGGACTCGCCGATATGGAAGAACATTTTTCACTTCGAAGTGCATAAAAAGTAGAATAACTCGTAAACTATATCGAAATGTAAAAAAAGCCCTCCGTACAGCCAAATTTCAGCTATGTAGGTACATGTCTGTAAAAATTCGCGATCTTGGTATTGTTAGTCTGTCTAGAGTCTGAACTCGCAGCTCAAATATTTTGTCTTTGACTTTGACATTAAATATTTCTTATAAACTAAAGTTCAAATCGAAAAACGGTTTATTTCACCGTATTCTACAAGCATAACCGTATTCTACAAGCTTTTCTCTATAAATGTATCAAATTATATATTTTACTAGGGGGCCGCGCCCCCTGATCGCTCCGCTCGCTCAACACCCTTCAGATACTCGCTGCGCTCGCAGAGTTCGCTTCATATATATCTTTCATAAAAATTGTACTTTCAAAAGTCTCTTTTTTATCCCTGCCTATTTTCCTCAGGAGGGAAAAGCGGGGATTTTTCTTAGCCCAGGGAATCCAAACGCTGAATCCCTTGATCCCCCCGATAAATGGTTTATTATATCGTATTTCCCTATTATTTATCTGTAAATATACTAAATTTCAAATTTTTGTATGCTATAGTTTTTACGGTATGAGACAAGAGAAATCTCTAGACGTGTCGATACGGAAAAAAAAAGTTCATTTCAGAAGTGCATGTTATAATAATAACTTAAAATATCTCAAAAACTACGACGAAATTAAAAAAGGGGCCTTGTCCTGCAAAAATGTACCTATGTAGGTACCTACCAGCAAAAATTCTTGGCCTTGCTATCGTTAGTCTATCCAGGAGGCGAACTCGCAGCTCAAATATTTTGTCTTTGATTTTGACATTAAATATATCTTAAACTACAATATATATCCAAAACCAGTTTATTTCAGCATATTCCCCAGAGGTCTATCTAAAAGTGTACCAAATTTCATATTTTTACATGCAATAGCTTTTGCGGTGCGAAGCAAATAATCTCGATAAACGAGAAATTTGTCAACAGAGGCGGAAGCTACTTTTCTTTCATATAAAGATATACGCTATGGATTATACTGTCCAAAGCAAGAAACTCGAGGAACAGGAAATTTGTCAAGCAGCGGCGGCGTCAGTTTTCTTTAGAGAGAATATGTATAGCGCTCAGTGTCCAAAATAGTTGTTTCATTCGAAAACTCGGTATTTAAACTTTATCCCCTGGTCGATTATTAGTGTGCAAAGTTTCGGCGGCCTCCTAGGGGCTGTAAAGACTTTTGACCCTTCCCCGTTACGTTCTATTTCTTCAACGATACTGTAAGTGTCGAAAGCCCTGACCATCCGACTCGTCCGAAGACATGGAGCAGCAAGATGGATGCATGGCCGGGATACTGTGAGTGTTCAAAAGTTTAGCCTTTTAGGTAACCAGAGGGATTTAAGGCTTCAGTATATATATATATAAGAAAAAGAAAGAGATATATAAGGGCAGGTTAATTATATGGATCCGTAAGTGCTTTCGAGAGGTCGGTCGTTGGGGACGGAGGGACGGTCCCTGTGGATGCCACCCCCTCTGGCTTCCGGTCGGACGATCTGGGTCGAACAAACTATAAATACCAAGTGCCTAATAATTTGACATAAAGTTTAAACTGCACATAAGTTCTATACCTTCTTAATTCTTAAATGTATGTTGTTGAAACACTCGTTAGAAAAAATATATATATATATAATATATATATCCATATATATATCCGCATATATATATATATATATATATATATATATATATAAATGAGACTGAAACAAAATTTGGTACGGGTAAAGTGGATGTATAGAAAAAGAAATGATTAGAATTTCAGAACAATTGGAAGATTTATTGCTCTAAAAGATCTACACAAAGTGAGTGCGTCAATATGGCGTTGGTCCACCCTTGGTCTTGATACAAGCTGTTACCCGACGTGGCACTGATGCATAAAGTTGCAGAATGATGGTCTGAGGGATGTCGTTCCAAGTGGCCTCCAATTGACGAGCTAATTCGTCTACCTTCTGAGATGGTCACAGGTGACGCCCCATCTCAGCCCAAATGTGCTCTATAGGCGAGAGATCTGGTGATCCGGCTGACCAAAGAAGTGTGTCGTAAGCACGCAGAAAATCAATAGAGAGGCGTGCCGTGTGTGGCCTGGCATTATCTTGCTGAAATGTTAGCCCGGGGTGTCGCGCAAGGAATGGGAATACAACGGCTCGTAGAATGTCGGCAAAGTACAGCGTTGCTGTGATGGTGCCACGGTGGTCTGTCAAAGGGGTCTGTCTATCAAACGAAATAGCACCCCAGATCATACCTCTCTGTTGTCGGGACGTGTGGCAATAAGAGCAGGATCCTGACGATGGCCGGGCTGTCTCCAAACACGTCTGCGCTGGTCGTCGGGACTCAGTTCGAAACGGGACTCATCACTGAAGACAATTCTTTCCCAATCCGAACAATTCCACGTTGATCGGGCCCGACACCATTGCAATCGCTGTTGATGGTGCATATTGGTCAGTGGTAGACTGCGTAATGGGCGCCGCAAGTATAGATTCCCTTTCCGTAGTCTTCTATTAATGGTCCGGGTGGTCACTTCCGTGTTTGTCACACGTTGGATGGTTGATAACGACGAATCTCTTGCTGTCACAGCTGCTCTAACAATCCCTTTATCCTCCCGTTCTGTCGTCGCTGTAGCCGTCCGCTGCCCTTTTGCCGCTGAAATCTGCCATTCGGGACCCATTCCTTCCAACATCGTCTAATTGCTTCATCGCTCCTACCCAAATGCCGAGCTATTTGTCGGTCTGCCCATTCAGCCTCATGCAGTTCGACCGCAATCCCTCCTTCAAACTGCTTTATATACTCGTAATGTCCGTGAATTCGCTGACGAGCCATTGCTACAATCAAGTACGTAAACGCAATCGAAATCCATCGAAATCAATGTGCTGTAGTTCTGACTATTCATTCATTGGCTGCTAATTTTTGATCTTTTGCATATTCGGCCGAAAAGTGATTGCATGTAAGGTTTCATTACTATCAGATAATTTTGCGAGATGCGTCGATTTTTTTCTCTTAGAGTGTATTTGCATCGCAGAAATGAATCTAGGTTCTCCAAGTTAACTCCCAATTCCGCCACTTCAGTGATTTAGAAAGATATTCTATAGAATTTATTTTACACTACATTTCAATTTTTTCAATTTTAGCAGCGCAGAGTATATTAATCCATGAAAATGCAGTTCTCATCCAGAGATAAGCTCTTTACAGATTTTGTTACTGAAGTTTTCTCGGCAGTTTTCGCGGCAAAGAAAACTTTTTCCGGATTTTCTACTGACTCAGCAGTTTTCCCAGCACAACTTGTCTCAACCTCGATCAAATAAACGATTATTTTTCTGCGGTAATAGATGAACGGGAAATAAAACAATTGATTACTGCCCCACGAAAGATTTGTGCTTAACAGCCCCTTCAATTATCTACCACTTCTATTGCTAAATAAAAATATTGTTTCCGTGTTGGACATTCTTTTCGATACAGTTAAGAATATCAATTAATAGAAGAGCCTTAAAAGACAATCTCTTTTTAGTTAAATAAATTTTGACATCTGGAACAAAGAAGTTATGGAACCATTCATTGAAAGCTATGGCAGTGACCCATGCTTTTCTATTAGCCATCCAATAGACGGGAAGGTTTTTGATATTTATTTCTTTGAATGATCGTGGTGATTTTGATTTGTTAATCACCAATGGTTTCATCATATAATCGCCAGAAGCATTGTAACAGAAAAGAACTGTTATACGACTTTTCGCTACTTTATGACCACTAGCTGATTTGTGAGCTTTGGCTATAAAGGTTCTTTTCGGCATTTTTTTCCAGAATAATCCGGACTCGTCAGCATTGAAAACCTGATCAGAAGTGTAGGAGCTAGCGGCAATGATTTCAGCAAGTTTTGCCGGATATTGTTGTGCCGCATCCGAATCAGCAGATGCACTTTCACCTTTCATTCTCAGATTATGTAAAGAATGTCTTTGCTTGAATCTCTCGAACCAGCCATGGCTTGCGGAAAAAGATACCTTCTTTTCATCGGACGAAGTCGACGGCGACTGATTCTTAAGTGATTGATAAATCTTCAACGTTTATTTGTTACATGTTCGAAAATGTTGAAAATTTCTAACATTTGTGATTTCTTCACGAACGGCTCGACATAATTACTAAACCGTAATGATCGTTCATTGGAGATAGGTGATATAGTTAAATTTTCGCAAGACAGAGCCCCTTTTATTAAGTTTCGATGTAGTTTATGCGTTATTCTACATTTTGTATTTATAAAGTATCTATACAGGGTGTCCCAAAAATATTGACCTCTGTTTTTATTCCATAAATATTGATCTTAGACATATATAATGTATGATATAATAATACAAATATATAATAGACATATATAATATATGATATAATAATACAAATATATAATAGACATATATAATATAATAATACAAAGTTTCGTAAACAAAGGTACAGAAGTTTATGAAATCGGTAGCATTTTTCAGAGGATTAAATTTGAAGAAATGCAAAATTTAAATTTTTATATGGCCCCGTACAAAAACATTTTCAATGAGTAAAATATGCCCCACAAATAAGGCGATGTACAATATTTAACACAGCCGGTCTACACTCAGGCCGTGGCGCCAGAATCGTGACGTGGCGCTAGAAGGGGAACTCTCGCTAACTCGGGAAAACTTGCAAATTGAGAGTCAAAAAATATTTCAAAATAATTACACTTTTACTCATTTCTATGCCTAATTTTAGCACAGTTAATTTCATAAAGATTATCTAAACTTAGATGGGGGGGGGGTGTACATTTTTTTACTGGAGCTCCCATAAAACAAGAACTACTCTGTCTAAATGATTACAAAATTATATATAATCTAGATCCTTTTACAGTTACAAACCCAGTGTAATGAATATTAAGTAGCTTTCATTTTTTTCTACTGCTGTAAACAATACAATTAATATGACATCAAAATTTCTACAACCATATGTTGAAGACCCAGACCGTCCGACTCATCCTAAGGACTCGAACAACCGTTTGGACGGCCGGGCTACAACCATATGTATAATAGCAAAAAAATATTGTGTGACAATTCTATTTTTACATATAATTTGAAATAATTTCACATTGCTGATGAGAAAAATCACTTCAATTGATTTTTAATAAATATTAGAGTTTTGAATTTTGAATACTTTTAGTGCAAGGGATATTTTTGCCTCTCAATGTTAGATGGATATAACGATTTAATATTAACACGTGAGGAAATTTAAGGAGTTTATCTTTTTCAAAGTTATATAAATTCCGTAAATCAGAAAAATTTGCCTCTTTAAGGTTTTCATTATTTTGGAAATCAGGGTACTGCAATTCATTGTCTTTTACATTTAACCAATTATTTCTTATAGATTTTAATAAATGAACAGGATCATACATCAAATACAGAGATATATCAAGTTTACTTGGATTATATATAGCATCATTAAATTTATCGTATTTCTTAAAAAAAGCAAACATGCTTCTATTAATATTGTTGTTATCAGTAATAATAGACAATACATTAAGGTCAAGTTCTTTTAACTTGCAAATTAACATAGATGCCAAATTATAGAGATTTTGTCCCAGACCGTCTGGCCTACCAGAAAGGTGTAAGGTAAAGAGCTTTTGTCCCGTAAATATTGAAACTGGGGCAATTGCTATTACGTCTTTATAATTCGAAAACATAGATGTAATCAAAAACACTTGGGCAGTTTTTGCTTTTTCATTACTATCAAAACAATCACCGGTAACTTTACCACATTTAAACGAATACCTAGGATCAACATAAATCTCATCAATTAAGAGAGAGACAAATTTTTGGTCTTCGTTTAAACATTGTACCCTACGTTTTAAATAACTATTACACGGATTAAAAAAATCTGAATCCACATTTAACTTTTTCGAAATTCTACTTAATGTTCTCACATGAGGCAATGTCAACACCTTTGAATTTCTAAATGCCTTATAGCACAAAGAACTAGATAAGTATATTTTAAAGCATAGAATAAACAGTTCTTGTGAAAATCGAAGCTGATTTTTAGGTTTTTCCAGCAGTTTTACTTGTTCAATTAAAAAGTCTAATTTGGGGGTGCAAATTTCTAAACATACCTGCTTCTGTTTCTCCAACAGCTTCACTGCGGCTTCGATATAATTAAATTGTGATGGCGTAGAATGCACAGTCTCACATGCACTTATTAATAAATCCAGATCACGTTTATTTGTAATTCGGCTAAATTGTATTCCACATTTTTGTAGCTTCTTCTCACTGCACTGGAGATTTTCAAAAAACACATCGAACGTTTTTTCTTGGCATATGCTGATACTCGCAATAACACATGGCACAGATGATGCATTAATGCGAACTTTAAAAAGATACAGCTTTTCATCGATTGAAAGGTGGGTCCAATTTTCTCCTTGAATAGTACAAAAATAAACCTTGATATCTTCTAAAGTTGGCAGGCTGTTGTTTTGCTGCTCTTGTTGAAAAGTCATTATACTTTTAGAAATTGCCGTATAGTTCGACCGGCAACCGGGAACGGAACACGTGCGAGGCATTGATAATTACGCAGATATAAACTATTTAAAAAATGGCTCTAAAGCAGCCATGAACGCTAGTTAAATGATAATAAAACATAAGAATAACTTATTATGCGCAAAACACGATGCTATAAAACTAATAGAACATTCCGAAAATCTCAAAAACATTTTGCAATCATCAATCACTCCACGCGGGACACTGACCGCGCTTGGATTTCTGCTCTCTTCTTTCCGAATGCTCCCCTCTTACCGTGACGTCACGACAATTTCTCCTCAGTGGTGCCACGGCCTGTGTGTAGACAGGCTGTGTATTTAAGCATTTTATCATAAAAAGTCCCAGAGATATATTTACACAAAGTTGGTGAGGGATTAATCACACATTAAAATGTAAATGTTTACAGCAAGAGTGCAAATGACGCAACGCAGAAATGCATAGGAAAATAATGTCTGCCTCTTATTTTTAGATTTATTTACACTATTTCAAAAACATGCTCCCTGAAAAATATCTTAAAATGTTACGTGATTAATTACAGAATAAAACTTTGAAATGGCACAATTAAAATGAACATTAAAACAGCTTTGAAATGTATGCATATGCAAATATCTGCCTCTAATCGGTGTGTCACGCTATCGCAATTGACCCATCATCACATGAGAAAGTTGTTTATGCTCTGCCATTGATCAATCGCCTCGCTTAGGTAAGCTAGCGCGCAAAGCCCGGCAGTCTGAGTGACCTTTAAGTATTTCATATTTCTGCTATATTTTGAGAGTGTAGTTAGCCTATACCCACAGTATGTCGCTATACAGTAAAAGAACTTTTTGAAATGCTCTTGCTGTATAGTTTATGCAATCGCAATGCTAACGAAATTGCAAGGGAATAGCGACGTACTTTTCCCACGGTTCCGGACATAATCCCGACAAGCCAGAATCCCGACAGCCGAAATCCCGACATACCAAAATCCCGACAGGGTCGAAATCCCGACAAGTCAAAATCCCGACAAGGTCGAAATCCCGACAAGTCAAAATCCCGACAAGGCCAAAATTCCGACAAGGTCGAAATCCCGACAAGCCAAAATCCGGACAGCCGAAACCCACTCTTGCACAGACTAATACAACACTAAGGCGGTCATCGCAGTGATGTCACTTGGGTTAGAATTTACAAATCAGCACCCCCCCCCCACGCACATGCGCTGGCCTCACGCTGGGCACACGCACATGGCTGTCGACGCCTATATGTATAGTTTGATCAAAATTATCGGCTGTTTTGCATCTTTACATTTTACAAATTAATAGTTCTAATCACTAAATCATAACAATTATGCCATTACTGAAATAAATTTTGACAAATTGAAATGACAGTCAAAGATTAAAATGATATAACAGGTCGGTATAAGATTTGGGAAATTCATTTTATTAAAAAAGATAAAAACGCTTACACATTCTGCATACGTTCAAATAGCATATTTACAGTGACACAGTGTGAGCGATACCACGAAGATATTCCATCACAGGTCGATTATTACGATCGTTCACAACAGTCATAATTCTCTTCTCCCTGTCATCATCTACCTTCCTACGTTTTGGTTGTTGTTCTCCGCGAAGAATGCATTCAACTTGGTAATCCACCTGCTCCTGTTCTTTTTGAAATTCTTCTATGTCAGAATATATGGCCATTGTCGTAGCAAGCGGATGGAGACTAGAGGGACCGTGAGTTCAGAGCATGTGCGTGGGGGGAGGGGGGTGCTGATTAGTAAATTCTAACCCTAGTGACGTCATTGCGATGATCGCTTAGTGTTGTATTAGTCTGTGTAAAAGTGGGTTTCGGTTGTCGGGATTTTGGCTTGTCGGGATTTCGATCTTGTCGGGATTTTGGCGTGTCGGGATTTTGGCTTGTCGGGATTTCTACCTGTTCGGGATTTTGGCTTTTCGGGATTTCGACCTTGTCGGGATTTTGACTTGTCGGGATTTCGACATGTCGGGATTTTGGCATGTCGGGATTTTGGCATGTCGGGATATCGGCTGTCGGGATTCTGGGTTGTCGGGATTTCGGCTGTCGGGATTATGACCCAGACCCCTTTTCCTAATTCTCGACATCCTTCTGGGAGATTTATTTGCCGATTGGTGCAACGAGTGCGTGAAAGAGGAAGCATACATCGTGTAGATGGGCTAGGTAGGCCCAGACTTCACTCAACTGATGTAGAAATTGATATTTTAGCTTACTTTTGCAGTCATCCACATAGTAGTGTTCGTACAGCTGCTTCAGAAATGAACGTACCACGTGCAACGGTGTGGAGAATACTGAGACTGAATAAATGGCATCCATTTAACATTCATAGTGTGCAAGGACAGGAGCCAGCAGATTATCAACGTCGTCTAGATTTTTATAATTGGGCTCTAAATCAGGAAGATGCAAATCCCTCTGTCCTGAAAAACTTATTTTGGACTGACGATTGCTGTTTTAAACACGATGGATGCATAAATCCTCAAAATGAGCTTTTCTGGTTAGAGACAAATCCATTCGTGGTACGTAATATTCATCATAAGAATCAATTTTCTGTGATTGTACGGTGTAGTATTTTCAGAAACCGTTTGCTTGGACCCATACTGTATGATGGTTCGTTGACGGGTGACAGATATGTTAATGAGATTCTGAATGCGGTTATTTCTGATTTTATGGATGGACTGCTCAGAACTTCCACATGTATGGTTTCAGCAGGATGGATCTCCAGCTTACCAGACTACAGTTGTGAAACACTGGTTAGACAACGAGTTTCCAGACAAATGGATTGGCTTGCATGGGCCAGCCAAATTTCCTCCTAGATCGCCTGATTTAACTAACGCCTATGGATTTTTATTTGTGCGGTCGTTTACGCATAACTGTTTATCTGTCACCTCCCTTAAATAAAGCAGAGTTGCAACAACACATTCAAAATGGTTGTCGTGACATCACCGAACAAAGACTCGATCGAGTGCACAGAAATGTTATCAGGCGAATGCAGCTCCGCATTGGCATGGATAGAAAACACCTTGAACAAGCTTTGTAATCTTTGTGTAAAGTTAATATTTCTACACAGTGTAGATACTTTTGTACCAATAAATATCAAAAGTATTATTTATTTATGTAATCATTGTTTTCTTTCGTAATTTGTGTATGATCCCAGAAGCGCTCCCTGCCGACATGATTTTTCCCCTCTGAGAACCCATGTCGATGCATCGAAAAGTGGTTGAAGTCAGCATTTTTGTCTTTTCATATCTTTGAGACTTTTTATGATAAAATGCTGACATTTTGTACATCCCCTTATTAGTGTATGGGGCACATTTTACTCATTCAAAATGTTTTTTAATGAGTAAAATGTGCCCCATACAAAATTTAAATTTCTGTAATTAATACATAGTATATGTTTAAATATTATACATAGTATATGTTTAAATTTCTGTAATTTCTGTAATTAATACGAAATTTAAATTTCTGTACGGGAGCCGTACAGAAATTTAAATTTTGTATTTCTTAAAATTTAATTTCCTTGAAAATTTTAATCGATTTCATAAAATTATGTACCTTTTTTTACTAAACTTTGTAACTTTGTAATTTATTATATATGTATAAGATCAATATTTAAGGAATAAAAGCGAGGTCAATGTTTTTGGGACACCCTATGTATTTGATAACAAAAAGTATACAGGGTGTCCTAAAAAGATTGAAACGCGCTTTAATTCTTTACCTGTTGGAGATAAGTGGGCAATATAAATTGCAAAAATGTTTAAAGTATTTAGGAAATAAGACTACGTTAATGAAATAGCCCTCCCATTAATTTTCAAGATCATTGAAAGAACCGGATATCTCTATCTTTAAAATTGAACGAGTTATATTTAATTGAAAATTGAACATTGTGAATGGGGACCATATATCAAATTAGAAATGTAAATTTGTGACATACCACAAAAAAGATGAAACTGGATGATAATACATAGGAGACATTTTTGCGAATTCCGCGTAGACTTACGATGCAACCACGGATTCTTAAGTACTTTTCAATAGCTAAGTACTTTTTCAATAATCAAGTAATTTTAAGTACTTTTTTTATCTAAACAATTCCCATTGTCAATTTGTTTATGGTCCCTATTTTCACTGATGAAACAGCCTTACACATAGTACGGAAAATTGGCATAAGTCACATTTTTTGGCTCAATTTTAAAGATACAGATATACAGGTTTTTTTAATGATCCTGCTGCATTAAAAATACAAATTTTCTGATTGACCAAATTTGCCTATGGGGATCGTATAAAAATTTAAAATGTGTAACTTTTTGAAAATTAATGGGAGGAATATTTATTAACGTAGTCTTATTTCCTACCTTACTATCAAAATTTTTGCAATTAACATTGCCCACTTATCTCCAACAGGTGAAGAATTAAAGCGCGTTTCGATCTCTTTGGGACTTCAGCACATGACTTTCCCTGCAGACTCAAATTCATTGTCTCCTTATTTCATTAATAATCCTTTAAATTTAGTTTAATTGCACTAAATAACACGCATACATAATGGACTCAAATCGGCATAGCAAAATTGTGAAGAAAATTAAAATATCTCGAGAATGGCTTGCACAATGTTTTAATAGCACAAAACAACGGCCACAAATATTTAAAATGACACTGAATTGGCGACACTAAATGCGAAAAAATTAAAATATCTCGAGAACGGCTGGTCCTAGTGTAATGGGGTTGGTCTTATTCAATTTACTGTTAAAAATGATGTTTAAAATAAGCATTTAATTGATGCATTTGAACATACGTATATATTATATTTTAGATTTTGACGATTTTAGCGGACCTTTTCGCAAAAAAAAAAAAAAAAAAAAAAAAAAAAAAAAAAAAATCCGGTTACTTCTTCCGAATCGTACCAAAATCTATTTAGCACCAGGTTAACTCACAAGTGACTTATCTACTAAATTTTGTGAAATTTGATCCATTTGTTTTTCAATGAGAATGGATACAGGCAATTTTTGCGGGCCATTTCGCATAAACAGGCGGGTTGTTTTATATCGAATCGTACGAAAACTAATCAGCAGCAGAGTCGGACTCAAGTGACTTATTTACCAAATTTTATGAAATTCGGTCCATCAGTTTTTGCTTTAGAGTGGATACATACATTGAACAGACACACACATTAATACACAGACAGACACACACAGAGACAGACACGCACATAGACGTCACGCTAAAAATAGTTTTTTCGTGTTCTAGAGGCCACGAAATGTGTAGATCCGTCGAAAACTCGAGTTGCGATTTTCGTCATTATTCCAGTATTTTCCCTATACATTGTCATGTATTGCAAAGAAAGTAAAAAGTGTTATATTTCAAGAGCTGCGCAAAGTGGCGAAAATATTTATTTTCGTAAAATTGCATAGCTATTTTATCATAATATTTTTGCTATGTTCAAAGAAATTATTTTTTAGCAAATTTAGAGCCTATATATTGTACTTTTATTTTGCAAAACAGTAAGCCCCTCAAGTTTAGAAATTGAAGCAATTGTACTAAATGCCGTTCAATTTCTAAGATATATATCCACAGACATGATTGAAAATGGTTAATTCTTATTCAGGGATAATTGAAACGCATAAATCTCGAAATCCAAGATTCGGATTATAACCCTGTATACCAAATTTTTTAGTTAATTTTATTAAATATATACTTTTTGCTTTGCGGATAGCGTGGAATAACGGATGTTTATTTATAACCCAGGAAACGGCGGGTAATTCGTTCTTGTAACTTATATATTTAAGTGAATTTCTATATATTACATGTAGAATTATCACAACAGGATTTTCACATTTCTTATTTAATATAAAATTTATGAGATATATATATCCTGAACAAATGTGGTATTCTTAAAATACACAAAAACAACACAGCATAAAAAAATAAGCTTTTCAAGATTTTCTGCGGAATCTGCAGTTTTTGTCAAGCAATGTATCTTAATCGATAGAAAAGAAACAGTCATTTTTTTTTTGTGTGTGTAATGGATGAACAGGAATTGCAGCGATTAATTCCTGATTCGAGTCCGAGTCGTACTAAAAGAGTTGATTAATTTATTTCCCGTTTTACGAAATCAAAAAATGAATCAGGATATATTTAACTTGGAGTTATTTTCTGATACGTGTATAATAATTGGTTCAGAAATCAGCGAATGTGATTAATTCTATTCAAGTGGAAAGCCAATGAAATGCCGTGTCAAAAGGTTTAAAATAAAAATAAATCATAAAATAAATAAAATTCGCTCAAACTGCTATTTATAATATCTTTCAATATTAAAAAATCTGATGTAGAAAGCACATGACTTTACCTGCAGATTCATGTTCACGTTCTCTTTATTTCCTCAATAATTCATTATATTGAGTTTAATTGCACAAAATAACACCCATAGTTATTTGAAATTACACTGAATTTACACTTTTAATTCAATTTTAGTTCTCATTTGGTAATTGGAATTATTTTCAAAGGTAGTGTAGCGAAAATACGAAAAAACTAAAATATCTCGAGAACGGTTAGTCCCAGTGTAATGGAGTTGGTCTTCTTTTTCATCATTAAAAATTACGTATAAAACAAGCATTTAATTGCTATATTGTAGCATACGTAGTTTTAATTTCAGATTTTGACGACATTTGCGGACCATTTCGCGAAAAAAAGCAGGTTATTTTTTTTCGAATCGTACCAAAATCTAGTCAGCACCAAGGTAACCAGGAAGTGACTTATCTAGCAAATTTTGTAAAATTTGATCATTTTGCTTTTCAGCTAGAGTGGATCAGGAAAATTTTGAGGGTCATTTCGCAAAATAAGTAGTGTGTTTTTCATCCCGAATCGCGCCCAAAACTAATCAGCAGCAGGGTCAAACACAAATGACACCTACAAACACAAATGACACCTACCACATTTTATGAAATTCGGTCCATTAGTTTTTGAGTTAGAGAGGATACATACATTGTACAGACTCACAGATACACAGATAGACAGGCAGACACACACACAGATGTACCTCTAAAATAGTCTTTTCGTATCCAGAGGTCCTTAATAAACGTGTAGATCGAGTTGCGATATTCGGCATGATTCCAATACTTCCCCTGCAATACATTACCATGTATTGGAGGGAAAGTAAAATGTCTGATGTGAGCAACACACGACTTTTCCGGCAGATTAAAATTCATTTTGTCATTTTTAAATTCATTGTGTACTAAATTGAATTTAATTGCTGAAAATGACATGGATACTTTTCTAATATTATATCCCGTTTACCTTGTTACTGAATCGTTAAATTTGCCAACTTAATTCACTTTACTTTCTTCAGGTTTTCAAAATAAAAAAAACTGTATCTGCAGAACGGTTTATCCTACAGTCATGGTGTTAGTCTTATTCGCTTAGTTGTCAAATTGTACCTAAAGATCAAGTACTTAATGACTAATTTCAACACATATATATATTTTCATTTTAGTCATTTATTTCAGATTCTCACTATCTTTGAGGGCCCTTTCGCAAAAAGGAGTCGGTTATACTTCTCCGAATCATATCAAAATCTAATCAGCATCAGGATAGCCGTCAGGGGACTTAACTACAAAGTTTTAAGAAATTTTTATTAATATTTTTTTGAACTACAGAGAAAATCGTCTTCATTTCCTCAAAATTAACCATTTAAATAATATCTGGGGAATGGGTCATTTTAGAGTAATGGGGTGGGTCTTATTCTCTTTGTCGTCTAAAATTACGTATGAAACAAGCATTTAAGTGATACATTTGAGCATATGTAGTCTTTTATTTTAGCTTTTGGCGATTTTTTCGGGCCATTTCGTAAAAAGGCGAGTTCTTCATCACTGAATCATACCAAAATCTAATCAGAATCAGGATATCCTACAGGTGACTTATTTACCAAATTTTGTGAAATTTGATCAATTACTTTTCTAGCTGGAGTGGATACAAGAGATTTTTGCAGGCCATTTCGCAAAAAAAGGGTTCTTTTATCCCGAATCGTACCAAAAACTGATCAGCACCAGAGTCATACACAAGTGACATACCTACCAAATTTTATGAAATTTGGTAAATCAGTTTTGAGTTAGAGTGGATATATACATTACACAGACAGACACACACACATACAGACAGACAGACAGACAGACACACACACAGACAGACAGACGCTCACACACACAGGCAGACACATACATACATACATACATACAGACAGACAGACAGACACACAGACAGACGTCACGCTACAAATAGTGTTTTAGTATTCTAGAGGTCCCAAAACGTGTAGATTCGTCGAAAACTCGAGTTGCGATTTTCGGCTTGATGCCAGTACTTTCGCTATACATTACCATGTATTGCAGGCAAAGTAAAAATAGCTGTCTCCGTTCCTCATGTTCCCCAAGTTTTATTATCGCATATCGCAAAATCTATAGC
Source organism: Amaurobius ferox (assembly GCA_951213105.1). Taxonomy (NCBI): domain Eukaryota; kingdom Metazoa; phylum Arthropoda; class Arachnida; order Araneae; family Amaurobiidae; genus Amaurobius; species Amaurobius ferox. Next base: position 20,282,972 of record OX578144.1, read on the forward strand.
ACACAAAAGTATAAAGTTTGGTACATTTATAGAAAAGTGTAAGGGTTTGGAAGTTTTACTGTGTTTAGAAGTTTGTTTAGAAGTTTGTTTAAAATATCTTTTATGTCAAATTCAAAGGTAAAGTATTTCAAATGCGAGTTCGAGCCCTATACACAGACTAGCAAAACAGGGTGATGAATGTTTGAGGGAATGTACCTACATAGTTTAATTTTTTCAAGACGAAGCCTTTTTTTTAAGTTTCCATGTAATTTATGAGTTATTCTACTTTTTATGATGCAGTTTTTAAGTGAAAAATTGTCTTCTGTATGGGAGCGTCCCTTGAGATTCTCAGTCTTATACAACAAAAAACTATAGTGTACAAAAATGTAAAATGTGGTGCATTTGTAGTAACATATTAGGGAAGTACGCTGAAAGAAACCGTTGTACAATTTAAACTACTATTAGAAAAATTTTTAATGTCAAAATCAAAGGAAAAATATTTGAGCTGCGAGTTCCTGTTCTGCCCAGACTAACAATTGCATGACACGAATGTTTGAACGGACATCTATCTACATAGTTGAATTTTTGTAAGACGGATACCTTTTTCCATTTCGATGTAGTTTATGAGTTTTTCTATTTTTATGCACTTTTGAAGTGAAACATTTTCTTCTGTATGAACGCATCCTTTGAGACTTTCTGTCTCTTACCGTAAAAACTATAGCATACAAAAAAATCTGATGTGGGCAACACATGACTTTCCTTATATAATGTAATGAATTTACTACCTTTACAGTAAAAAACATAGGTTTTTCTCATAGTAGATATTAATATTATTTCCAAGATATTGAATTTTCGACAATTAGTCGTCATTTTTATTGATTTAACGTCATTTTTATCCATTTGGCGAGATTTTCGTTAATTTGGCAACATTTCAAAAATTCGCCAAGTTGGCGACATTCCGCCAAATTCGTCGCCAAAATCTCGTCAAGTGTTATGGACGAAGAAATAAGTTATTCTTACAGCAAATAAATGACTATTGGCGTTCAAATACAAAAGTATTACTTAAAGTATCTTTTTCCATGAATGGAACGAGCTAGATCCACGAGAATGATGTCACCCAATTTATCGCATGGTATTACATATGAAAAGCGAACATGTTTCTCGATAGGAATTTTTTTTTTATTTTATATGACATTTTGATAATTTTTTTGAAAAATGTACAATATCTCGAGAACGGTTCATGTTAGCGTTCTAAAATTTATGTCAAGCGTTTTCTAATAAAAAATTACATAAGAAATGCCTATTTGCGTAACTTTATTAGCGGTTTTGATTTTTTCAAGATTTTTTCAAAATTTCATTCGAAAATTTAGGGGGGTTCTGAACATTCGATTGCGTATAAAAACAATAGGCTTCCAGTGTTTACAGATTGTAATTTTTGTACCAAATTTTGTTCGAATCGGTCCATCTGTTCGTCAGTTATCGTCTCCACACACACACACACACACACACACACACACACACACACACACACACACACACACACACACACACACACACACACAAACACAAACACACACACACACACAGACATCACTTCATAAATGTTTGATTTGTGATCAGGGATGCTTGAAACGTGCTCTCCCTTCGAAAACTCGAATTCGAATTTTCGACCCCGTCACAATACTTTCCTTATACATTATGTATATAAGGAAAGTAATATAAAATTTGGTACATTTATATAGAAATGATTATGAAACAAACTTAAATAAACCTTTTCAGATATAAACTTGAGTTTGGCTTGAAACAGCTCGTGAAACGAGCGTCAACGGGTAAGAATCTAAGAGGGAATTAATGAGCGTAACGAGCAGGGGGCAGAGCTCCCAAGTATCTAAAGTAAAAATAATTCGTTAGAAATAGCATAAGTAGTTGCTTAAATGTATTAACACATTTTGTAGATAAAAATTGGCTTATTTTCTTAAAATAAAAATATAAAGTAACCACACCACCATATCAAAATGTTAGCTTCCATCAATATACAGATGCATCATGTGACATAAGGGAATCTTTACTAAACGAAAATTCGTAAAATAATGAAACCCCACCAGGGAGGTCAAAATATAGAAAAAGGATCCAAAAATTATCTCAGTGCATAAAACTATGAACTTATCTGCGTTATGATAAAAGAACTAAGAAGTCAATCGGCTCCGGAAGCTAAGAAAGCATATCAACAACTGATTAAAAAAAACATGCGTAAAAGTTATTGTAAATATACCTGTGAACAAAGGACACAATCAAAGAAATAATAACTGATTTCGGAAAATTACATGAGCAACTACATCACCTTAATTCAAATAATATACAATCAAACTAATTTTAAAATGCCAATAAATGATATACTATGCAATTAAAAAGAATATAACAACAAGAAGGATCAATCATGCATAAAGCATTGATTATGAAACACTTTCCAACTTTAATGCAATTTTATTTAAACATCTCTAAAATTCGATACATTCCTCGGTAACATTTTTAAAATTATCACAATACTACATTAATTTCTTATATTTCAAATCTTAAAACTTCATAAAAAAAAATGAATTTCATTCAAATGACGGCATTGAAATATAAATTGCTTGGTTTACACATCTCTAAAATGCAATGCATTCCTAGGTAATATTTTTAAAATTACCATGATAATACAATAATTTATTATATTTGAAAAAGTCATCGAAAACTACTGAAATTTATTCAAATGACGCTATCGAAATATAACACGTCTGGCTCCCTCTATAAAAGCAACATTTCATTCATAAACAGTTTTCAATTCATTTCATTCATCACAATACTATAATAATTTATTTTATTTAAAAACTTAAGACCATGGAGCCACAAGTAATTAAACTCTATGCTTAAAACTTCATCGACAAAATCGTCCTTCTCTCTGTAAAATCAATGAATGTTTCATTTATATCAGCTATATTGCAGACTCCATGAGGTAAATAATTTTACGTTAAAGAAATATAGCATTTCTTATATTCATTCTACATATTTTGCTGTTTACATTTTCCATAGGTGAAAACTAGGCACCGCTGTAGAAATAATCAAATTTAGATGATCATTTAAACAGAAATATATTGTAATTGCGTTGTTTCAGTACGTTGATGCACAGAATTTAAGCCAAAATAAAGCGGTTTTAGGACGGATACAACACTAAATATGAATTTAAAAGAATTTTAAAAATCACGATTTTGACACAAGATGGATGCCGTAATTTATTTTAAAGTGGGTCACGTGATCTCTTCATATAAGGATCACGTGATGATCACGCTTCATATAAAAGGTGTAATTATTATTTTAATTTTTATTTAAAAAACTACTGAATATATTTTGCTGAAATTCTTTTTATATATTTTATAGAATAATTTAAATATTTCATAAAACTTTTGAAACAATTTGGGAATTTTAAATCCGTTTAAAAAGTGTTTGAAAAATTAGGTCCCATAGAGTTCAATTTATTTCAATTTTTCAACCCGGGTTCAATCCAAAACTAATTGGGTGATATTATTCATTTATAATACCATAGGTCCCACAGGCCGTCTGAACAACATACTAAAATTTCATTTTAATAAAGTCGTTTTTAAGGCAGTTATCGTGCTAACGGACAGACAGACAGACAGAATGAACAAAGTCATAAACACTTTTCAACTTTGTTGTAAAGTGTTAAAAATGAAAGAAAAAATCGGGATTGATAAAACTATACGTATATGCGCTAATTTCATAAACTAAATTCGAATATCATTTAGTCAAACTGCTGGAAATACTAGTGAATAAAAAACTGCGGAATTAAGGAAAATATAGCAAAAGTAAGAAGAAAAACGACCGGTTTCAGAAGTCACATGATGTGACATTACCAACTAAATACAAATACCATTTTATGATACAACTTTAAAACGTGGTTTGACATGGCTTTACTTGACTAGTATTAAATGAAATAAATACATTATCTTTACTGCATATTATAATTACTTAGTTAAAATTAAAGTACTATCATTTAGATCAGTAATTATAAATATTTTGTGCTCATGATCTAAAATATATAAATATATGTCTTAGATGATCCAATGTATATCTGTTGACAGGCCAGTTTCCATTTTTAAACCCATATAATGATCTTAGCAACCACAATTTGGGTCCTTATTATGACTTCAGAAAAAAGTTAGAAGAAAATTATTCTCCTTCAAAACAGGTTACTTCATTTAATCAACTGATTATAATGTTATTAACGAACAATTTCAATATCAGATTATCTTAAGCAACAGTTCGAGCCAATTTTATACATTATGCAATTTTTATATTTACATTCAAACTCATCTATATTATAATTATCTAAAGTGTTTTTGTTTGTTCAGACCGCCAAAACTGACCTGATAACCTAAAAGACGGAATATTTATACGCTCAGCAACGAACATAGGACTTGACAGTGCCGAATTTTCGATTCCTCCCCCCCCCATAGAGGGGAACGGAGAAAATGCAGTTTCCCCAAAAGTTCATATTCTCCAAAAGCTTCCTTGATGACTCAGAATGCTGAATTTTTGCACCTTTAAGTTATCAACCAAGAGACCATAATTTTTAAAACGACGCAGGGGTAGTCGAGAGGAAATGGGACGTTTTAGAACAAATCCTTCCACACACCTCAGAATATTGCTCACCTGAGAGCCTAAAATGCGGAATCGTTGTATACTTATAATATTGACCACGGAGCAGAACATAACAGAGCCGGAATTTCGATTCGTCTACCCCCTCCTCCTCCTCCTCAAAAGAAAAAAAAAAAAAAAAAAAAAAAATATGGAGGATTAAACGTTTTTACAGATATTTCAAAAGCCCTCTGGTGACATCGAAGTTTGAAAGTTGCATATTTATACTATTGACAACGTGCCAAAACCTAACTGAACCAATTTTCAAATAAGACAACTATATTCTACTTTAAGCGCCGTACATTACGAAATAAAACGTTTCAAAATAAAAAGTTCGAAATAAAAAGTTACGAAATAAAACGTTTCAAAAATACAGTTGCAACTAATTTATTTGTGTTTGAGAAACTCAAATATAGATAAATCTATAATTTTAATCTCTTAAAACACAGAACACAGACAAAAAACACGCCCGTTGAATACGTATTCGTAACTTAAAATTATTCTCAGCAAAATACAAAATAATCTTCTTGAGTATTTTCTCCAAGAACAACTGTTTTTAACGGAGCAATTCATCTTAATCCAGAACAAGGAACACGGTCATTTTTCTAACGTAACAGACGAACAGGAATTGCGGCGATTAATTCCTGCTCGGAGACCGATTTGTTCTAAAGCAGACGATTTATATACTTTCTCTGTTCAACTTTTAAAAATCAATTGAAAGTTGTTTTTTCTTGCGTTGGTTTTAGATTGAATCCCGATGGGTGCCTCACAATAAAGTATGGGACCAGCAGTTTTCTCTCCCTCATACTGCTATATAAAGAAAGTATTTTACCCGGTAATTTTCTAATTGGATAATTTGACAGATAAGAGTGTTTAAATAAGGCCTTCTGAATCTATTTCGAACATTTTTGGGAAGCTGTCCATCTGCGTGGGTGCGTGGGTTTATCTATGGTTATGGTAGCAGCCCGACAAGAAACATGTGAGTACATTATGTAGAACCTAGAACTACCTAGAATTTTTAGTAATCTTTGCGACTAGAAGTTGAATTATTCGAAATTTAATATTTTCATAGAATTGATAGCTATGCAAAAAGAGGAAAATTTTAGAAACTCTGACGATAGTATGGCCAATTCGGGAAAATTATTATTCTTACTATGCTATGTATATAAAATATGTTAAAGTAAGATATTTACAAGTCAAATAAATACAATTCATTGACGTGACAAATTTGTTGCCAACTTATAAAAAAATAAAAAACATTTATAAATTTGAAAAAAAAGATAGATCAAACATGCATAAAGCATTGATTATGAAACACTTTCCAACTGCAACGCAACTTTACTTAAACATCTCTAAAATGCGATACATTAAGCGGTAATATTTTTAAAATTATCACAATATTACATTAATTTATTGTATTTGAAAACTTACTTCATCGAAAAAAAACGAACTTTATTCAAACGAAGTCATTGAAATACAAATCGCCGGCCTGGCTATCTCTATGTAAAAGCTGTAAATATTTCATTCATACACTTTTATCCCATTCCTTTCATTCATCACAATAATACAAAAATTTATTTTATTTAAAAACTTAAAACCATGGAGGTAAAAGTAATTTAACTCTATGCTTATAACATCATCAAAAATGTCTGCTTTAAAATCGTTCGCTACTCTATGTAATATCAATGAATGTTTCATTCATATCAGCTCCAGAGCTAAATACTTTTTCGTTAAAGAAATTCAGCAATTCTTATACAACTCATCCTACATCTTTGTGTTTACATTCTCCAGAAGTGAAAATTAGATTCCATTGTATAAATAATCAAAGTTTGATGATCATTTAAACTCAAATATATTGTCATTGCGTTGTTTCAGAATGTAGATGCACAGAAATTAAACAAAAATAAAGCAGTTTTAGGACGGATACAACACTAAATATGAATTAAAATGAAATTTAAAAATCATGATTTTGACACAAGATGGATGCCATATTTTAATTTGAAGTGGGTCAAGTGATCTCTTCATATAATATGGGTGTAAATATTATTTTACTTTCTATTTAAATACTATCGAATATATTTTGCTGACATTTTTTTATATTTTTATTGGATAATTTGAATATTTCCGAAATTTTTGAAGCAATTTGTGAATTTTAAATTCACAAAAAATGCTTGAAAAAATGCTTGAAAAATTTGGTTCTATAGAGTATTTCATTAATAATGTATTTCATTTTTTCAACCCGGTTTCAGTCCAAAACTAATTGGGTGATATTATTCAATTATATTCCCATATGTTCCACAGACCGTCTGAACAACATACAGAATTTGATTTTAATACAGTCATTTTTACGGCTGTTATTGTGCGAACGAATAGACAGACAGACAGACAGAATGAACAAAGTCATAAACACTTTTCAACTATGTTGTCAAGTGTTAATTAAATTAGATTGTTATATTAGCATTTTTTCGATTTTATCAATTTTTACTTAAAATTATTTTGAGTTTCTTTTCTAATGTTAAAATACTGTAGTTAATTCCTAAAAACTTTTCAATTGCAAAATATTTTGACAGACAATTCTAATCATGGTCCAAATTTCAAAAAGCTACATGACTAATAAGCATAAAAAAATCAAACGTTATTAAATTTAAATTTGTGAAAAGAAAATTACGAGAAACAATTCAACGACTTAGCATGTATCTAATTTTTAAGGGATGCACCGGATCGTAGAATGGTTCATATTTTTAACACTTTACAGAAAAGTGTTTATGACTTTGTTCATTCTGTCTGTCTGTCTGTCCGTTAGCACGATATCTTCCGTAAAAATGACTTAATCAAAATGAAATTTTAGTATGTTATTCAGACGGTCTGTAGGACCTATGGGAATATAAAAGAATAATATCACCCAATTAGTTTTGCATTAATGCAAAAAAACCATAACATAAAATATAGTTCATCTACCATTGATATTTTATGCAAATTTGTTTTAAAATGGTCTCTATATATATAAACATTCCATGATTTTACCACTCAGTATATACGTCCGGCGTATATACGTTTCGGCGTATATACGTCCGAAAGCGCTCTGGCAGTTTTTAACAATATTTTGTACGGCTTTTAGGATGTTAAATAAAAGACCTTTCATTTCTAACACTTTACAATAAAGTTGAAAAGTGTTTATGACTTTGTTCATTCCGTCTGTCTGTCTGTCTATCTGTCAGTTTGTCCGTTAGCACGATAACTGCCGTAAAAATGACTTAATCAAAATGGAATTTTAGTATGTTGTTCAGACGGTCTATAGGACCTATGGAAATATAAATAAATAATATCACCCAATTAGTTTTGGATTGAACCCGGGTTGAAAAAATGCAATACATTGAGCCCTATGGGACCTAATTTTTCAAACATTTTTTAAGCGGATTCAAAATTCACAAATTGCTTCGAAAATGTTAGGTAATATTCAAATTGTTCCATAAAATATATAAAAAAAAATTCAGCGAAATATATTCATTAGTTTTTCAAATAAAAATTAAAATAATAATAACACCTCTTACATGAAGCGATCACTTGACCATGATATGAAAAGATCACGTGATCCACTTCAAAATGATATATAGCATCCATCTTGTCTCAAAATCGTGATTTTTAAAGTTCTTTTTAATTCATATTGAGTGTTGTATCCGTCATAAAACCACTTTATTTTTGCTTAAATTCTGTGCATCTACATACTGAAACAACGCAATTACAATATATTTGAGTTTAAATGCTCATCCAAATTTGATTATTTCTAGAACGAAGCCTATTTTTCACCTATGTAAAATGTAAACAGCAAAATATGTAGAATGAGTTGTTTTAGAATTGCTGTATTTCTTTAACACAGAATCATTTTGTTCATGGAGTCTGCATAGCTGATATGAATGAAATATTCATTGATTTTAATAAAGAAGGACGATTTTTTTCGATGAAGTTTTACGCATAAGTTTAATTACTTGTAGCTCCATGGTCTTAATTTTTAAATAAAATAAATTATTATAGTATTGTGATGAATGACATGAATTGGAAATTATTTATGAATGAAATGTTGCTTTTATAGAGCGAGCCAGGCGTGTTATTTTTTCTAAGACGTCATTTGAATGAATTTCAATTGTTTTCGATGAAGTTTTCAAATATTATAAATTATCGTAGTATTATGATAATTCTAAAATTATTACCGAGGAATGTATCACATTTTAGAGATGTTTAAACCAGGCAATTTATATTTCAATGCCGTAATTTAAATGAAGTTCATTTTTTTCGATGAAGGTTTAAGTTTTCAAATATAATAAATTAATGTAGTATTGTGATAAGTTTTAAAACATTAGCGAGGAATGTATTGCATTTTAGACCAGTTTAAATAAAATTGCATTTAAGTCGGAAAGTGTTTCATAATCAATGCTTTAAGCATGATTGATCCTTCTTGTTAATTAAGTTTAAACTTTTGTCCTTTTGAAATTTTGCATTTTTCTGTTAATAGTTTAACTCTTCAGTAATTTGATCACTTTCAATAAACTTAAATATTTATAAAATATTTCTTAAAAAGTGGTAAATAACATTTGCAGTTTTAAATAAATTTAAATGTTAAGAAATCGCAGATATCTTCTTTATATGTATATTTATGTGGCGCCATCTATTGCGATAAAGATGCCAACCTTTTATCAATATAATTTAAATTGGCTGTTGCGAATATAAAGTGCGGGTGAAAGGTGCAACTTCGTTATGTGCGTTAAAAACTTTTAAACAACTTAAATTTCTATTCATTTCTAGTAAAATTTTACTTTAAAAAAGATCCAGGCTTCAAAAATATTTTGAGTACTCTATATTAATTTCTAACTGGCGGAGAAGGCACACACTCCTTACATCATTCTAAGGCAATAAAATATAAAATATATTTTAACATTATCTTTCATTACATAACAACCTTACAAAAGAAATCAATTCCACATAACGCTTAAAATCGCAACTGATTCTCGTTTCCCCACAAACACAAGATCTCGATCTCCGGTCTCGAGGGCTTCCATAGAAGTTTGTTTGATACGTGGCCGCAAAACCACGAAACGTCATTGGATACTACATTCTGCATCCATCTAAGAGTTGTTTCCTCACTCCCGGTGTACGCCACTGGAGGCTTTCAAAGTTATTGACTGGCGTCACGTAGGTGGACCGAGTGAATGCATTTTCCTGATTCCCAACAATCGGCCTAATGCACAACTGCCTCGCAACTTGTTTGACACACCAGTCCCCCTTCGAACGGATCCGGTAGCGAGATTTTTTTCCTTCTTAAGGTCTACCTGATTTCTCTCTAAGTGATACTTTCGCCTTGTTTTCTTTTTCATAGTAAAGCTCGAGAAAAACATTTTCAAGAAAACAACGGTTAGATCTTAAAATAGTTCATTTTAAAGGCAATGAAAAGGTATTATTTCCACAAAAGTTATCAGAATCATCGATATATATATATATATATATATATATATATATATATATATATATATATATATATATATATATATATATATATATATATATATATATATATACATATATATATACATATATGTATATATATATATGTACATATATATATATATATATACATATATATACATATATATATATACATATATATATATATATACATATATATACATATATATATATACATATATATATATATATACATATATATATATATATATACATATATATATATACATATATGTATATATATATATGTACATATATGTACATATATATATATATATATATATATATATATATATATATATATATATATATATACATATATGTATATATATGTGCACATATATATATATACATATATATATATATATATATATATATATATATATATATATATATATATATATATATATATATATATATATATAATTGAAGATTTTTATGATTACTTGTAATATATATACCCGAGAAATACCAATGAAAATTGCTTGTAAACTGAAGGTTTTTGCAAATCAGAAGCCTAGTGTAGCACGATGAACTATGCAAGAAGTTTGGAAATTGAATAAATGGAATCTAGTGATTATAAAAGGAATAAAATGAATATGAAAAGCATTTCTGAAACAATGTACGTTATCAAGGGCCATACATGTTTCATTAATGCTGATTCTACGTTTCTGTTTACATAACTGTAAAATGTATTACAGAACTAATGTAAATGGCCCGACGTAGAAGAAAAGACAAAGTGGATCAAAAACACAAAAAAATCAAACATGAATATAAAATATTCTGTTACACCAGCTTGTGGCTAATTATTGAAATGAGGATGCAAAGTATTACAAAGTAATATCAAAAGAATATATATATATATATATATATATATATATATATATATATATATGTGTCGAAATTGTGTCGAAATTGCGAATATATAAAAGTAATTCAAATATTCTAATATGTTGAACTATTTTTTTGATAAAGTTTTAAGAAGTAGTTACAAATTATAGTAGCAGTAACAAATTTCCTTGATTTCATTCATTAAATATCTCAATAAACACTTAAATGTTTTGTATGGAGGCGCGATTTATTCTTATTTATTTAGATGTTATCCACGAACACTCATATCAATATATTGTTTCAGAATAAATTAGGACTTACTTATCTGTACAAAAGTTAGAAATACTAAAACGCATCATGCGGGGATAATGATTAACTTCACTAAAATCAGTTCAAGACATGTATGGAATAAGTATCACACGTTGTGTATCGTGTATGTTATATTTTAATAGCAATAAGAAAAATCTGCGTAAAGTAACTGTTGTCTTTACATTCAACACATAGTATAATAAAAACTGAGAAAGTTGACAAATTTTAGGATTTATTTTCCTGTACTTTATGCATTCATTTACATTTTAGAAAATTATTGAATTTTATATCGTTTCTCTTTTATTAATTGATCTTGCTAAAATTTTTGAGATTAGGCTTGGAAATCCAAGAAAGTCTGCTTAGTAATCCAAGTTAAAACGTACCAATTTGTTCTACCCTGGAGAAAGTTAATACAGTTATAGAGCAAGTTGATATTGCTATGGAACATGATATTGAAATAAAAGAGAACTAAACAAAACACAAGAAATCGATATATGGAATATAATTTGAAACCAATACAATATAATTTGAAGTATAAATTATTTTGTGGGATTTAACAACACTTAATGCAAGTAAATAAAGCAATAAAAATATGTTATTGAGTCTGAAGACTAATTCATGGGCCGCTCATATCGGATTTCTCATTATCTTTTTCGTATGACTACTAGAAACACTTTAGAATAAAAACAATATTTAAATATTTCTAGTTTACAGATATTTTGAATTTTATGATTATTAAAATGTTTGTATAAAGAATGCAACATTACGAAATATCAAATGAACGCCCTTGACTTGAAATTGAGAATTATTTTATGAGAAAGGGTGTGAACAAATAAAATATATATTTTATGTCTTATCCGATAATATTTTAACAATATATAATCCCTTCTTGGCAAATATCTCAGAGAGAAGTTTTGCAAATGTGTTTTGCAAACGATTACATTGTTAGTAATCTTTCATTAAGATTTAATGGGTCTATTTTTCTTTAAATCATAAATCCAGTCTGTTTGTCTTTTTTACTTCCTTGCGGAAAAATACATTGTCGGTCTATCTCTCTTTCTCTGTAAATATATATATATATATATATAATATATATATATATATATATATATATATATATATATATATATATATATATATATATATATATATATATATATATATATATATATATATATATAATATATATATATATATATAATATATATATAATATATATATATATATATAATATATATATATATATATATATATATATATATATATATATATATATATATATATATATATATATATATATATATATATATATATATATATATATATATATATATATATATATATATATATATATATATATATATATATATATATATATATATATATATAATTACAGTTTAACTAATGGCAACGAATTGGCCCTTGTTTAAAAAAACATTGCCGTACAAATTATGTCCTATTAAGCGTATGTTTCTCGGTCTCTGGAGATTTTCTATGTACTTAACAGTGGAAATAATCTAAATCTAGAAGTAGGAATATATATCGATTCAAATGACGCAGGAACTGAATGTTGCCATCAAAATTTGAATTTCTAGGAGAATACTAATACTATGGTCTATTTCTTTCGAACTTTCTATGCACTTCTGAGTAATTTAACTATCTGGTTCTGTTCAGAACACATATGGACAATAGAATTGCAATCATTGATACACGCAATCATTGATAGACACATTCGCACGCAATCATTGATATGGTGTAATTTACTCGTAAATACAAATAATTCTAGTATATTCGTGGCAAAGAATTGGACACAATATTCAATGCATAGTCTTAATTGCACAATTCCTTTAATTGTGCAATTAAGACCATGAATTGAATATTGTGTCCAATTGTTTGCCACGAATATACCAGAATTTTTTGTATTTATAAGTAAAACCCGCTGGCATTCTTGTCTGTAATTCTTTAAACACTAATGGGCTAAATAAAAAGTTTAATCATCAGAATCCATGACAATATCTTCTAATAATAGATCAAATAGAATTGAAACTTAAATAGTGCAATAAATATGTGACAAAGGAGATCACCCGATTTTAAATCGAAATTCGTGTTAACTTTTATTTATGAAAAGTAATATTTTTAAATTAAATAATAGAACCCGTTGCAATGTATTTTATAGATAGATACTGATTAGTGCACATCATTATACCCTCTATACTTCACTACTAGTTTAATGACGTCACATGCAAGATGTTGCCATCTGGCGAAGGCCATTCTAGAAAAATATTTTTGGCCATTATTTTACGAAATCGAATTTTTCTAGTATGGTGACCTATATTTTTAGAAAGAAAGGATCAAACTATATAATACCGCTTCAATAAAATATCAACGCTATTTTTCTTACGTGGGATATAAATCGTAAAAAAAAATTTTGCTAATATCAATGGGACGAAAAATTTCCAAGTGGCCTTAAAATGTCCTCGATCGATTTTTCACTTTTGGAGTCCGATATTTATAAGCATACTTCTTTCATTTTGTTTATGGGAATGTGCTCACATTAAAGCTTCGGCTTCCGGTTCGGCAGATTTTAGTGCGGATGCTGTTCTCGTTATGTCTAGATAAATAAATATTGATAATTAAATATATTTAAAACTTTGTACTATTACTTATGCAGCTTACTAGAGATCTATCATTGTTTTACAAGTTATGGCAATAAATTTGGATATAAAATGTTATACCGTGCATTCATTTTTGACTTATCGAGTCCACTCTGGTCCTTAGACGGAGAAGAATCAAACAGTGAACAAAATATGTTCTATACAAAATATTTGTTTTAACCATGGTGTTTGCGTATTTGATTGCAATTTTATTTGACCACACCTTGCAAAAAATCAAAATACATAGTGAATGAAAACAAAACTTCAAATAACATTGCACATATACAACTGCATAATCAACCAAAAGTCTTTGATTATTCATTTTGGGTTTAATTACTTCTGCAGTTAAAGTCATGATCTCAAAAGTATTGCAGGAAATAACACTTTCTATGTGTTGTAATTCTGAAATAGGAAGAATGATATACACGTTATTCACATATCTCATCACGGTAGAGTCGCACATCTAAAAATAACAAAGTATGCTGCTATTTCAATCTGTTTTGTAGAGTTAAATTTCTGAAATGCTGTTCATGTACAATACATAAAAGGTCAATATCGCGGTCTGGCATTCATGCTTGGCGATAAATTTGATAATCTTGATGAAATAAAAATATAGTAGTTAAATACTTAATAATCGGAAGTGAAATTTAGAAACGAGATATAGTTCCTTTTACACTAATTTTTATCACATTTGTTTGTTACTGTATGTGCAAAATGGGAACACAAACGGAAATGACACACGTGGATATAATTATAATGTGCATTCCGAAAATTTCCAAATATTTTACTTTCTTATTAAAATACTAATGCTATTTCACTTACAACTGCAGCATTTTATCCATCTACGGTTTTACCTACTGAATACAAAATATCTATTTCCCCACTATTTTACTCCCCCTTTACACGTTAACTCACTGACGCTATTTTCTCCCGGAATTTCATTTTACGAATTATTCACTGCAAGACTTTTAGATCCGACTCTGCGGCAGTTTCACGGTCGGTTGGACACAAAACCAATTTTCGCCGCCACAAAGTACGGGAAGGGGTCGGTACCATGAGAGAACACCCACCTTAAATAAAATTAATAGCAGCTGCACCAGCCAGACTGCCGTGAAAAGACGCTTGCCAATAGAAGGTGTGTGATTCCATTAAGGAGCAGGGACTTCCCATATCATTGTTCGACAAACCACATTAGAATTCGCTAATTGCTTGTTGGGTGCCTTTCCATCTTAAGAAATGTGTGGAATTCTTGGTTTATGCCTGGTATTTTACAGATACTGTTGGAGTGAATTGCTCTGAATGACATAGGCATTTCATATTCTAACTACCTAATACTTTTTCAGATCGCCAACATTTAAGCATAATGTACGGATTGATATTTTTAAAAGTAATTGTAATGCATTTTTACAAGATGATTCAACATGTTTTAGATAGGGAAAATTTAAGCATGATTCACCGTGGAAGAGAAACCTAAAAATATTTCATTGCATATTTCTGACTTCAATGTATCCTGAACAATTTGATGGATATAGATGAACTTTTAGAACAATGAGGTTGGATCCTGGAAATGATCTGTTGCAAGTTTTATTACCCTACAGAAAAGTTGAGAATAATGAGAACTATAAATTATTTCCATCTCCCATGACGCTTTTAACGTGAAGGCGGCTCAACGGATTGGCATGCATTTCTCACTGGTTTAAGATCGAGAAGGACCAGATTTTTGGCAAAGCATATTTCTAATTTTGCATCGCTTTAATGCATAAAAGATTAAATTCTAAAGTGTTCTTCCCTGCCAAATATCTCCTAAGATGATCAGGTGGAATTTATTTCAGGCAATGAGACTGAATCCACGAAAATTTGCAATATAAGGTTTATCTTCCTACATCTCCTCGCTGACCAATGGGATTAAAATGCCTGTTTCGTTAGTCTATAATGAGCGATTTTAATTCATAATTATCAACTGACTTATATACTTTTAAATTGGTTTTTTAACTTAATAGGGAGTGCATTTATAGTGCCGTGAGTAAATTCATAAAAGTTTTGGTGCCGTGACCAGCATACGAGTCTGGGTTATTGCAGCTACAACGTAATGTGCTAACCACTATTCGATCCAAGTAGGATTTCCAAACGTATTTTATTTAAATTATAGATTTTATTACAGATATATCAGCAATAGATTTCAATTTTTAAAAAATAAACTACTCTCATCAACAGTTGAATGAATTAATGGTTAAATGTGTGGATGGTGAAATATTTTCAAATTTTATAGTACATGCATTTTATTTTAGCATTGACCAGTATTCTATTGCCCCAGCGCTCTGAGACAATAGAATATGGGGTAATATGGGGATAAATCGAGATGCCGCTATTTAGGTTGATAAATGGCACTCAATTCATTTAGCTGTTGATGCGAATAGCTTATTTTCTATAAATTGAAATCGCTTCCTGATATATCTGTAATAAAATCTGTACCTGCATTTTTATTCGCTGAATTCGAACATTCCTACGTTCGATTGATTTCGAAATATCTTAACAGTAGACATCACTTTACCCATTAAGAACGGTTCTTCTAACTTGAATTAAGAACTGTTTTTCAAACTTGAATTAAGAACTGTTCCATTAAGAACTGTTCTTCTAATATTTAAAGCCTATACTATGCTCATTTCTACCATATTCAAAATCTATAGCTAATTTGGTCTCTGGTTTTATATAATATTTTACTGAAATTTTTGTCAAGGAATATTAGACAGAGAAGTACATCACGACCCTTATGTATCTATTTAGCGAGTAACCTAAGTATATTCTTCATACTAAGGGAACATGAACATCTAAATATACTGTATATTTGTACAGGACATAAACTTCTTTCAAATACTTACGTTGTGCAGTATTATTACTTTCCTTATATACATAATGTGTAAGGAAAGTATTGTGACGGGGTTGAAAATTTGAATTCGAGTTTTCGACTGGAGAGCACGTTTCAAGCATCCCTGATCACGAATCGAAAATTTTTGAGGTGATGTCTGTGTGTGGTGTGTGTGTGTGTGTGTGTGTCAGTTAGTCTGTGGAGACGATAACTGACGAACGAATGGACCGATTCGAACGAAATTTGGTACAAAAGTCACAATCCGTGAATACTGGAAGCTTATTGTTTTTAAATGTAATCGAATGTCCAAAACCCCCTAAATTGTCGAGTGAAATTTTGAAAAAATCATCAGAAAATCAAAACCTTTAATAAAGTTACGCAAATAGGCATTTCTAATGTAATTTTTCCTTAGATAACGATTGACATAAACTTTAGAACGCTAGCATTAACCGTTTTCGAGACATTAAACATTTTTTAAATACATTTATCAAAAAATCCGATAAATTAGAAAAAAAAATATTAACTGTTAAGAAACATGTTCACTTTTCATATGTCATATCATACGATAAATTTGGTCACAGCATTCTCGTAGGTCTAACTCACTCCATTCACGAGAAATGATACTTTAAGTAATACTTTTGTATTTGAACGCCAATAGTTATTTATCTGCTAAGAGAATAACTTATTTTACCGTCTATAACGCTTGGCGAGATTTTGGCGCCGAATTTGGCAGAATGTCGCCATCTCGGCGACTTTTTTAAATGTTACCAAATTAACGGAAATCTCGCCAAATGGATAAAAATGACACTAAATCAGTGAAAATGACGACTAATTGACGAAAATTCAATTTCTTGGAAAGAATATAAATAACTGCTATAAGAAAAACATATTTTTTATTGTAAAAATAGTAAATTCATTGCATTATATAAGGAAAGTCATGTGTTGCCTACATCGGATTTTTAAATCTGTCTCCCGATACTGACGAGAACAAAAGAACAAAAAAAATATTTAAACACTCAAGCTCCTTTGTTGCTGTAATTACTAGATTAAAACACTTCGAAAAGAAATATCGCCTCCAAATTTTTGAGCATCTGCCCAGAGATTGCTTTAATATATGCGTTGTAATTAACCTGAATACGATATCTCTGCACATGAGCAATAATTTATATCACGAAGGCACGAGATATGCCAATTTTGGCAGTTAGGCGGAATTATTTGTGGGAAGTCGATATAAGCAGAGATTGAGCGCTAAGAATAAATAGATGGTCTTCATGTGACGTCACGACTGACGCAGCCGCAGTACTAAGATTAGATAGATTTTCATCTAATCCCCATATTCTAGGAACATCCAATTGATATAGTGACAAATATTTTCTTCCTTTAAATTCCTTCTATTAAATTACTGAAACGAATATGTTTTCTGCTATATTTGAAGTTAACAGCTACATTTTAAATCAAATATAATTTAGCTGGAAAAGTGCACTGTGTATAACACCGTATTTTATAGTTCTTGCTACGCGCAAATGTTGAAACTATACCCAAAATATCCTCCTTTGAATTTAGTGATGATTTCAGGGTCGCCCATACAAATTGTGGGCCCCGCTATATATTTATGACGGGACATCTTTACACATTTTCCCCTTTCTCCATGTCCTCTCTCCTTTTAAAATATATTAGCAGTCCGAAAACCCTCTATAGCCCGCCTCCACCCCATTTGAGTTGTGTCCGTCCCCTCAATGGGTGACTCTGGTTAGATAAAGGGCTTTTTATATTAAGTGACCGAATGTCTTGACAAATGAGTTAATTTGATATTTTAATTTGACACAAATAACATTTTTTATTGTAGTTCGCAAAATTACCGTATTTTCTTGCTTCCATTGGCTATTACGTGCTCACGAGCATATAAAAAAGTAAAGCCTATAAACTAAAATAAATTCCTTTAAATTAGCATACAACACACAATTAATAATATCGATTGGTTATAAAAGCTAAAACAGCCTTTTTCGTCAGGACACACACTAGGTGCAACAGTCACTGCAGAGAGAGAGAGAGATGGTGGCTGATTTGTCGCTCACGATTAAAGTTTGCTCTTCTTGTGCACGCTGACGAAGAAAACTGCTTTGGCCTTTTAAACGGGTCTATACTATTAGTTGTGTGCTTCATTCTGCGTTTAAAGGAGTTATTTTTATTGCATCGTCCATGTGTGCTGTTATTTACAATCGGAGTGTGATTGTAAATTTAGAAACGCTTATCATCGATGAGTTTTGTGAGTATGAACTAGGTCGCTGCATTTTTATGTAACCTGATGCTCATTCTTCAAGAACGTTGATGCCTGTTACATAGTAAAACATAATTTGTCGGTGGCCATAGAGGTTATACAGTGTCCCTAGGAAAGTTCTAAACACCCCAATAACTTTGTAAAGGAAGTTCTATGAGTGTACACGTTAGATCTGTCTTAGTAAAGTGACTATATATATGCAGTCGAATAAAAGAGATTGTAGCTCCTCTAGCGGATAGGAAACTTTAAATAGTTATTAGAAACTAATTCGGTATTAAAAAGAGATTAAAGAAAAATCTAAATTACAATGTTATATATAATTATTTAATTAGCAGAAATAGACACAATATACGCAAGTACGGGACACATATATGGAAGGCAATAAATACCTGACAACAAGTAATATCATCAAGGACTAAAACACAGCTATACCTTTAATATTTGTCGAAATACGTGGTAATAATCTTTATTGAATACAAAAGATCATTATTGTTAAGAGAAGACAATTTGAATGGGCAGTACATTAGCATACCTGGTCATTAGTATTAAATACCTGGGCATAAAAGTGTTGTTTATTTTAGCATTACTGAATAGGCCAGCCATTCTCCAATGACCCTATTGTGTAAAATATATGTTTTCTGTAACAGTTTTATTGTCTATTCGTAATAATTAGACAATGCTATACAACATTGTAGTTGTATTTTGTTCGTCTGTCTCGTTTCGTTGCCTAGTCCTTTTCTCTAATTTTTACATTATCCACTACAGTCGCTGCATCACTTTAATTCGATTAGAAATGATTACTTTACTATAGATAGACCTATCGTATGCACTCGTGAACCTTTCTTTATAAAGTTATTGGGGTCGTTAAAAACTTTCCCGGGAACCCTGTATATTTAAAATATACTTTGAAATATCGATTGAATGTTTTTAATCTTGTTTTGGATATTTCTTAATTTTTCTCTGAATGTACTAATAATCTCATTTTTTCTCAAAATTTGAATGAAAAGTAGACATGTGTGCGATATTTTATTGCATTACTAATTTAGACGCATAACTATCCATTTATATATACACTCTGTTGCAAAAAAATAATACACAAATATAAAATTGAGCTACAGCGATGAAACTCGGGATGCAAATGCCATTTTAAGAGTTGTGCAACCGATAAAACTCTTATAGGGCTCTTGCAATGACATAAAAACGACGCATCGTACAGTATTTAAACCGACCAGCGTTCTCACCCACGAACAATTGAAAATGAATTTTCTGCTTTGATACTGAAAGTTGTGTACAAAGATTTCTTTGAGAAGTATTCGACGCTGTTAGGAACAATTGTCAGATTTATGGAGAGGTCGCATCATAGGCCTAAGGAAAGATGGCTGGTTCAACAGACGTATCAGTCACAATCTCGGTCGAATCGATTTGGTAGTTGCTAGGTGTAGGGAACACTGAATCAGAGAAGGTGCATGTAACCATCGCAAAGGTTTCAGATTCCCCACACAGACAAATGCTTGAGAGTAACATGCAGTCAGGTGAGGAGCCATGTTCACACCAATGTTTAGCTATCAGTTATTTGAAGACATTTGCCATTCAAATAGATTTGTCATCCTCCATGCATCCTGTATCAATGGATACTACGCAGAGACGACTGGCGTAAGGATGGATTAAGTGTCGAAGGCCATTTATTCGCCTACCACTGAACCTTTAACATAGGCAGAGACGTCAGGATTGGTGTTGAGCTCAGTCTACCTTTACATTGTCCGATTGGAGGCATGCTGCCTTTAGTGACGAATCCCGGTTCTCTCTCCGTGGTGATGATCGACGCATATGCATGTGGAGGACGACCAGCCACGTTTTGATCCCGCATTTGTTGTCGAGTGGCACACGGCCATCACACGTTGTGCGATAGTCTGAAGAGCCATCACGTGGGACAGCTGATCTCCTCTAATTGTAGTGCAAGTAAATATGATAGCTAGCTAGTACGTCAGCAATATTTTGCAGACGATTGTTTTGCTTATGCTATCAAGTCGCTCAGGTTACTTTTACCAACACGATAACACTCGGCCACATACTGCAAACTTTCTCAATAATGTCTTCGAGAATTTAATACCATCCCATGACGATCCAGGTCTCCAGGCTTATCACCAATCAAACACGTCTGGTTCATTTCGGAATGGCAATTCAACAATCTCAGAATACCACTGAAGTAGCTGACCAGTTGCAACATTTGTGGTATAATCTTCTGCAAAAGGACCTAAATAACTTAATTGACTCTGTGTCGCTGCGAATATCGGCTTGTATAGTTGACAGTGAAGGCTTTACTACTTACTAAAATGCCATCTTCTGGTTAGCCATATTTTTTAATAAAACGTTTTTCGCTCAAATTCTGAGCATTTGCACATCTCTTCAAATGATATATAAATGCCGAGTTTCGCGGCTATAGCACAATTTCTTACGGTTGCATATATTTTTTTGCAACAGAAAGCATATTTCGCAATTTACTGACGTTTATTCCTGAGAAAACATGAATAGCATACAAAATTATTTTCCTGTAGGTACAAACATAAATTTATATGGAGCTCCTTCTTTGCCCTCGGTGCCGCATAATTTGTCTTCCGTTACTGACACGAACAAAAGAACAAAAACTGTTCGAACATGCGGGTTCCTTTGTTGGCCTTAATTGGATTAAAACACTTGGAGAAGAAATATTCTGTTCACATTTTTAGAACATTTGCCCAGTGATTAGCTGGAAGAACTTTGATAGATGCAGAGTAATTAAGCTGGATTGCATGCCGATGCACACGAGCATTAATTTATATTGCGGTAGCGCATGAGAAACGTCAATTTTGCCAATTAAGTAGTGTTTGGGTTAAGTCGATACAGGTGCAAAGTAAAGTCATGAGTATTGACAAAGTGGTTTTACTACAATATTAATATAAACTAATTGATGAACGCTTCTTAGGACATTGCTGAGGTAATTGCAGATATTAAGATGAATTAATGTATAATTTTATAATAATACTAGCTATATATTCATTTTTCGAACGGAATACATAATGTAAAGGAATTAAATTGAAAAGTATGTTAAACTTTTAATATTTGAAGTCCTTCGTTTTGAAATTTTATAATAATTATCAGAAAAGAAAGAAGTGAGTCCTATACACTTGAGATAAACAGATAGAAAGAAGCATAACTTTGGATTTTAATTATCTATATATCACATTTTTGCATTTAAGGAAACGCTCCTTTGTTGACTACGTTTATTGTCTTCTTATTAGGGTGCAAAATAAAAACACGCAGTTGGCCATGCTAAAAAGCAGCATTAATTTAGGTATATCCCCAAAGTGTTGAATGTCTGCACTGGCTTCTGTTGTCAGACCTAGCTTATAAACCTTACAAATTTTAGAGGTACAAATAACGATTGGGCTACGTAATACGATTCTAAAATATTCAATTACATTACATTTATTGTTGAGAGGCTCAAAAAATGATAAGAGAATGATAATGATTGAGTTTCTTTTGTTTGGATGTTTATATAACGGTTGGGTCACACTCAAAGTGAGGAAATGTATGGTCAGAAGGACATGAAGACAGATAGCCAAAAGTAGAGACAGCTGCTTGAATTTTCTAACGTACCATATCAAGGCTACCTATTAGACTTCTGTACCGCTGATCTGCCATGATGATACCACAAACAGTTAGGCAAGCAGATATATTTTCAATCCATTTATATAGATTAAATTTTGTAGAAGTTTAGTTATAAATCTACACTGTTCAAAGCTCATGTTAAAGATTTGTCATTGTTTTCTGTAAAGGATAAGGAAGATTTCAGAGACAATCTAAAGTCGAACCCTAACGAGAAATTTTCCTGAATTATAGTCATGACATTCTTCCCTATTCATGAGCGACTTTGAGTAGACTGAATAACCCACACACCAATTTTCGCTACAGCCCAAGAAATCCCCCAAATCGCAAGAAAATCAGATAATTAAGCACCAGATTCCAAAATCTACATACTAAATTTCCCCTAGTCTGAGATGAGTAAAATTTCCCCAAGCTCCCCCAAAATGAAAATATCTCTGCTCAGGCGGCGAAGTTCACTGCCGAGACGGAAGCTCAAATGCATTTTGCGAATTCATAAAATTCTTCAAACTAGAAACTGTCTTTATTATCTCCGACATCGAGGGCTTCTTTCGGGCACTCATGGATGTCCTAAAAACCGACAATGATCCCATGCAGAAAACTTTCTGCATAATAAAACTCATTTGTGACAAAAAAAAACCCGGCAAACCCCTAAATCTAATTCTTAATCTTTACTTTATGTCTGATTTTTGCCCAGGCTGCAGTTCTCAGTAATCCTCGTGCAACTCCTTTCTGTTTCTGAAGGACCACCCATTACAGCCCAATGGAGTGCTCCCATTGGAGGACTCTGAATCCAAAGCAGCTAATGTCGTAAGGTCAAGATCTCAATGCTTCAGACTGAAGATTACCTATGGCTGAATGATTTCCTTTTTGACCTTCTGAGTCATATAAATCCGTACGTGAAATACAAATACTACTGCAGAGCTCATTGTATGCATATAGGTTCATACTGCTTTGGAATCCACTTCAAACTGTAGTCGTAATCCGTAAAAAGAAGAGGGAAGTGCTAAAATATTTTAATCTAATTCGATCCAAATTATGAAATTGTTTAGTCAACAAGAAAATGTGTTTATAACATGTCTGTAGATTTTTACATTCTGCAAAAAAGCTGAATGCTGTATCTTCGAACCTAATAGATAAAAATCTAAGAAATTTATATTTGTTTTGTGGAATATAGGGTAAATACATGAATATAAAAAATCATTTCAATATTGCAATACTATATTGAATTATTATTTTTTTCTTTTTTAAAAAAAATATTATACGAGCGAGCTTTTGCTTTATATTTCTTACTTTCCCATCAAATGTATTTTAAACTTAAAACAGGAGGATAAATTATTACACAAAGGATAAATTATTTCACCAAAACATTCCGTAGTGTACCAAAACATTTCACGTCTCCTGGACAATATTCGAACACTTTGAGATAGATCGCCGTTACCATTTTCATGGCTTTCCTATACAATAACTTTTCTGTCATGCTTCATAATTTCACTGAAACATTTTAAACAATTAATTTATCTATATAAATAAAATTGAAAATCTGTCTGTACGTATGCACATGTGTGTTTGTCTCATTATAACAGCAGAACGGCTGCATCGAATTTCACGGAATTTTGTGAATAGCCGTGAAATAGCCCCACTTAAAATTTAGTCCATGATCGAGTTTCTAGGGTCAGGAGATGACGAGATATTAATAAATTAATAAAAAACGACCTTCCACTCTCATAGATATAGAATTTTGCGGATGATATTTTTCAACAAATTTATTTGAAAAAAGTATAATATCATGTTGCTGATCAACCTAATGAGTTTATACAGCAGACAATTTTTATTATATGTTTTCGGATTCAAATAATTACGGGAATTTTAGATGTTTTCAATTTAAGTCAACTATTTTATTTTTGAAAATATTTTTCAAACGCAAAAATTGAGTTTAGCTCATTGCTAAAACAGGATAAAAATGGCAAGGGTATATCTTTTAATACCATTTTAGCGATTTTATTTGTGTATATTTATCCAATTTCATATTTTTTGTACACTTGTTTACAAACGAGTCCATGATTTTTCAGATCTGCCTGTGAAGATGATTTTATACAGCGAGAACAGAGATGCCTATGCTTCTTTTTAGACGATTTAAATTAAATACTTTAATAGAATGTTTTGAATAACAATGTCATGTAATATACTATAGGAATTTGTAAATAATTGTAAATTTCCTCTATATTATATATCCCGTACGAAGAACGAGTTTAATGCTAGTACGAGTACTCAATACGTAAAATAATTTGTATAAAGATTAAAAAAAAATAAGCAACGCAAGCACGCACAAATTATTATGCAACGCAGCTTATATGCGTTTTATGAATGTGGTGGAATTCCTTATTTCTGTAAGCAGACTAATAATTAGGAATTCAAAAAGTAGAAACAGTATACGAAATGTCAAATTCATCTTTTAACTTCCGTTCTGTTAGTCTGTTTTAGATTTGCATAAAAGATCCAACGTATATTTGAAAGAGCTGTATGCTGAGCTGTATAATAGTTTGTACACAGTTAATTTGCTTTATATTTCCTTAAGATGAGACATAGTCTTTAATTTTATATTTCTCCACAAAATAACTATCCTCATCTGACTGGAACCTTTCTGAAGTTTCTACACAATGTTCTCTCTAAACACGGTTTCTTCTGAAGTCCTCATACATCACTTTTATCTCGCGATTGAAGTGTTCTTTAGCTGCAGAAACAGCAGGACTACTGCTGAGAGAAGGACTATTGATTGAGAAAGATTGTGCGACTTCAGCGTTGTATTGAAAAAGTTATAGAATTCCTATATCTAAATCAACGCAGGATAGGTGAAAGTTTTCAATTACAAAGTTGTAGAATATTCTCTATTTACTATGAAAAGATGCGAGGCTTGCACATAACATATGCATAGACAAAAAAACTGAAATCGACGAAATTGAATCATTGTTGTACTGCATTTGTCTGCAACTTTTATACAGTATACAGGGTGTCCAGTGCTATCGGTGCCCAATGGCTATTTCCTCAATAATTAGTCACAGATATACACTTACAATTGCAAAAATGTTTTAAATTTTAAAATCTATTATCTTAGAAACAGTTTAAATCAATAAATGCATTTCTGAAAGAAATACGAAATATAAATTTTTATACAGTCCACCGGTCCTACCAATTCTATTTGGGAAAATCATCCTCATACAATTTTATGCAAAATAAAAAAAAAAAACATCCTTTTATGACCAAAATTGACCGACTTATAGCTGTTTAAAGTTGGAGCACTTTTTGTTCTGAGAAATAGTCAATATGGTCCCTGATTGGTTGGTTGCCTGAAATGGGACATTTTTATGCATGGAAAAGCGACATAAGTCATAAAGTTTAATGCTTCATAACTCGGTGAATTCTGGTCGTTTATTTTTTTTATTTCCAATGGCAAGGCAAGTCACACAACATGTACATAATCAAAGAACAATGATGTAAAGTAACAAAAATTGACCGAAGTCATTGTAACCTTAAGAGTTCTCTGGCTCCTCAGTACAGGGTTGTCTCGGAGTAGTCAGAACCACAAAGCGCCCTACATCGACGCAGGTGGGCTCCATTCATAGGTTCCCTCATATCGCAAAGAGGGCAAAGAGGACAGTCATAAATACCAATTCTATGGAGATGCTAACCCAGGCAGTCATGAACAATACATCAATAAGGGCAAGACGAAAGCCTTATACGTATTGTTGACTGTTGATCTGGCACATCCCCAAAGGGTGCCCGCCAAACGCTTTAAAATTATCATTCGACTGGTAAAGCGCTCTACCATTGAACCCACATGGGTCCTCCAATTTAATTTGTTGTCAAACGTAATGCCCAAATTTCTAAACTTATCAGTAAAAGCGAGTGTAACATTCCTGTACTCCACCTCGGGTGGGAGCACCTGGTGAATCTAAGAGAAAGACCGCACAGCAGTCTTTTCCAGATTTACGATCATATTAATTTCATTGCACCAATCAGAAAGCACAGACATGGCTCTATTTAATATCTCCTTTACCGTAATTTTTGCAATCCTCTTCGGTGCTTGAGTTCAAATGACCAAGTCGTCAGCATAAAGCAGACATTGGACATCCCCCACAGACCTCAGAGCACAAATCAAATCGTTAATATAGATATTGAACAGAATACAGCTACACACTGCTCCCTGTGGTAAGCCTGTTTGAAGGTTCTGAAATTTAGAATATTCATTACCATACTTAACTTTACAAATTCTGTAGTCAGTAAAGGACAAATCCAATTTAATATCCTGCCACCAATACCCAGTCCAAGGAGTTTTTGATATAATTTATCTTTCCACACTAAATCATAAGCACTCTTGAAATCAATGCAAACCGCAGTCAATATATTCCTGTTATCAAGTGCATCCTTCACAGTCTGGCTGAATAGTCACATGGTCGCTCGTTGAGCGATTTCTTCGAAGACCAGTTTGTTCGTTAGCAATTATATATCTATCTTCAAGAAACCAATTCAGTCTGTTTACTATAAGTCTTTCCATAGTCTTTCCGAGAATACTTGTAAGAGAAATTGGCCTGTAGTTGGAAAATTGCCCAGGATCTCTGTTTTTCTTTAGCACTGGTACAATAACAGCGCTCTTCCATTAGAAAGGCACAAGACCCGTCTCCCAAACATGGTTAAATACATGTAAAATAGTTTCTTTTGCTGTAATACTCAAATGCTTTAAAAATTCCTCGTGTATAAAATCATATCCTGGGGATTTCTTTACTGTAAGGCACCTCAGGGTAGTGTTCTGGTCGTAAAGAGAAGATTTTTTTTTATTTTGCATGAAATTGTATGAGGATGATTTTCCTAAATAGAGTTGGTAGGACCGGGGGACCGTATAAAAATATATATTTCGTATTTCTTTCAGAAATGCATTTATTGATTTAAACTGTTTCGAAGATAATAGACTTTAAAATTTAAAACATTTTTGCAATTGGAAGTATATCTCTGTGACTAACGGTTAAGGAAATAGTCATTGGGCACCGATAGCACTGGACACCCTGTATATTGTTTACTACAAAAACGATAATTCTAAATAAATTAAAATTAGCTTATTACTTGGATTAATATGTTTCCATGCGTATTTATTGGTTGCCTCAGAACAGTTTCAGTAGTAAATTAAGGAGATTATTTCATAATGATCTTTTCTTGATGAACTCAATTTGTCTGTTCTGTACATGCTATTTGCAAACCGAATACTAAATAGAATTTTTCCATACTAAATATAAAATGTTCCACAATTTTGTAGTTAACAATTTAAGCCAATCTTGTTTCGTTTTCGAGACTGGAATTATTATTTCTTCAATCCGACGCTAGGGGCGCTGCAAACGTTCTCATTTAATAGCGCATAGTCGCTTTCTTAGTAACAGATCCCATTTCTGCAGTTCTAGATCGCTTTAATAGTAATAAAGTATGCATAAGGGCAGGAGAAACCTTGTACTGCTAACAACACCAGTGGTAATATTCACATTATATTTAAAATGCATAATTTATATTTCACATTTTGATTTTACATTTTTAACATTAAACATTTGTTTGAATCTTCACTCACTATTTTAATCTAGATTAGTATATAAATGCAGTTATATTAGAATAAGATCATTTAATGGTATGGATACACTATAAATATATGAAAGGTTAATTAATAGCTCGACAACGTATTCCTATAGAATTCAAAAATGACCTATGTAAACTTTTCTTAAAGATGAAAATGAATAGCAAGCCACAGTATGCCCTAACTTGGAACGTAAATCTGCTTAAACACATTTTCTTTGTTCTTGGTGTTGTATAATTTATTTCCTGACACTGGCTCGAGCAAAAGAATAGATGTTGGAACGTGCGGTCTCTTTTGTTGACTATAATTAAATGAGTTTTGGAAACATATTCGATTAACATTTTTAAACATTTTTAAATAAGTTAATTTAGTAGCAGAGCTTTTGATTTATTTGTGTAGTATATCGTTGTAACCGAATAATAATTTATATTATAGAGAATTTATACTATACATTAACGCGAATTACTATACATTAACGCGAATTTATGCGATAATATAAACGTCAATCTTAACAATTTGGGGGCATTATTTATGGAAAATCGATATCCTTTGCTAACCGCGGAATAATAATGTATGACAAATTTTTTCATTTTTTTTCTACAATAAATATATCTCTGACTTTAAGATTTATTATTGTGTAGTTACACCATTTGCCTAAAAGTGAAGACAGATGGTGGTGGTGGTTGAGGGGGGATCCATATAAAAAAAGACCACTCTAACTATTTTACGTGTATGATAACTTAATAACCTAAACTAACAAAGTATCAAATTTCAAGAATACTAGTTGAATTTTTTTTTATAAAAGCAGTTTATTAATATATTAAATTACTCAAAACTGGTAAAACCATCAATTCGAAATCAAAACTTTTTTTAAGTAAGAGTATTTTGAAAAACTTGTAAAAACTATTATGTAAAAATTTTGTAAGAGCAAAACGACGAAAATTTCGTTTCTATGCTATGGCGAAAATTTTGTTTCTATGTTATTACGAAAATACTTGAAAACTAGGAAATTTAGAGGACCTTTGCTTTTGTAATGGCGTGCTTTGACTGTAGAACTAGCAATTAACCTAAATATGGAATGATTTACAAGTAAATACCAGTTGTCGGTAATGTATTCCGTGATTACGTGGTGTGTAGCCATTATACCGAAAACTGTACATTTCTAGATTATACAGTGGATTTAAGTATCCGCATGCTTCTCTAATACAGGAGCATTATGCTCTGCTTGTTCCTAATTCCGAGAAATGATTGTTGAAAGAAGAGAATAAAAGTAGTGGGGATATATCTTTGCCTATAGTATCTTCATTTTGATGTATGTTGACAAACATCATTTTAACTTAAGTTGGCAAACTTCGTATTTTTTGTAAATTTGTTTAAATACGGAAGCAAAATGTTTTGATCTTCAGATATGCCTGTGAAGATGGTATCGTATATAGAGAAATACAATTATTTTGCTTCTTCTTAAAGGCATTAACTTAAAAATGTCACATATATTATATAATATTTTAAAGAACAATATCATTTAAAATACTACAATAATTTGTCCATATTTCAACTCACGAGCAACGGCGAGTATATCTGCTAGTAATGATATAAGTGTCACAAAAGGAAATATGAATACACTTCCTTCATGAATATGGAACATAATACTCGTATTACTACTAATATTTTTATCTGTCATTAAGGCAGTTCAATTTGTCTCCCGCTACTGACACTGACAAATGAAATATTATCCAAACATGCGAGCGCTTTCTTTTGGCTATAATTAGATTAAAACACTTAGCGATATATTCTTATTTAGATATTTATTATCTGAAAAGCTTGGTGAAGTTTGATAAATGCAGTGTAATCAAACTGAAACGAATGTAGCTGAAAAATAATTTATATAAAAAATAATTTATATATTATGTGGAGCTGAAAATGTACCCTGATTCAGGAATATATGCAAATAATACCAGGGACGTTGAACTCATCTGTGAGATAAAAGATAGGCACTATATTCTTGTACATGTTCGTCTTGTTAATTATATTTTCCCTAAATTTGTGAGCAATTCAACTATAACCATGCTGTTGTGAGATAAATACCTTTTGTAACAGTTTCATGATCGATTCCTACTCAATAGATAATTTTCTACATTTTTGTAATTGGATATTTTCTTCTATCTTGCCTTTCTGTCGAGTTCTTCATATTTTTTATATTCTTCGCTGTGAATGCTAATATTCATAATAGTTCAGACATGGCCACTTTACTACATACAGATAGATCTAATGCATAAAGTCATGGAATGTGTACAGCCATGGTCTTTTCTTTACAAAGTTACTGCGGCACATGAGAACTTTCTTAGTAGCACTGCATAATAATGTCTTTATATCCTGATCAGGATGCTTTTGAATAGTAAAATCGAGACTAAGAAAATATGCTCTGCTAAAGTTGTGCTGTGTTTCGCAGCAATGATTACGCAGCATCGTTAAAATGATATTGGTGCTTGGGTTTTATTAGTGGCAAACAAAATGGAATTTATTCCCCGCTTTCTATGAATATGTGAAAATTTTTGTAGTTTCTGAAAACATGTCTAATATGAATTTAGAAGAGAGAATTTCAGTGCTCTTTATCACAAATCCATTCGCTTGTAGGAAATTTGTTTATGATCAAATCAAAATAAATCTCTTTGGATGGCAACAATAATGAAAGTGGATTTGTTTTGATTGAATAGACAGAGATTTTAAGTTTGTCCATTAATCATTTTTGTGAAATATAATAAAAGAATTAGTGCACCTTTGACATGTAAGAAACATTCGAAATGTGACTTGATTTTGGATATTTTTTTATATAAATCAGCTACTTGAGGTAATTGAATAGCATTTCGAAACATACAATAGGCTAATTTGATCGTAGAGGAAAATATGAATATTCATATAATTAAAAGCGTATTAAATGAAGTGGTGGATATTTCAGTTTTAAAATTTCTATATTTTATTCCGCAAAAGATTCATTTTCGAAGAGATATAATTATTTTATAAGCCTCAATTTAAATAATCATTACATCTAAGCTAAGATTTCATCACTGTTAATTTCATGAAGTATAAAATGTTCGATATTTATATTTTTAGCGTTTCGTAAAAAAAAAAAAAAAAAAAAAAAAAAATTCTTTTTACCTGCCATACATGGTAATGTACAGAGAAAGTATTGAAATCATGCCGAAAATCGCAACTCGAATTTTCGACGGATCTACACGTTCTGGGACCTCTGGAACGCGATTTTTTTTAACGTGACATCTGTGTGTGTGTCTGTCTGGGCAGATTTTGTATCCATTCTAATTGAAAAACTAATTGACCGAATTTCATAAAATTTGGTAGGCGAGTCCCTTGTGAGTGCCCCTGGTGCTGATTAGATGTTGGTATGAGTCGAGATAAAAGAATTTACCTTTTTCTTCGAAATAATCCACAAAATATGTCTGCATTCACTCGAACTAAAAAATCTAATAGACTAAAATTTTCATAATTTGGTAGATAAATTACTTGTAGATTAACCTGGTGCTGATTAAATTTTGGTATGATTCGGGAAAGAAACCCTGCCTTTGTTTGCAAAATGGCCCACAAAAATCATTAAATCTAAAATTAAAAGATTACATGCTCAAATATATCACTAAAATTCTTATTTTATACATAATGTTTGACGATGAAAATATAAGACTAATTCCATTAATCTAGAACTAGCCGTTATCGAGATATTTGAGTTTTTTTTTTTTTTTTTTTTTTTTTTTGCATTTTCGCTATGCCACTTTTGAAAGTAAGTTCAGCTGCCAAATGAAAACGAAAATTGAATTAAAAGTGCAAATTCAGTGTAATTTAAAATATTTATGGGGGGTTATTTTGTGAAATTAATCTCAATTTAATGAAATATTGAAGATATAAAGAGAACGTGAATACGAGTCTGCAGCGAAAGTCATCTGCTGCCCACATCAGATTATTATTTTACAGTATTTATTTAATAAACGATATTTTTCTCTTTTACAATTCAAAAAGAAAATAGCTCATATGAAGTATAAATATGTCTTTCGTTTACCAGGAACGTTTTAGAAGATTTTATTAATTTGTTTACTAGATATACACAAAAGAATAGAAAACAGTATTTTGAGGTAAATTAAAGATCCAAGACAGGCGTCAAAACATAGGGCTTAGTGTTTCATTATTAACACTTTATAACATAGTTGAAAAGTGTTTATGACTTTGTTCATTCTGTCTGTCTGGCTGTCTGACCGTTAGCAAACTGCCGCAAAAATGACTTTATCAAAATGAAATTTTATTATGTTCTTCAGACGGACTGTGGGACCTATGGGAATATAAATGAATGATATCACCCAATTAATTTTCAATTGAACTCGGGTTGAAAAAATGATATACATTGAGCCCCATGGGTCCTAATTTTTCAAACATTTTTAAGAGGATTTAAAATTCACAAATTGCTTCGAAAGTTTAAGGAAATATTCAAATTATTCTATAAAATATATAAAAAAAAACAGCAAAATATATTCAGTAGTTTTTTAGATAAAAATTAAAATAATAATTACATCCTTTATATGAAGAGATCACGTGATCATTATATGAAGAAATCACGTGACCCACTTCGAAATAATAAATGGTATCCATCTTGTGTCAAAATCGTGAAGCAATGCAATCGTGAAACAATGCATCTACATCCTGAAACAATGCAATTAGAATATAGTTGAGTTTAAATGATCATCCAGCTTTGATTATTTCTACAACGACGCCTACTTTTCACTTATGAGGGATGTAAATACCAAAAGAGGTAGAATGAGTTGTATAAGAATTGCTGCATTTCTTTAACGCAAAATTATTTAGCCCATGGAGTCTGCAATATAGCTGACATGAATGAAACAATCATTGATTTTACAGAGAAGTAAACGATTTTTTGATGAAGTTTTGTGCATTAAATTGCTTGTACCTCCATGATTCAAAAGTGTTTTAAATAAAATTAATTATTATTGTATTGTGATGCATGAAATGAATGGAAAAATGTTTATGAATGAAACGCTGCTGTTATTTAAAGAGCCAGCTGATTTATATTTCGATGATGTTATTTGAAAAAGTTAATTTGTTTTTGATGATGTTTTCAAATATAATAAATTATTGCAGTATTATAATAATTTTAAAAATATTACCCATGAATGTATCGCATTTTAGAGATGTTTAAAGCAGGCAATTTATATTTCAATGCCGTCATTTAAATGGAGTTCATTTTTTTATGAAGATTTAAGTTTTCAAATACAATAAGTTAATGTAGTATTGCGATAATTTTAAAAATATTACCGAGGAATGTATCGTATTTTAGAGATGTTTAAATAAAATTATTTTGAAGTTGAAAATTGTTCCATAATCATACTTAATGCATGATTGATCTCTCTTGTTTTAAATATCTTACAATAGAATGAAAATACAATATTCAAATGCTGCCTCATTTTTTAATGCTACTGATTTACATTGACAAGCCAGCAACTTGTACCCCAGGATTAGTCTGGAATAATTACTTTATTATGGTATTCTAGCTCTGGAACGGAAATAAGATCAATTTACTAAAAATCGAAAAGGATTTATTGTAGATTTTGCAGCTCTCGTACATGGCGCAGCGTATGCATATTGTGGTAGCGATTTCAGTACCAAAATGCATGTATTGATTCCACTACACACAGGCCAGTGAACGTAAAATTAGCAAACCAAAAGCAACTGCAATTAACATATTTAATTTCATCATAATCACCAAAATAAACACCAGGTTCAAATTTCGAAGTTCCCAGTTTAGGAGAATTAAATCCTAAATGATGTACAGTGAGTAAACATGAAGGCATACACAAAAAACACAGGCTCATTTATCACACAAAATAATAATTTATTTTTAGATTTTTCAAAAGTGAATATATGTATTTATCTCTTCAAATTATCAATCAGAGATTTCAGAGCTTCACTTATCAATAGAAACATTTTTACTTTATGCTCTGTTCAAAATTACTATTATTCAACAATTAAATTCAAATTACAAATCAAATCACTCAATTAAATTATCATATATCTGCTTAAGTTGGAGAGTAATTACAATCAATTAAATTGTATTCATTGTGCCTGTGATGCAACGGAACTTCTTGTTCCGAAAATAAAATTTTACCTGAGCGGTAGAGTAATTTTACAATACGAAGAAATGTCCCATTCAGGATAACACGGACTGAGGTCGAATCAAAGCGTTTCCAAAAGTGGATTTTCGAGGAAAACAGTTCAAAATTTAGATAACAGGACATCATTCAAGTAAGGCAAGTAGCCTGACCTCCGCGAATGAATGTTCATCTCCAGCAACCGAAACAGGACTCCTGGAATAAAGAAAAATAATTTTAGAAAGATGAAAATAAATTGCCGAAACTTTTCCAGGTTCTTCTCCATTCAGCTCCAGAAGAGGCAGGGCGGTTTCCCTTAGAAACAAAAGCCCAACTCCGCCAGCTTAGCTATTTTGGCCCAAACCCTTTGTCTTTACCTAAGACAAAAATTTCCGATGCGACCTTTCAGTCGGAATCTCCAGCTCCAAACTGCCGTGAGTCTCTCGAGGCCAGCCCAACATTTCTCCTCTGCGCCTCTTCCTGATTGGCCAGGCAAGCACTCCCTAGTAACAGCCGATCACACGTCACGCATCTGAGCCAGACACAAATCCTAGACATTCTCAACGAGTTCTCGACCAACCTCGCTTTTCAGTGCTAATTCAATACAAACAAATCTTGGCAAAAAAACACAGCACAGGCACGGAGGAAAAAATATATTTCTCTCCTCGAAAAATACGAAAAGGCTCATGGCGCAGAAATGCGACATGACAGCTGTCCCCTCCTGGGAGGCAACAATTTTCCGAAAAACAGTGAGGAAAATTTTTCTCTCACTCAAAAACACAAAAACACAAAAATTTACAAAGAGTTTTAGGAACCTGTAAGTGTAAAATAATTTAAAACAAAATTTTGGGCGAGAAAGGTGCGATCGTTCACGTTTCTCAAAACAACAACACTGTAGATCTGAATGACGGGCCCTGCCATTCATCACCACAGGTAAAAACCAAAAGAAAACCAAAAGGATGACAAGATGTCACCACATCTTAAAGGAACCTTTACAAAAATTTACACTTAAATACAGAAAAATTTGTCAAGGCACTTTGCCTGACAACAAAATGTCTCAATCAACAACATTGAGATCAACCAGGTGATGCGAAGCTAAAACATGATATGGTATGAATTTACAATACTTATACAATATAAACAATTAGAAAAATTCAAAAATTCAAACATTTGTCACTTTCAAAACACACAAGTGACACAAAACAATTCTTAATTTTCATCAAAAGATTAAATATTTTGAAAATTAATTTTTAAATTAAATTTGTCACGTTCAGGTAATGAGATTCTTCACTCATTCAAAAATTGTCTCACTTTTTGAGATCAAAGTCACTTTCAATATTTCAATTTTTCACTTTCAAACTTTTTCATTTCAAAACTTTCATTTCAATTTTAACTTTCACTTTAAATTACTTTCAAATTCAACACATTAACTTAAAATTACCTTTACTTTTCAATTTTTCAACATTTCAACTTTTCAACACATATTCAACATTAACTTAAATTTCACTTATTTTTGTCATTAAAACAATTCAGAATTTTCTCATTCTGACCCAACTTTCATTACTTTAAATTATTCATTTACATTAAAATTATTCAATTTATCTTAAATTTCAATTTACTTTACTTTCCATAAAATCTCTGAAATTATTTCAACCAAGTGACCACTTCATGTGTCACAAAACAAAAATTTACATTCAAACACAATTGTCTACTGAGAGAGAGAAAGAGGAAAATTCTCTTGAAATTCACGTCAGTTATGTAAAAGCAGGAACACATCCAAAGAGCAAACTCGGCGGGGACTAACGAGTTGCCACAAAGTAAAAAAGGGAGGTGTGAAAAGGAAAAAAAAAATACTCGCGTGCAGGATGCAGAGGCCACAAAACAGGACGCCAGGACACGCCTCAGAAGCCACGGAAAACAAAAATTTTGGACAGCTTGCGCTGACCCCATCATCGTCATCATCATCATCTTCTTCTTCATCATCATCATCCTCAAGCTTCACCAGTTTCCCACCTAGCCATCACAACTGTCCTAGGTGGGCTCGGAACAAGTTGTCGTCCAGGACTCCAGTCATGCAGCATACACCGGGAATTTTAAATTGTCAAGCTGCTTCTTCATCTGTGATCCATGTAAATTTGTTCATGTTTGTGTCCACCAGCCAGCTTCCAGGAAAAAAAGGTTTGCAGCATGATAAAATGATGACTCACTGAAATTTGTGTAGATGTTTGAAAACTGCTGGTCAAAAAAAAACAACAATGTGAAATGGAATTTCAAGAAAACAAATTTCAACAACACATCCGCCAAAAATTTTCACCTCTCTCAGCAACAAAGTTTCAAAAACATTTTTCAAAAGAGATCAATTACTTTTGATCTTCAAAAAAATTTCATTAAATTTCAAAAATTCTCAATTTAAAACTCTCCATTTTCAAATTCAAATTACTTAAATTACTTCAATTACTTTATATTAACTTTATATTAATTTCAATTTTACTTTAACAA
Source organism: Amaurobius ferox (assembly GCA_951213105.1). Taxonomy (NCBI): domain Eukaryota; kingdom Metazoa; phylum Arthropoda; class Arachnida; order Araneae; family Amaurobiidae; genus Amaurobius; species Amaurobius ferox. The sequence continues at coordinate 20,320,020 of OX578144.1, forward strand.
AATCATTTACTTTTTTCCAAAATTTCAAAAATTTCCTCCTTTTAATTAGGGGAACAATTCAAATACCAACACCATTTCAATTATTTCATGAACTTAAATAAATAATCAAGATTTTTTTACAATAAAACACATCAAAATAATCAAAGTCAATCAAAACAGGACTCTCGAAAAATTTTTAAAGTCCAAGGAGAGTCAATTAGCAAAATTACTTATTATTGAAATTACAATATAAACATTCATAAATTATGGTTCACAAAATCAATTAATTTTCTATTTTCTTTTACTTAAATGCAAGATTTCCAATAAATTTCAAAATCACAACAATTTTTTTTCATAAATTCTATTTTAAAAGACAATATTGAAATACATAAACTTAAACAAGTATAAACTTTAATTTAATATGAGATTTTTCTTGCAAAATTTAATTTCTGAAAAATTGTGAACTCAACCAAAATTTAATATTGTGAAAATCTTTGATAAGATCTAAGATTATAAGGTGTACGTGTATTTCTATCTCTCATATAATTATGATTTTGGTGTGGTGTATAATTATTTCTGTAGTTATTGTTGTAAATGATTCTTCCATTTCCTTTATTATCAAGGTTATTTGAATTATTTCTTAATGTGCAGTATTTATTTTTATTAGCATGAAAGTTTGATCTAGTATGAACAGCATTGTCATTGACTTTCTTAGGCAAATTAAATCTTACTCTTTTCACAGTCTTTTTGTTTTGAGATTTTTCTGCAGATTTTGATAAACAAGATTTGAGTTTCACAGAGTCTTTCTCAGCGGTGATCACAGGAGTAAGTTTATTAGGCTTAGAGTTCAGTTTTTGACTTTCAGTAGTTTGTTTTGAAAATTTTTGCAATTCCTCTCTTCTTGGAGGTAAAAGTGTCAGTCTGTTCACATGAACCAGTTGTTCATTTTTGGGATTCATCACATGTCTGATTAAAAAATTTACTGCAGATGTTTGTTTTATCACTTTAAAAGGACCTCTATTAAATGAACTCAGTTTTCTTGACTGACCATGAGGCAAAAAGGGAGTGTATAAGTACACTAAGTCATTTACTTTGATATTGGGTATCTTCGCTTTCTTATGTTGTTGTAAAATTTGTGAATTTTCAGCTTTTTCCAAGTTACTTTTTACTACATCATATGTTATTTTAAGTCTAAATCTCAAGTCTTCTCCATAATCATATGTTGATTCATATGTCGGAGGTTTAAATCCGGCTATCAAGGTATTTGGGACTGTCAAATCTCTTCCATAGAGTAAATAAGCAGGTGATTCACCCGTAGAAGCATGTATGGCATTTCTATGAGCCAATAAAGCAAAATGAATTAAATTATCCCAATTGTTTTTATCGTTATATGCAATATTTTTCAAAGATCTGACTAAAGTACCATTTAATCTTTCAACACAGCCATCTACTGAAGGCATATAGGCAGTAGTAGTATTCTTTATTATTCCCAATTTCTTATAAGAGAATCTTGCTGTTCTAGAAACAAAATTCGTCCCCTGATCCGAGACGATGTATTTAGGTATGCCATGCTGAGCCATATAGTGCTCTAAGCAATTTAAAATGTCTTCAGTTTTAATTGAAGCCAAGGGATATGCTTCAGGCCATCTGGTAAAATAATCAGTTATCACAAGAATAAATTTATTTCCAGATCTTGATATAGGTAATGGTCCGACACAATCCATGGCGATTCGCTCAAATGGATATGTGGATTTTGCAAATCTTTGAATGGGTGCTTTATTATTTCTAAAACCACGATTTACCACACAAATTTCACATGAGGCGACGTAATTTTGGGTCTGGGAGTACATTCCCTGCCAAAAGTATTTTCTACTCACAGAAGCTAAGGTTCTTCTAAATCCACAATGTGCGTAAGTAGGACAATCATGATGTAACCATAAAATTTCAGACACAAGTTCCTGCTGAACAACAACTCTTTCTTGTTCTTGGTGTCTACGTTTAGGGTGTCTGTGTGTACACCATAAGATATCATCTTTTCTAAAAAAAAACTAAAGTTTGTGGGTAAGGTTTTATGTTCTTATCTAAAAGATCTATAATTTTATTACATCTTGGGTCAGATTTTTGAGCATTCATAATTCTAATGAGTAAAGTAGGACAAGTAAATGTTTGTTCCAATTGACCACTTTGTATGATATTTTCATTTTGAATTTCACTTTCACTATTATCAACAGCACAAATTTCATTTGTTTCACTTGTATTGGCTGAATTTAAATTGACTTCTGATTCTCTTCTATTGCCAGTATTAGCATTGTTTACATTTCTAGAACTTTGAGAATTTTGATTTGCACTTGGAAAATTTTGATTTGCATTGTTTACATTGTTATTTATCACTTTATATTGTGATACAAATTTTCTAGGAATGTTCTGAACAGAATTAGTACATTCATCTACATTTCTCGAAAGATAGTCAGCCACCAAATTCGCTTTTCCTGGTTTATGTACTATTTGGTAATCAAATTGTGATAGAGATGCAATCCATCTTGCCAATCTAGATGTAGGATCTTTTAACTTAAATACAAAAGACAGGGATATCTGGTCACAAAAAATTGTGAAAGGTTTTCCAATTAAATAGTGTTTATAATAGTTAGTAGCCCATACAACGGCTAATGCTTCTCTTTCGACAACACTGTATTTACACTCAGCTTCATTCAATTTACGACTAGCATAAGATATTGGATGTAAGATTTTGTTTTCATCTTCTTGGGACAAATAGCAGCCCAAAGAGTGATTTGAAGCATCTGTGTGTAAAATAAATGGTTTTCTAAAATCTGGAAGAGTCAAAATTGGTTTTGACAAAAGTTTTCCTTTCAAAATTTCAAAAGATTTTTGAGCTTCATTAGTCCAAATAAATTTCTTTTTACTTTCATTATTCTTGGTCTTCAGTAAATCAGTCAATGGAAGGGACAGTTCAGCATAGTCTTTTATGAATTTTCTATAGAATCCAGTGAGTCCAAGAAATTGTCTCACATTCTTAATTGATTTAGGAATTTTAAATTTTTCTACAACTTCCAAATTGTGAGTATCAGGTTGTACTTTTCCATTTGATACTAAAAATCCAAGATACTTAATTGTTTTTCTGAAAAAAATGGCATTTAGATGGCTTAAGCTTCAAGCCGTTTACTCAATCTTACAAAAATTTCTTCTAGTTTTTTCAAATGTTCTTCAAATGTTCTTGATGCAACAATGATGTCGTCAATGTAAATTCCAGATATGCCAGCCAGCACCAGAGACATCAATCTCTGAAAGGATGCTGGCGCATTCTTAAGACCAATTGGAGTTCTAGTCCATTCAAAGTGTCCGTCAGGTGTTGAAAAAGAAGTCTTCTGATAATCATCAGGATGTAAACACAATTGATAAAATCCACTGGTTAAATCAAGGGTCGAAAAATACAAAGCTCCAGCAAGGTTATCGATTAATTCCGAGATATTTGGAATAGGAAAATTTTCTACAATCGTAATTTTATTTAACTTTCGGAAATCCGCTACTAAACGGTAACTTCCATCAGGTTTCTTAACGAAAAGCACTGGAGTATTGTAAGGAGATGTGCTTGGTTGAATAATCATAGCATCAAGCAACTCATTCACTTGGCGCGAAAGTTCTTTCTGTAAATTATGTGGAATTCGATATGGTTTCTGTCTAACAGGTATGTTAGACTCCAAATTAATTTCATGCAGAATTGTATCACATCCAGATAATTCTTTCATATTCTTAGCAAAAACATGTTAGTAATTTTTATTTGTGTAATTTTTATTTAACATGTTAGTTATATTTATTTAGTAATTTTAAAAGTAAAGTTTTCTGAGCATAGTTCATATGTTTCAAGTCAAAATCTCCTCCCCATGCATCAAATGTATCATTATCTTCAATACAGTTCTCAATGTCAATTCTATTATTTATGTCAATATCAGATTCATAGATGTTTTCAAAAGTTCCTAATTTCATACCTTTATTTATGTAAACACATTTCTCTGATGGATTCGCTATACGTGCGTATAGAAAGTCATTTTCTGGAATTTTATGAATACTTCTAGCAACAAAAATTTTATTTGCAGAAAATTCTTTATTATTGATAGGTTCAAGTAAAATTGTCGTGTCTTTCTCTAATTTATAATTTCTTTTCAATTTGACAAATGATTCTGTGTATGGTTTCAAAACACATTTCTTAAATGCTTTGGCAATAGCCAAGGTATTGTTTTGTTGTGAACTTCCTTCATCATGTTTATCACAACTTGTTTCAAAAATTTCATTATCACTGGTATTGTTTTCTGTCAAAGATCTGTTTGTATGTACATAATCATTCATCTGCATTTCATGTAAATCATTTTCACATTCATAATTTGATCTTTCATTCACATTTGCATCAAAATCTCTAAAGTCGACATCTCTGAATTCATTGTGGTAGTTGTTTTGTTCAAATAAATATCCATTATCACACTTATTTTCATATCCTCCAAAATTTCTCGAAAAATTTGTGTCTTTGGATCTGTAATCCACATCATTTGTAAAATTGTAATTTCTTCTATCAAAATCATGACTTATTGCATAGCTCTGGACTGTTTTAAGTTGTACATCATCAGAAATCACAGTAAAACTTTGTGATTCGGTAAATTCGGTAAAGGGTATACTACAGTATAAGAAATTTACACGTTTATGTCTATAAGTAATTGTCACTTCTTTCTCGTGTAGAAAAGTATTTCCTAAAATCATGTTATATTTTCCCGGGGCAGGTGTATTTAAAATGCAGCACTCAATCATATCTCTTTCATTTCCAATGATTATGGAAAATGAAGCTTTTCTCTCAACCAAAATGTTCTGATCACCGATTCCTTTCAGAACAGTGGATGTATGTTTTATTTGCACTTTTCGAGGATTAATTTTGTGTAAAGCATCACTATAGATAATGTTTATAGAACTTCCAGTGTCTATTAATGCATTTAATTTAACATCGTCAACAAAAACTTGAATAATAGGAAAGTTTGTTTGGCAAGGTGTTTCAATTTCTGTCATGTAACTAAACTCAGAATTTGATCTATTAAAATTTGGAGATTGAAAATTTTGTCCTCTAAAATTCTGTCTTCTAAATTGTCTTCTATTACCAAATCTACTATTAAAATATCTGTTATTTCTTCTATATCCAAAATTATTGTAATTTTGAGATTTATAATTGTCAAAAGAATTTCTAAAATTTGAAAAATTTCTTCTCTGGAAATTTGAATTTCTATTAAAACTGTTACGGAAAGGTCTTCTAAATGTTTGAAAGTTCTTTCTTGGAGAATAATTTTGATATGGACTTTTAACATACCACTCCTCTTCTTCCTGTGAGGCAACCGGAGTTCTTCTTTGACTGAAACAGTTTCTATTGTCAGTTCTTCTAGATGGTGTAGAAGTTTTGAAGGATGTTGATGGTTTGTGTTTCTTCTTTACTGGAATATCTTCCCATTCTTCTTCTTCTATCAGTTCATTATCATTGTATCTGCTTGTAGAGGGCGTATCCAAGAAGGATTCCTCGAAACTGGAATTGCTATTTTCCAGATCTTCTTTTATCTCATTCAGTCTTTTCTTTCTTTTTTCAGAGTTCTCACTAAATTTTCTTCTTAGTTTGTCAAATTCTTTCTTCTTTAAATTTAGTTCTTTCTTCAGTTCTTCAATTTCATGTTTAGGGTCATTTTCAGTTCGCACAGTATTTACGTCTTCTGTCATTTCTTCCAGCACTTCATTTTGCACTTCTTCTTCCAATATTGCTATCTCTTTAGCAGCTTCAAATGACTGTGGGTTTGCAGATAAAACAGCTTTTCGAATCGAGATCTTCAATCCTTTCTTAAAGGAGTTGAGCAAAATTGCAGTTCTCAGGGAATCTTCGTTGTCAGACACAGCATCTTGTGGAAAAGCCACAAAGGATTCAGCTTCTATGCGGTTCGCATAATCACGTACATCCTCGTTTATTAGTTGTTTACAATTGACAAGGGCAGCAACGTTCTTGGCAATATTTTCTTTCTTTGTGAAGTTTTCCTTGAGTGCGTTAACAACTTCAGTAAAATTCGTGCTTTGGTTTAGTTTAGGTATAGATTTGATCAGTCTTTCAGCACGACCAGACAATTTCAGTTTCAGGACGAAAATTTTATCACGATTTGACCATTCGGCGTGTTCAGCGACAAGTAAAAATTTCTCCAAAAAGTCGTGAAAAGATTCATTTGCATTGCCAGCAAAACCTGGAATGGATCCAAGGAACTGCGATCCAATTCCCACTTTAACTTTATTTGAGTCTCTGACAGCGGAAGCTGATCTGCCAGAATTTGGAGAAGGTCGTGGTGGAGACACCGAAGGCACACGGTCTGATCTGTTCGGTTGTGCAGAGGAGTCTCTACTCCTACTTGCACGAGAATTCTTACTATTTCGAGGCATTTTATCACAGTTTATCACAAAACACAGTTTGTAAATTTCTTTTCAATATCACACCTCGTCGAAAACCCAGACCATCCGTCTCGTCCGAAGACTTAGAGAAACCATTTGAATGGCCGGAATATCACACCTCGTGTAAAAACACAACGAAAACACTTTGTATGTGAACACTATTGCAGCAAGCAATCACTGTATGTGAAACATGTCATTCCTCTGATTTTCATGCACTATCAGTAAAACCGAAAACGTTGATGACTGTGGCTACCAAGATCACCTTCTGTATGCGAAACATGCCAGTGTGTGTGAAACATGCCAGTCTACTGATTTTTGTGCACTATCAGTAAGTCCAAAACACTGATGACTGTGGCGACTGAAGCCACTATCTGTATGTAAAATGTGCCAATCTAATTTTGTATTGATAATACAGTGTCGAGTCAAGTTAATGTGGGACGAACAATCACCACTCTCCGACACAGGTGATAAACCCTCTGTATGTGATATTTATCAAAAAGGAATGATTTGATTTTTTTGATGTTTGAATCAGCACAACAGATAAGAAAAAAAAATGTGTGTATGCACTTTGTGTCAATGTATGTGTTTTTGAAAATTTCAAAACCTTAAATTCACTCTTAAATATCATATAGAATTTGTGTATATTTATGTATGTCAAATAATTCAAGAATATATATATGCAACAAAAATTCAATATGCAAATAATACTCTGGTGCATATGGGCTTATGTGCTTTTTGCACTTTTATATTTACTTTATGACATATAAACAATACTTTCTTGCCCATTTATAACTCAAATACTTTGCACCAATAAAGAAATTTTGTGACTTACTTCGACATTCAAATTCTGCAGTACTCATATGCATATAATCAAAACACAAATTTTTCTGCATTCCTTCATAAAAATTAACATTTCTCACTGTAATACTCTGGGAAAGGGAACAGGCACCAATTTGTGGTAGCGATTTCAGTACCAAAATGCATGTATTGATTCCACTACACACAGGCCAGTGAACGTAAAATTAGCAAACCAAAAGCAACTGCAATTAACATATTTAATTTCATCATAATCACCAAAATAAACACCAGGTTCAAATTTCGAAGTTCCCAGTTTAGGAGAATTAAATCCTAAATGATGTACAGTGAGTAAACATGAAGGCATACACAAAAAACACAGGCTCATTTATCACACAAAATAATAATTTATTTTTAGATTTTTCAAAAGTGAATATATGTATTTATCTTTTCAAATTATCAATCAGAGATTTCAGAGCTTCACTTATCAATAGAAACATTTTTACTTTATGCTCTGTTCAAAATTACTATTATTCAACAATTAAATTCAAATTACAAATCAAATCACTCAATTAAATTATCATATATCTGCTTAAGTTGGAGAGTAATTACAATCAATTAAATTGTATTCATTGTGCCTGTGATGCAACGGAACTTCTTGTTCCGAAAATAAAATTTTACCTGAGCGGTAGAGTAATTTTACAATACGAAGAAATGTCCCATTCAGGATAACACGGACTGAGGTCGAATCAAAGCGTTTCCAAAAGTGGATTTTCGAGGAAAACAGTTCAAAATTTAGATGACAGGACATCATTCAAGTAAGGCAAGTAGCCTGACCTCCGCGAATGAATGTTCATCTCCAGCAACCGAAACAGGACTCCTGGAATAAAGAAAAATAATTTTAGAAAGATGAAAATAAATTGCCGAAACTTTTCCAGGTTCTTCTCCATTCAGCTCCAGAAGAGGCAGGGCGGTTTCCCTTAGAAACAAAAGCCCAACTCCGCCAGCTTAGCTATTTTGGCCCAAACCCTTTGTCTTTACCTAAGACAAAAATTTCCGATGCGACCTTTCAGTCGGAATCTCCAGCTCCAAACTGCCGTGAGTCTCTCGAGGCCAGCCCAACATTTCTCCTCTGCGCCTCTTCCTGATTGGCCAGGCAAGCACTCCCTAGTAACAGCCGATCACACGTCACGCATCTGAGCCAGACACAAATCCTAGACATTCTCAACGAGTTCTCGACCAACCTCGCTTTTCAGTGCTAATTCAATACAAACAAGTCTTAGCAAAAAAACACAGCACAGGCACGGAGGAAAAAAGATATTTCTCTCCTCGAAAAATACGAAAAGGCTCATGGCGCAGAAATGCGACATGACAATATCAAAGGTATAGTGAAACAATGTCACTGGTGCAGAACATGGATTCCAATTCGGAAACATAAAATATAGGTTACATAGGCTCGATAACTGAACAAGATTTAAAATACAATGTGTTCACTGAAAAGTGTGAGCATTATGAGAGAAGAAGAAGCAACGTTCATCACAGTCTGTGAGCTTTTGAAATCCACTGGACTGTTCAGATCGATAAACTTGAATGTGAATCTTGTAGGGATTTGTAGATGATAAAATGTGAAGCTAGGTGGCAATAATTCAAGTAAATTAAAATAATATTACTACTCCCCTGCTTTAGTAAATGCTAACTAATTTACATTATATCACAACTTAACTAATAATACGCTCGAAATATTATATATATTCTGTTTTAACTTCGCAAACATGAAAGCATTTGATACATATAATTTCAAATTTCCTTTTGTACGTTAAATTCATTAATAATTTCCTTTGAATCTTTTATACTGATCAGCCGTGGCAAAAGCACAACCTTACTACTGTAAGTAGTCTACAGTTTGCTCGTAGCGAAACGGTAGACTCTGATTTCATGTAATTGAAGTTTCGTCAGACTCTCTATGTACTTGTTTAATCCTTTGAAAGAAAATATTTACGCAAGCATGTGACAATTACGAATTAACCAAAGTAAATTCTTCACATTTTATAACGTGAATATACTCTATCCTTGCACGGGACATATGTTCCCTCCTTTGTTCCTAGAGCAGTATACTTTGTCTCCCGTTACTCAACCGAACAAAAGAACAAAGACTGTTCAAGAACAAAGTAGTATGTGCGCTCCTTTTGTTGACTGTAATTGGATTAAAACACTTGGAGAATAAATACACCGCATTTTTAATTATCCACCCGTAGATTAGTTTGATAACTGGAGACGCTAGCGCTACACGCTGACAATTATTTATATCGCGGAGACACAATAAATGCCAATTTCATAAATTGAGTTATATAATTTGTCGTTAGTCAATGGGAAGAGTTTTAAAGAGAATTAAACCATGAAGTTTTTCGAATACATTAAAAGTATATTCATATATTTTAAACCAATGACATGAGACAACCCAGAGGTCAAAGCATGGGGATCACACACAATAGACCCAAGTTCAATCCCGACGCCATACAAATCCGTGTCTATACGAAGTATGGGCACGTTAAATCTGTAGATCAGGGAGACGATTTTTGTTGTTTCCATTCCCATGTGGCACTGTCACGGTTGTTAAAATGTTTACCTTACGCCTTCGGGTAGATCGCACAGTCTGACTGGGAAAACCACTGACATGTAGTGTTACAAAGCTTAAAATCATGCTCGTAGTGTCGAAAACCTAGACCACTCGTCTCAACCTGAGGTATGAGCAGCTGTTTTGGTGGTCGAGTACTCGTAGTGTAGAAAGAAAAAAAAAAAAAAAAGCGGCCCTGATTCTGGAACAACTAAAATTAACAATCACGGCTCCACGAAATCCCCAGATTCCATTAGAATTTGTAAGAGCTTACGGACAAAAAGTATAACTTGCCAACTATTTTAGTAATTGAGTGAATTGAGTAAACTTGTTACGGTTTTACGGGACATATATATTAACATAAAATTGCTACAAAATATGTAAACACTATTTGTTTGTAACCAGTAAGTCAGATGTAAAGTAAAAATGCGTTTTTTTACTAACTGTGATTAATAAATAGATATAGACAATAATTATTCTTGTAATATTTTATATAAAAGTATGAGTTAATTTTTATTTATTGACCCTACTGCATTACATGTGTGTTTTGTAATTCACCCCTGTTTAGATATTATGAAACAATTCAGATTCCTCTGAGCATAAAAGTTTGGGAATCATTGCTCTCAATACACGACAGTGGATATCCATTATTTTCACATCATGCTAAGCTCCTGTTAATGAAGATATGTAGAGACTTACTTATTCAAACACTTTAATTGCAACTTGAATAAATACTTAGCGGATAAGTTTTGAAATTTATGTCGCTGAAAAGGTTTTGGAAACGAATAGCAAATATGCTTGCGTGAGACGCGATAATTTAAAATATCTCTTACCGACAGAGAATGGGTGTTAAAAGTCCGGCATGAAAATATCGTCTTTAATCAAGCATGATAAATTGAACGCGCGTGCTTTTACTTTTTACTTAGCGAGCAAGTAATTAAAATGCTTAATGCCTAAGAGATGTAAACGTGTCTTTCTCGTAGGAAGCTCAGCGGAGTTTCTAATCTAATTCTATGATAAATTTGGAAGGAGTATTTTCCTGAAATATGCACTGAGATAGAATTTTGATGTCAATGACATCTATGGTGTCAGTATCTTTGGTTGAAATCGGAGCGATACAACAAATGCAAACACTTTGGGCGTTTATATTTCTGAATCTATTAGATATAAGCTTAATTAATTGTCACTTGTTTTGGAAAAATATGACTCTATTTAAGGATATATAAAAATAAATTCAATATTTTAATATTTTGAATATTTTATTGTAAAAAAAATATAGATAAAAATGTTTCTTCCGAGCAAGTTTTTGCCTTACTTTGCTTAATTTATCTCAAAATTAAACATTCTGAATTATAAAGTAACATATATAAATAGTAAACAGCAAAGTTATTCAGTAGAAAACCCAATTTCTAAATTAATTATACGTCCTTACAAAGCTCTTATAGTTTACCTATATACATATATACTCTTTACAAAGCTCATTTAATTTTTTAGGAATAGTCTTGTCAAGTTCAAAGATATATCTTTTTCTTCGATCCAGACCGTCCGACCTACCAGAAAGGCATAAGGTATCTGTTTGGATGGCCGGAAAGTGCCACCCAATTTAGACCGGAACCCAGTGGGGGAGGTATCCACAAGGACCGCACCATCCTTCCCCTACCACCAACCTCTCGGAAGGACTTACGGACCCACATGTTTAACGTGATCGTACTCCGCGTGAACACAGCGGCAGTTTTGGCAGTGGCGAGAATCGAACCTTGGTCGCCCGAGTACAATTCCCGTGCTCTAACCACTGGGTTGTCGCGCCTCTTCAAAGATATTTCAAAATGTTCCGTTTTTTAAAGTTTGAAATCATTATACAGTCGTGCTCCCTTATCTGCTGATTCATCCGCGGTTTAAATTATCCCCAGCTCGATAAAAAAATGGAAAATTAAAGAAATAAACGGTTTATTAGTATCAAACCAAAACTAACTCTGCATTCTCTGAGTAGAACGGCAGGCATATTTTTTTATGAATATTTATTTTTATTGCAAGTTATGTACAGGTAGGTAAGCATGATATCCATTATAAAATGTGTAAAAATAACACTTTTTTTCATTGTCATGAAGATCTTTGATGAAAATGAATAATTTTTATATCTTTATCAGCCCTGGAAACTGCATATGACACTCTACAGTACAATTGTACTGTTTCCATTGTTCTATCATCTTTTGAGGATTGGGATAAAACATCGTAATTCCTATCCGTTACTTTCATGTACGAAAGAGAAACAACAAATGTACATTGTAAATATACAATGTAGCGTACAGAATGTTCACTTTATTATTGTTTGTTTTATTTAATGTTGTTATAGTCTTTCTGTGTTTAATTAATCAATTAAACTTTACTGCATTTATGTATGTTGCACGAATATCACGCTATATATAGCGTTTGGTATTATCCGTGGTTTCACGTGACCGCAGTAGATCTTGGAACGTATAACCCATGGATAGTGGGTTATACGTTCTGGGGAAGTACTGTATCTTGAAAATTAAAAAGGCTAGCTATCAACTAACTATTATAAGTGATATATAGCCCTTTTAAAGTCGGCCCTACAAAGATATATGACTGAATTTTGGATCAGGTTTTTAGTTTTTGAAATATTGCGATCATAATTTCGATATTTATTATTTTGAACTATTTTAATAAAGTGGTTCTAATTTTGATATTTTAACATATTGAACAATTTTAAGAAGATAGTTCTAATACCAACATTTTAATATTTTGAACTGTTTTGAAAATGTTTAACGAAAAAAAAACAACACCCACAAAGTATTATATTATTCAAGCAAAACAATTTCAGCTCCATCGGATTGGAGCCATTGACAATTTTTTTTCTATTTCAATTTCTGGATCAGATCACAGTTCTGAGATATCGAATCCTTTCATGAAATGTGACGCAACTCACAATTTGTAACTTTTGAGTTGTTTCTGTGGTAAGTAGGGAAATACTTAATGTATCAACTGGCACAGATGTATTGATTTAATTTCAAAAGTGGTTTGTTTACAAAAATTATTAAAAGAGTTGTCAAAAATAAACAAATCTATACTGAGTCTAGAAGACTAGACAGAAATTATAAGAGATTTTTCATCCAGAATGAAGGGCCAGAAATTTTCATTGTAAGAATTTGACACACCTGTCATGTCGCAATTCTGCGCGCCATGAGCCTTTCGTGTTTTTCTGTGAGAAAAACACTTTTCTTTCCTTCCGTGCCTGTGCTGTGTTTTGGTAGGCCTTGTCTGGATTGGTTTTGCATTACAAACTGTGTTTCGTCGAGAATCCGTTGGCTCGGGCCAGGAATTCTGTCTCACCTGGATGTGTGACGTGTGGTCTGAGGAGAAGGCTGTTGCTGGGCGTGCTTGCCTGCCAATCAGGAAGCTGCGCTGAGGAGAACTTTTTGCTGGACTCTTGAGACCCGGGGGATTCGGCTTGGAAGTTTCGTTTGGAGAAGTCGCATCGAAATTTAGTCTTAAACTTTTAAGACAAAGGTTTTGGCCAAAATGGCTAATTTTCCTCGGATGGAGATATTTTGTTTCTGATGAAACCACGATCCATTCCTGGAGCCTGGATGAAGAAGTTCCTGGAGAAGATTCGACTTTCTATATTTAAATTCTAAATTTACCTTTTTTTATTCCAGGATGATTTTTACTGGGGATCGAGTTGGTCTCCTTGAGTTGGAATCGGGACGGATGATCTCCTTGGAATTGATCTGGCGTAAAGCCCTGTTGAAATTCGAGAAATCGTGGATCCTCATTTTTGGAATTAATTCGGTTCCCTTCAAGTAGTGTTTCCGAACTTGAAACTTTTCTGTGAAATTTTGGTTTAGATCAAAAGTACAGGTAATCACTTTTGTAATTGGAACCAGAAGTTCCAACTGAAATATATGGCACAAATTAATACAATACAGGCACACTAAATATTGGTTGATTTTGAATAATACTAGCATTGTTGAATTTACGAAATATCATTGAAATATTATTGAAATATATATAATTATTGAAATATTATTGAGCAGAGCATAATTTGAATGATAAATGTTTAATGATAACGGAAGCTCTGAATCATTCTGAATAATAATTTGAAAGTAAATGAATATTGATAAATACATGTTGATGATTGAATAAAATTTGGTTTGTTTAAATTGATAAATGTGCCCTTTCTCTTGTATTCCATCATGTTCTTTGCTCACTGATTACCATCTAGTCTAGAATCTAATTCTTATTGACTGGGAAAATCTCATCTAAATAATTATGCCTGGGTTTATTGCTATGACAACTACCACTATAATATTCTATATTGTTTTTGTTGTGATATACGATCACCTGGCCGTTTTGTGCGTGGCGGAATCTCTTCCCACAATTTGGTTCTGAGACCGCTACCACAAATTGGCGCCGTTCCTTTCTCAGAGTGTATCAGTGAGAATTGTGTTTAAAATTTTATGAAGGAATACGGGAAAAAATTGATTGTGTGTATAAAAATAAGTATTGCAGAAATTATATGCCAAAGTAAGTGAAAATTTCTTTTTTGGTGCAAAATTATTTGAATCATAAATGGGCAAGATAGATTTTCTTGAAAGTTATTATAAAGTATTGATAAAAGTGCAAAAAGCACAAAAGCCCATATGCACCTGATCATTATTTGTTTATTTGATTATTTGATGCACATATATATTCTTGATTCATGTATGACACACACATTATAAGCATTTACAAAATTTTATTCTATATGATATTTATAAGTGATTTAAAAATTTTTGAGAACACACAGATTCTAAAAAGTAAATGCAAATAGTTTATTCACATACAAAGTTGTTCAGAATTCAGGTTATTGAACAAAATTCAAAAAGAACATACGAATTGTGCTTTTCTGTCTTTTGACATAAATAAGTGAAAGAAAGTGAAACTATCTTTGAGATAAACTGCGCTTAAGGGATTACATCATTGTGTTAAAATGCCTCGTAACAATAAGAATTCTCGTGCAAGTAGGAGTAGAGTCTCCTCTGCACAACCAAACACGTCGAAACGTGTGCCTTCGGTGTCTCCGCCACGACTTTCTCCAAATTCTGGCAGATCAGCCTCTGCAGTCAGAGACTCAAACAAATTGAAAGTTGGTAATGGATCACAGTTTCTTGGATCCATTCCAAGCTTTGCTGGCAACAAGAATGAATCGTTTAGTGAATTTTTGGAAAAATTCCTATTAGTAGCTAATCATGCGGAGTGGTCAAATCGTGATAAAATTTTTGTTTTGAAGTTAAAGTTATCTGGTCAGGCTGAAAGACTTGTGAAATCCATTCCAAAGCTCAACCACAGTGTGAATATAACGGAATTGGTGAATGCGCTGAAAAACAATTTTACGAAAAAAGCGGACGTTGCCAAGAATGTTGCATCTCTTGTGAACTGTAAACAGATGTTGAATGAATCTGTTAGAGACTTTGCGAATCGTATTGAAGCAGAATCCTATATTGCTTTCCCACAAGATGCTGTGTCGGACAACGAAGACTCCCTGAGAACTGCAATTTTACAGAATGCCTTTAAAAAAGGATTGAAAATTTCTATCCGAAAAGCAGTGTTATCTGCGAATCCTAAAACATTCGAAGCTGCTAAAGATGTCGCCTTGCTCGAAGAAGAAGTGCAGAATGAAGAGCTGGAAGAAATGACAGAAGACATAAATACCTTGAGAACTGAAAGTGACCCTAAAACAGAAATTGAAGAACTGAAGAGGGAATTAAATTTAAAGAAAAAGGAGTATGATACTTTAAGAAGTAAATTTCAGAAGAACTCTGAAAAAAGAAAGAAAAGACTGAATGAGATAAGAGAAGATTTGGAAAGAAGCAATTCCAGTTTTGAAGAATCGTTCACGAATACGCCCTCTACAAGCAGATACAATGAAACTGAGATGATAGAAGAAGATTGGGAAGATATTCCAATGAAGAAACAAACCATCAACATCCTTCAAAACTTCTACACCATCTAGAAGAACTGACAATGGAAACCGTTTCGGTCAAAGAAGAATTCCGGTTGCCTCAAAGGAAGAAGAGTGGTATGTTAAAAGTCAATATCAAAATTATTCTCCAAGAAAGAACTTTCAAACCTTTAGAAGACCTTTTCGAAATTTTCAAAGAAGAAATCCAAATTTTCAAAGAAGAAATTTTTCAAATTTTAGAAATTCTTTTGACAACTACAAATCTTACAATCTTAATAATTCTGGATATAGAAGAAATAGCAGATATTTTAACAATAGATTTGGTAATAGAAGACAATTTAGAAGACAGAATTTCAATAGACAAAATTTTCAATCTCCAAATTTTAATAGATCAAATTCTGAGATTAGTTTCATGACAGAAATTGAAGCACCTTGCCAAAAGAACTTTCCAATTATTAAAATTTTTGTTGAAGATGTTAAATTAAATGCTTTGATTGACACTGGAAGTTCTATAAACATTATTTACAGTGATGCTTTACAGAAAATTAATCCTCGAAAAGTGCAAACAAAACATACATCTACTATTTTGAGAGGAATCGGTGATCAGAATATTTTAGTAAACAAAAAAGCCTTCTTTTCCATATCAATTGCAAATGAAAACAATACGATTGAATGCTGCATTTTAGATACACCTGTGCCAAATAAATATAGCATGATTTTAGGAAGTGCCTTTTTGAATGAAAAGGAAGTGACCATTACTTATAGACACAAACGTGTAAATTTCAAATGCTGTAGCGTACCTTTCTTAGAGTTCACTGAATCACAAAGTTTTACTGTGATTTTAGAAGATGTTCAATCTGAAATATTTGAGTGTAATGCAATAAGTCATAATTTTAATAATAGAAATTACAGCTTTACTAATGATGCTGACTACAGATCCAAAGACACAAATTTTTCAAGAAATTTTAGAGGATATGAAAACAAGTGTGATAATAGATATTTATTTGAACAAAACAATTATGATAATGAATTCAGAGATGTTGACTTTAGAGATTTTGATGCAAATGTGAGTGAAAGATCAAACTATGAATGTGAAAATGAGTTACATGGAAGACTGATGAATGACCATGTACATACAAACAAATCCTTGACAGTAAACAATACCAGTGATAATGAAATTTTTGAAACAAATTGTAATAAACATGATGAAAGGAATTCACAACAAAGTGATACTTTGGGTATTGCTAAAGCTTTTAAGAAATGTGTTTTGAAACCTTTTACAGAATCATTTGTCAAATTGAAGAAAAATTATAAGTTTGAAAAAAACACGACAATTTTACTTGAACCCATTCATAATAAAGAATTCTCTGCAAATAAAATTTTTATTGCAAGAAGTATTCACAACATTCCAGAAAATGACTTTTTGTACGCGCGTGTTGCAAATCCTTCAGAGAAATGTGTTTACATAAATAAAGGTATGAAATTAGGAACCATTGAAAATGTTTATGAATCTGACATTGGCATAAATAACAGAATTGACAATGAGAACTGTATTGAAGATAATGATACATTTGATGCATGGGGAGGAGATTTTGACTTGAAGCATATGAATTATGCTCAGTAAACTTTACTTTTAAAATTGCTAAATAAATATAAACATGTGTTTGCTAAGAATATGAAAGAATTATCTGGATGTGATACAATTTTGCATGAAATTAATCTGGAATCTAATACGCCTATTAGGCAGAAACCCTACCGTATTCCACATAATTTACAGAAAGAACATTCTCGTCAGGTTAACGAACTGTTGGATGCAAAATTATACAACCTAGTATTTCTCCCTACAATACTCTTGTTTTATTTGTTAAGAAACCTGATGGAAGCTACCGTTTGGTGGCCGATTTCCGGAAGCTCAATAAGATCACAATAGTCGAAAATTATCCCATTCCCAATATTGCGGAATTGATTGATAATTTATCCGGGGCCTTGTATTTCTCGACCCTTGACTTAACCAGTGGATTTTATCAGTTGTGTTTACATCCTGATGATTACAAGAAAACATCTTTTTCAACTCCCGACGGACACTTTGAATGGACCAGAACTCCATTTGGTCTTAAGAATGCGCCCGCATCCTTTCAGAGATTGATGTCTCTGGTGCTGGCTGGCATATCTGGAATTTACATAGACGATATTATTGTTGCATCACGTACATTTGAAGAACATTTGAAAAAATTAGAAGAAATTTTTGTAAGATTAAGCAAACATGGTCTGAAATTGAAACCATCAAAATGTCATTTTTTCAGAAAAACAATTAAGTATCTTGGATTTTTAGTATCCAATGGAAAAGTACAACCTGATACTCATAATTTAGAAGTTGTAGAAAAATTTAAAGTTCCAAAATCAATTAAGAATGTGAGACAATTTCTTGGACTCACTGGATTCTATAGAAAATTTATAAAAGATTATGCTGAATTATCTCTACCACTGACTAACATACTCAAAACCAAGAATAATGAAAGTAAAAAGAAATTTGTTTGGACTGTTGAAGCTCAAAAAGCGTTTGAAATTTTAAAGGGAAAACTTCTATCAAAACCAATTTTGACTCTTCCAGATTTTAGGAAGCCATTTATATTACATACTGATGCATCTAATCATTCTTTGGGTTGTTACTTGTCCCAAGAAGATGAAAATAAAATCTTACATCCAGTATCTTATGCAAGTCGGAAATTAAACGAAGCTGAATGTAAATATAGTGTTGTTGAAAGAGAAGCGTTAGCCGTTGTGTGGGCTACTAACTATTACAAACATTACTTAATTGGCAAACCTTTCACAATTTTTTGCGACCAAATATCGCTCTCGTTTATATTTAAATTAAAAGATCCTACATCTCGATTAGCAAGATGGATTGCATCCCTATCACAGTTTGATTACCAAATAGTACATAAGCCTGGAAAAGCTAATGTTGTAGCTGACTATCTTTCAAGAAATGTTAATGAGTGTACTAATTCAATTGAAAATATTCCTAGAAGATTTGTATCACAATATAAAGTTATAAATAACAATGTAAATTAGAATTCTCAAAATGTAAACAATTTAAATCAAAATTCTCAAAATGTAAACAATGATAATAATGGCAATAGAAGAGAATTGGAAGTCAATTTGAATTCAGCTAGTACAAGTGAAACAAATGAAACTTATGCTGTTGACAATAATGCAAGTGAAAATCGAAATGAAAACAACATACAAAGTGGTCAATTGGAACAAACATTTACTTGTCCTACGTTACTCACCAGAATTAAGAATGCTCAAAAATCTGACCCTAGATGCAATAAAATAATAGATCTCTTAGATAAGAACAAAAAGCCATATCCACAAACTTTAGTATTTTTTAGAAAGGATGACATACTATGGTGCACGCACAGATATCCTAAACGTAGACACCAAGAACAAGAAAGAGTTGTTGTTCCACAGGAACTTGTGTCTGAAATTTTATGGTTACATCATGACTGTCCTACTTATGCACATTGTGGATTTAGAAGAACTTTATCTTCTGTTAGTAGAAAATACTTTTGGCAGGGAATGTATTCCCAGACTAAGAATTATGTTGCTTCATGTGAAATCTGTGTGGTAAATCGAGGTTTTAGAAATAATAAAGCACCTATTCAAAAGTTTTCAAAATCTACATATCCATTTGAGCGAATCGCCATGGACTGTGTTGGACCATTACCTATATCTAGATCTGGAAATAAATTCATATTAGTTATTACTGATTATTTTACTCGAAGGCCTGAAGCATATCCTTTGGCTTCAATTAAAACTGAAGACATTTTAAATTGTTTAGAGCACTATATGGCTCAGCATGGCATTCCAAAATACATTGTCTCGGATCAAGGGACGAATTTTGTTTCAAAAACAGCAAGATGTTTTTATTAGAAATTGGGAATAATCAAAAATACAACTACTGCCTATATGCCTTCAGTAGATGGCTGTGTTGAAAGATTAAATGGTACTTTGGTCAGATCCTTGAAAAATATTGCATACAACGATAAAAGTAACTGGGATAATTTAATTCATTTTGCTTTATTGGCTCATAGAAATGCCATACATGCTTCTACGGGTGAATCACCTGCGTATTTACTCTATGGAAGAGATTTAACTGTTCCAAATACTTTGATGGCTGGATTTAAACCTCCAACATATGATTCAATATATGATTATGGAGAAGATTTACAATTTAGACTTAAAAGAACATATGATGTAGTAAAAAGTAACTTGGAAAAAGCTGAAAATTCACAAATTTTACAACAACATAAAAAAGCGAAAATACCAAATATCAAAGTAAATGATTTGGTTTATCTCTACACACCTTTTTTGCCTCATGGACAATCGAGAAAACTGAGTTCATTTAATAGAGGTCCTTTTAAAGTGATAAAACAAACGTCTCCTGTGAATTTTTTAATTAGACATGTGATGAATCCCAAAAATGAACAATTGGTTCATGTGAACAGACTGACTCTTTTACCTCCAAGAAGAGAGGAATTGCAAAAGTTTTCAAAACAATCTGTTGAAAATCAAAAAGTGAATTCTGGAACAGATAAACTTACTCCTGTGATCACCACTGAGAAAGATTCTGTGAAACTGAAATCTTGTTTATCAAAACCTGCAGAAAAATCTCAAAACAAAAATACTGTGAAAAGAGTAAGATTTAATTTGCCTAAGAAAGTGAATGACAATACTGTTCTTACCAGATCAAACTTTCATGCTAATAAGAATCAACATTATCAATTGAGAAGTAATTCAAATAACCTTGATCATAGAGGAAATGGAAGAATCATTTACAATAATAATTATTATGGAAATAAATACACACCACACCAAAATCAAAATTATATTTGAAATAGAAACACATGTACACCTTATAATCTTAGATCTTATCAAAGATTTTCACAATATTAAATTTTGGTTGAGTTCACAATTTTTCAGAAATTATTTTTGCAAGATAAAATCTTATATTAAATTAAAGTATGATAATTGTTTAAATTTTTGTATTTCAATATTGTCTTTTAAAATAGAATTTATGAGAAAATTGTTTGTAATTTTAAATTTAATGGAAATCTTGCATATAAGTTAAAGTAAATAGAAAATTGATTGATTTTTGTGAACTATAATTTATAAATGTTTATGTTGCAATTTAAATAATTTGAATAATAAGTAAATTTTGTTAATTGACTCTCCTTGGACTTTAAATTTTTTGAGAGTCCTGTTGTTTTGATTGACCTTGATTATCTTGTTGTGTTTGATTGTGAAAAAAATTTTTGATTACTTGATTTTGAGTTCATGAAAATTGAAAGTGGTGTTGGTAATTGAAGTGTTCCCCTAAGTAAAAGGAGGAAATTTTTGAAGTTTTTGAAAAAAAAAAGTAAATGATTTTGTTAAAATAATATTGAGATTAATATAAAGTGAATTAAAGTAAATATAAAGTAATTGAAGTAATTGAAGTAATTTGAATAATTGAAAGTTTTGAAATTTGAGAATTTTTCAAAATTAATGAAATTTTTTGGAAGATCAAAAGTAAATGATCTCTTTTGATAAATGTTTTTGAAATTTTGTTTTGCTGAGAGAGGTGAAAATTTTTGGCTTGATGTGTTGTTGAAATTTGTTTTCTTGAAATTCCTTTTCACATTGTTTTTTTTTTTTTACCAGCAGTTTCTCAAACATCTACACAAATTTCAGTGAGTCATCATTCACGGTAATGCTGCAACCCCTTTTTTCTGGAAGACTGGCTGGGAGACGCAAACATGAAACAAGTTACACTGAGCATTGAAGAAGAAGCAGCTGGGCAATTTAATTGTCCGATGCAAGCAGTAGGACTGGAGTCCTTGATGACAACTTGTTCCGAGCATACCTAGGACGGTTGTTGTGGCCAGGTGGGAAACTGAAGAAGCTTGATGATGATGATGATGAAGAAGATGATGATGATGATGTGGTCAGCGCAAGCTGTCCAAAATTTTTGATGTCCGAAGCTTCTGAGGCGTGGTCTTGGCGTGCTGTTTTGCTGCCTCTGTATCCTGCACGCGAGTATTTTTTTTTATTATTTTCTTCACTCCCTTTTATTTGTTGGCAACTCGTTAGTCCCCGCCGAGTTTGCTCTTCGGATGTGTTCCTGCACTTTTACATAACTGACGTGAATTTCAAGAGAATTTTTCTCCTTCTCTCTCTCTCAGCAAACAAATAGTGTTTGAATGAAAATTTTGTTTTTGTGACACATGAAGTGATCACTTGTTTGAAATAATTTCAGGTTTTGTCTAAGAAAAGTAAATTGAAATTTTTAAGATAAATTGAATGATTTAAAAGTAAATTGAATAATTTAAAGTAATGTGAAAGTTGAGTCAGAATAAGAAAATTCTGAAATGTTTAATGTCGAAAATGAGTTAAAGTTAATGTATTTAAAGTTAAAATGTTGAAATGAAAAGTTGAAAAGTTGAAAGTTTAATGTATTTAAAGTTGAAAGTATTTAAAGTTGAAAGTTGAAATTGAAATGAAAGTTTTTAAAATGAAGTTTTTGAAATGAAAGTTTGAAAATTGAAAATATTGAAAGTGACTCTGTTCTCAAAAAGTGAAAAAATTTTTGAATGAGTGAACGTACGCACCTTTCCCGCCCTAAATTTTCTTCAAAATTATTTTACACTTACAGGTTCCTAAAATTCTTTGTAAATTTTTGTATTTTTTGTGTTTTGTGTGTGGGAAAAATTTTCCTCTTTGTTTTTCGGAAAATTTTTGACTCCCAGGGAGGGGGAGCTGTCATGTCGCAATTCTGCGCGCCATGAGCCTTTCGTGTTTTTCTGTGAGAAAAACACTTTTCTTTCCTTCCGTGCCTGTCCTGTGTTTTGGTAGACCTTGTCTGGATTGGTTTTGCATTAAAAACTGTGTTTCGTCGAGAATCCGTTGGCTCGGGCCAGGAATTCTGTCTCGCCTGGATGTGTGACGTGTGGTCTGAGGAGAAGGCTGTTGCTGGGTGCGCTTGCCTGCCAATCAGGAAGCTGCGCTGAGGAGAACTTTTTGCTGTACTCTTGAGACCCGGGGGATTCGGCTTGGAAGTTTCGTTTGGAGAAGTCGCATCGAAATTTTGTCTTAAACTTTTAAGACAAAGGTTTTGGCCAAAATGGCTAATTTTCCTCGGATGGAGATATTTTGTTTCTGATGAAACCACGATCCATTCCTGGAGCCTGGATGAAGAAGTTCCTGGAGAAGATTCGACTTTCTATATTTAAATTCTAAATTTACCTTTTTTTTATTCCAGGATGATTTTTACTGGGGATCGAGTTGGTCTCCTTGAGTTGGAATCGGGACGGATGATCTCCTTGGAATTGATCTGGCGTAAAGCCCTGTTGAAATTCGAGAAATCTTGGATCCTCATTTTTGGAATTAATTCGGTTCCCTTCAAGTAGTGTTTCCGAACTTGAAACTTTTCTGTGAAATTTTGGTTTAGATCAACGGTACAGGTAATCCCTTTTGTAATTGGAACCAGAAGTTCCAACTGAAATATATGGCACAAATTAATACAATACAGGCACACTAAATATTGGTTGATTTTGAATAATACTAGCATTGTTGAATTTACGAAATATTATTGAAATATATATAATTACTGAAATATTATTGAGCAGAGCATAATTTGAATGATAAATGTTTAATGATAACGGAAGCTCTGAATCATTCTGAATAATAATTTGAAAGTAAATGAATATTGATAAATAAATGTTGATGATTGAATAAAATTTGATTTGTTTAAATTGATAAATGTGCCCTTTCTCTTGTATTCCATCATGTTCTTTGCTCACTGATTACCATCTAGAATCTAATTCTTCTAGACTGGGAAAATCTCATCTAAATAATTATGCCTGGGTTTATTGCTATGACAACTACCACTATAATATTCTATATTGTTTTTGTTGTGATATACGATCACCTGGCCGTTTTGTGCGTGGCGGAATCTCTTCCCACAATTTGGTTCTGAGACCGCTACCACAAATTGGCGCCGTTCCTTTCCCAGAGTGTATCAGTGAGAATTGTGTTTAAAATTTTATGAAGGAATACGGGAAAAAATTGATTGTGTGTATAAAAATAAGTATTGCAGAAATTATATGCCAAAGTAAGTGAAAATTTCTTTTTTGGTGCAAAATTATTTGAATCATAAATGGGCAAGATAGATTTTCTTGAACGTTATTATAAAGTATTGATAAAAGTGCAAAAAGCACAAAGGCCCATATGCACCTGATCATTATTTGTTTATTTGATTATTTGATGCACATATATTTTCTTGATTCATGTATGACACAGACATTATAAGCATTTACAAAATTTTATTCTATATGATATTTATAAGTGATTTAAAAATTTTTGAGAACACACAGATTCTAAAAAGTAAATGCAAATAGTTTATTCACGTATAAAGTTGTTCAGAATTCAGGTTAATGAATAAAATTCAAAAAGAACATACGAATTGTGCTTCTCTGTGTTTTGACATAAATAAGTGAAAGAAAGTGAAACTATCTTTGAGATAAACTGCGCTTAAGGGATTACATCATTGTGTTAAAATGCCTCGTAACAATAAGAATATTCGTGCAAGTAGGAGTAGAGACTCCTCTGCACAACCAAACACGTCAAAACGTGTGCCTTCGGTGTCTCCGCCACGACTTTCTCCAAATTCTGGCAGATCAGCCTCTGCAGTCAGAGACTCAAACAAATTGAAAGTTGGTATTGGATCACAGTTTCTTGGATCCATTCCAAGCTTTGCTGGCAACAAGAATGAAGAGAGAGTAATCTTGAGAATCACCTCCTCAGATTACAAAAAACATGGTGTAGGCTCAATCACAATTTCACTTATCTCCCCATCATTATAAAACTTCCGAAAGAACTTCAAAACAATTAGTAAGTATTTATCATTATTTTACTTTCTGGATATTAAATATCATTTTAAAATGCATTTTAAATCAAAAATAATGAATAAAATGTATTTGGCTCGCCAAAAACAATATTTTTTCAAAGTCTTCCTGTAAATAAATTTTGCCCATCCTTGCTCTAGACCCTAGAGGAAACCTGTGTTTGGAGGTTTTGTTAGTGTTTAATAAGTGTTATATAGGGTGTCCAGTGCTATCGGTGCCCAATGGCTATTTCCTCAATCGTTAGTAGCAGAGATGTACTTCCAATTGCAAAAATGTCTTAAATTTGAAAATCTATTATCTTAGAAACAGTTTAAATCAATAAATACATTTCTGAAAGAAATACGAAATATAAATTTTTATACAGTCCCCCGGTCCTAACAATTATATTTAGGAAACACATCCTTATGCAATTTCATGCAAAATAAAAAAAAATCTTCCTTTTACGACCAAAATTCACGAAGCATTAAACTTTATGACTTAAGTCGCTTTTCCACGCATAAAAATGTCCCGTTTCAGGCAACCAACCTATCAGGGACCGTATTGACACCATTTCTCCAGGCAACCAACCAATCAGGGACCGTATTAACCATTTCTCCAGGCAACCAACCAATCAGGGACCGTATTGACCATTTCTCAGCACAAAAAGTGCTCCAACTTTAAACAGCTATAAAAGTCGGTCGGTCGTAAAAGGATGATTTTTTTTTTTTTCATCAAATTGCATGAGGATGATTTTCCTGAATATAATTGGTAGGACCTTGGACTGTATAACAATTTATATTCCGTACTTCTTTCAGAAGTGCATTTATTGATTTAAACTGTTTCTAAGATAATATATTTTAAAATTTAAAATATTTTTGCAAATAAAAGTTTATCTCTGTGACTAACGGTTGGGGAAATAGCCATTGGGCACCGATAGCACTGCACACCCTGTATATACTATGTAAACAATATATATCAGAGTCATATTTTTCTCTTATATATGTAGATCACAATGACGCTCGATAAAAATACAGATAACAATGTAAAAGCGCCGGAAACCCCGCTCTAAGCGAAATTAATATTCTTAATTCGAAATATAGTGAATTTCATTGTCAATGGGATAAGTATGTTTTGCTAGAAGAATCTAGGATTTCGTTAATTTATTACGTTTTGTAAGGGGTGTATAATAATTATATTTCTGTAGAAAGTCGTATAAAAAGAATTAATATTGATTGGGAAAGGAGCTTACTGGGCAGTGTCCGAAAATATTAGAAGCTCAAATGCTGCAGGCGGGTATATGTGGTAGTTTTTTTTTACAATTTTCTGCACTGCCATATTACGAATTTGCATATAATGCATTTTTGTTTTATGTATAACTTTGATAACAAAACAAATAAAATCACTTATAGGCGTATTGTGTTGTGAAAAAATACGAGCCATATGAATTAAATTATTTAAACTACAAATTGAATACAATTTAAAAAAATCTGATGTGAGGAGCACATGACTTTCCTTATATAATGTAATGAATTTACAACTTTTACAGCAAAAAAATAGGTTATTCTTATAGTAGATACATATATTCTAAGAT
Organism: Amaurobius ferox; assembly: GCA_951213105.1. Taxonomy (NCBI): domain Eukaryota; kingdom Metazoa; phylum Arthropoda; class Arachnida; order Araneae; family Amaurobiidae; genus Amaurobius; species Amaurobius ferox. The sequence continues at coordinate 20,346,356 of OX578144.1, forward strand.
ATTGAATTTTCGTTAATTAGTCGTCATTTTCGTCGATTTAGCGTCATTCTTATCCATTTGACGAGATTTTCGTTAATTTGGCAACATTTAAAAAGTCGCCAAGTTGGCGATATTCCGCCAAATTCGTCGCCAAAATCTCGCCAAGCGTTATGGACGATAGAAATAATTTATTCTTATAGCAGATAAATGACTATTGGCGTTCAAATACATATGAATTACTCAAAGTATCCTTTCCTATGAATGGAACGAGCTAGACCCACGAGAATGATGTCACCCAATTTATCGCATGATATTGCATATGAAAAGTGAACATGTTTCTCAACAGTTAATATATTTTTATTAATTTATGGGATTTTTTTATAAATTTATTTGAAAAAGGTGCAATATTTCGAGAACGGTTCATGTTAGCATTTTAAAGTTTATGTCAATCGTTTTTTAAAGAAAAATTACACAAGGCATGTCTATTTGTGTAACTTTATAAAATGTTTTGATTTTTTGATGATTTGTTCAAAATTTCACTCGAAAATTTAGGGTGTTTGAACATTTGATTGCGTTTAAAAACATTGCATTATGTATATAAGGAAAGTAACATGTGTTAATTTCTTCTGTGCCATGGAACTCAATTGTATCTATATAAACAATGCTAGTAAATATAATCGGAACCTTTAGCCAAAGGTCATGCGCTGCCTGCAAAAAAAATGTTAACACTGTATTATTCATTTTCTCAAATGAAAGGGTAATTATGCTTAATTTTTTTTTTCTGAATTCACATTATATGGATTTCAGGGGCGTGAAAGAAATATCCTCTTGGAATCATTAATAAAGGGCGAAGCCAAAAAGCGCAAGGAAAATGGCGATTATAGTAGCAGGGAATTTTTATAGATTCTGTCACGCAATTCTTAATCTCAATTGCGTGCCAGATTTGTTCTATGGCTTTGGTCTTGAATTGAAGTATAATGTAAAGTCGCTTTCCTGCATTCCGAATGGATATAGCCTTTCTTAGTTTATTTTTGTCAATGAAGATGTAAGTAAAGAGTTTTATTACCTATAAAATGTCATTTATAAGTATGGAAAACACGTCTACAAATATTTCAATATATTTTCAGCAAAGCATATAAATTTAATAAAATGTATTTATTTAAAAACATCATTAATGACGTACATTAAAATTTACAACAGTGCCAGAGCGCGTCTAATGAAGCGTTTAATTGGTTGGCCTGAATTATTTATGTACTTATTTTGTAAATTTAAATTTTTATTGACTTGAATTATTGACGTACTTATTTGTAATTTACGATATTAGAATATCGGTTTATCCGATTAACCACATGCAAATTTTGCATTCGCGATTTCGGGCTGTGTATAAAAGCTCATGTCTATCATTTTTCATTAACATTGCCACTAATTATGGACGTTATGACGTTTGAAAGCGCTTTGGAATTCTTGTAAATTTTCGTGTACGTCATTGATGGTGTTTTTAAATAAAGACATTTTATTAAATTTGTAGTCGTTGCTAAAAAATATTTTGATATAAAAAGTCAATTCATTATTAAATAATAAATCCAGTGCCCAAATAATAAATCCAGTTGCTGATGAACTTTTAATTAACCCACAGTCTTACATTACAAGAAACAATTTAGCAGATCTTACATGGGATAAACAGTTAAAATTACGGTTATCACAATTACAGTTAGTTGCGAATTGTTCAAATGGTGTGAATTATTATTCTGACCTTACAAGGAGAGCGTTGAAAGGCTTAACTTAATTTTTTATACCACCTTCCTGCGTCTCACTTATTTGAAATTTAAGTTGAGGAATAGATGGAGAGATAAGAATGAAAGCATCAATAATTGAATCGAACAAGGTTAATCTAAATTTCTAAAAATCAGTATCATTGTACATAATAAACTGTGTTGATTGTTATGGCGCTATTAGATTAAAGTTTTTTAATGTTCATATTTAGATGCTCTGTGTGCAAATTGTTTCATATAATAATTTTTAAACTCCGTCCTTAATAAATGTCGTTCCTTGCTGCAAACTAAATGTTTATTCTGTTACATCAAATGTTCGTTTATATATACTATTATTTTAAAGATATATATATATGTACAAGTATATATATATATATATATATATATATATATATATATATATATATATATTTATAGATATATATATATAATATATTTTTATTATTCTACCATTGGAATTACAATTTTAATGTATATGTATAAATATATATATATATATATATATATATATATATATATATATATATATATATATAATCTCAAAAAGAAAATGGAAAAAAACGGACGACGAAAGCTAATGAGCGGAGTGCCAAAAAATAACTCAAAGGGGGTTGTGAACCATTCTAAACCCCAGTTACAGCATGCTGCTAGGCCGCGGCAAGCACTCCCTCGAAGCAGATCCCGATGCACCACAAACATGAAGATGAAATGACCACAACCGGCCATCTATTAATAAAGACCAATACTCGAATCCCAATAAGTTTCACCTAAGACAATTAAAATACAATATGAACGTAAAATTGTAATAAAAATTAAAACACAAAACATAGACAACAAACATTACATTGCCGCGGCTTAGCAGGCATGCTGTAACCGGGGTTTAGAAGGGGTCACAACCCCCCTTCGGCTATTTTTTAGCACTCCGCTCGTTAGCTTTCCTCGTCCGTCTTTTTTCCATTTTTCATCTTGAGATTATTTTATAATAGATGAATGAGAAGCATCAGCGCATTTCAATCTAATTATGTTCATTTGGTATTATCCTTTAATTTAATTTACTGTATTAATTATTAATTATGTTATTTATACTTTTACATTTATATATATATATATATATATATATATATATATATATATAATCCAAGAAAAAGAAGAATTAAAGGAACTTGGGACTTTGTTTACTGGCTTTTATATGATATATATATATATATATATATATATATATATATATATATATATATATATATATATGTATATATATATATATATATATATATATATATATATATATATATTTATATATATATATATATATATATATATATATATACATATATACTTGTATATATATATATATATATATATATATATATATAAACTGACTGACTGAATACCGGACTAGGTGAGGTAGTGATGTATTAAATTTTTCAGTTATTCCACTATGGAGATGATCTTGATTTTAGTATCATTCGATCCATCTTATCTTCGAGAGCAAGGAGAGGATCATCTAAAATTTCAAAAATTCGAATTCTGGCTGACGGTGCAAAGAAATAATCAATGAACTCAAAACCAATTTTCCTAATTTTCGAGAACTTTCTCACGAGCTAGAATCTTGGTTTTGACCTCATTCTATCCGTCTTCGGTTCCTAAAAGATCGAAAAGGGAAAAATCCTCCCAAAACTTCAAAAATACTTTTCAAAATATTCTAGGACTTCCACACAAGCCAAAATGTTAGAATGATAGTTTGAGCATTCGATCCGTCTTTGCCCCCCAGATCAACGAAAAACATATCATTTCTTTCTTTAGAGGACTCAGATCCCTAAGGTGCAGAATAACCGTTTGAACGGCCGAGACAGTGCCACCCAATTTAAAGCAGAACCAGTTGGCGTGATGTCCATAGGGAACGTATCTGCTTTCTCCTAACACTAAGCTCTCTGATGAACTTTCAGACCTACATATGTAACGTGCTCGTACTCTGCGTGAATAGTTGGCGCAGAGTCGCGAATCGACTCAAGCTTTAACCACTGGACTTGCCGCACAACGGAAATAAAAAGAAAAACGAAATTTTGAACCAGGGATGACGACAAAAAGGAATTAAAAAAAATGTACATAACTTTGCTTCTAAAAAATATGTTTATGATATTCTGAACTTTTATTAAGTGTGCTGGTGTAACATGTAGTGACTAGTAGCCATGAATAATACGTGAAGCGTGAGTGAAACGGCTAGTATATATATATATATATATATCATCAATTTATGAAGGCCTTGGGGTGATTCACTGCGAATTTTCATTTCTGGTTTCTACTCCACTTCCAGTCAAAAAATTTCCTTAAAACATCTATTTCTCAGAATTGGTGGTAAATATAGCTTAAAAAATATGGATTCAACATCAAATCCCATAATGGATTAAGGAACTCACTAAGGATTTCCACTTACATTTCTGAAGATGTCACTTTCAATTAAAAAATTTACATTTTCCTTAAACATCGATTTTTCAGAAACTGCTACAAATATAGCTTAGACAAATATTGATATGAATTTAGCATCGAATTACAGAGTGGTAGGGGTTCACATAAGATTTCTGTTTTCAGTGTCACTTCCGGTTTTTCTAAAAATCCGTATAACTGTATAAAATAAGTATGCAAATAAATAAATAAATAAATAAAAATGCTTAATAGTTCTATCAAAAATGCAGTGTACACACTGTTTGCTATTTTACCTTCACAAATTTCTTGTTTTATTTCTTACTTCTCATGATAAAACTAATTGCTTGTAAATAATGAAATAATATACATTTAATTGAAATCTAAGAATGAATTGGGCTGATTAAGAAAAATATATTAACGCAAACAAAATGGCAGAAACATACTTTGTTGCCTGTTCAAAGTTATGTTCACATATTTTCCAGGAACGGATTGTATTTTTAAATCAAATTATATTTTCCAGAGAAAGGGAATTTCAATTTTCAGCGGCGAAGACATCTCCAACAGAAGCAAATTACACAGTATAATTCACTTTGAAAAATGCATCCGGATCTTAGAAGCAGTTATCTATTCTTATTTGAATGAAGCAGGAAAAAAAATACATTATATTTTGACACAAACTGTTTCATAGAAAGTTATATTTAGATGCAAAACATGGTAATCGCAAAGTAATGCGTTTTTGCTTTCATAGATTCTAATTCATATTCAGTTGAACATCTTAATGAAATAATAAATTTGCACATTAAAGTATCCCATTCCAATAACAGGGATATTCCATTATCCGGGATGCATTAAGGTAAACTCATGCGTACAGGAAAACAACAATAAAAAAATAATTATAAAAGCACATAAAATCTTAATTAAAATGTTGATTCATAGTAATAATCTAAAATGAAATATATTTATTAAATAAAAGGAGAGTGCTGTGTGGGATCAAAATCTTCTGATTCTCCGGGATTTACACTTTTCAAACATGCAGGAATACAAATCAATTTTTGCAATGATGCCTAAGTGCATGCTATCTCTCGAATAAACAGACGAAATCGGATAAAATTTGGTACGATTATCACAATCGTTAAAGGTCAGAGGCTAATTGGTTTATAACACTAAGATCTTTAAAACTTATTACATATGTAATCTGTTCATTATTATTAAATGAATGAATTCCAAGTACATTTAAATGTAGATGAATAAAGATCATTGTTTGGGAATATTATCACACGAATTCTTGATATATTGAAGATTTCACATTACCACTGGTGGCCCTATGTGTCTCGAACAGGTCTCGAAACGAAATTTTGGTTTGATTATTACAATCGATACATACCCAGAGGGCAAAATTTTAAAGAAGTTTAGTCCACAGTGAGAGGTATTCAAATTTCAAACAATTTGTAACGACTATTAAAAATAATTATAAAAAGCTATATTTAAATATGATGGAAAAATAGCTATTATAGGTATAACTCATAATTTAAAAACGAATGACATCCTTTACGGACCACAGATTATCTCAAACGTTTTATCATACTCGAAAACTCATTCAAAATTTCACCTGTGATCATATTTTAAATCCGACGTATTATCTTAATCAACGAAGCTACTATTTCTACTATTTTACTTTTTAACGAATTATACTGATCATAAAGGAGATCTATATATTCAACAATCTGTTGTGTTTCGCCATTTTGCATGATGTGCAAAATTATATGGAAATTCAGAAATAGAAATAGCGCCTATAAGGAAAAGGACGCTGAATGTTGTACAGAAAAAATACATTTTAAGAATGAATATCACTCCCACTTGCAAGTTTCCCACAATGAGTCCAGTTAGTTATTGTAGTTCTAATAATAGGCTATAGCACCGAAATACGGTGCAAGATTATATTAAAAACTAGCAGCATACCCGTTCTTCGTACGGAGTATATAATATAAATGAACTTGAAATTCACAATCATGTGCAAATACTTATAGTGTACTAAATGATATTTTTGATCAAAATATTCTGTTAAAAATATTTAATATAATGCTCCTAAAAAGAAGTTTAAGAATCTCTGTTCTCACTATACAAAATTATTTTATTCAAGGGGAGATCTGAAGACTAAAACATCCTGAACCCCTTATGTAAGCAAATTTACAAAAAAATATAGAATTGAATCATATATGCAAAATAAAAGCGTTAAAATTGTATGGGAACCGTACTAATTATATACGCGCATATTAGAAGATATAACCTCTATTAGTAGATTACATGTATAAATTGAAACTATCAATAAACCCGCAATCTTTAAATCTGAAGACAGTCATTTATTCCAATATATGTCAAAATAAATATGCTAAAATTATATGGGAAGAAACTTGAAATTCACAAGTACCCGTACTACATATAATGTCGTAGATTAGAAGATATGTCTTATTATTAGTAGGAGATTACCGTATTACAATATGAGTCCAAAATTTCCTTACCAAAATACAACAGACGACGTAATAAATTGAAAATATCAATAATTCCCTTAATCTTCATGCCAGAAGGCCGTACTTGATTCCAATATGTATGCCAATATATGTCAAAATATATTCCGAAAATAACTGTACTACTTATATTCTCGTATGTTAGAAGATATATCCGTGCATTCCTAGAAGATTACTCGTACAACGTACAATATGCGAGTGTCAGCAATTTTTGCCGCAATAAAACAATGGCGTAATAACTTAAAAATATCGAAAATCTCTGAATCAATAATCGCGAAAAATATCAATAATAATAATGTTTAAACCAGAAGACCGTAACTGATATTATCTAGTCAAAAATGAAATGGCAATGAAATTTATTTTATATACATATCTTCATTATTCAAATCGGAAAAGATTTAATAAAATCGTCTGCCGCATAAACACATTTTATTTAAATCCGTCGCTAAGCGACATGATATATATCATTTGCTTCAAATAAATTGGTGGAAAAATATCGTCTAAATAATACTATATGGAACGTTTGGCGACATTTTAAAAAATCGCCAAATACATCGCCAAGTGGGACTGTAGAACTGACAGTCCCATTTTGCGACAAACTGACGAAACATCATAACAATACTATCCCCTAACAAAACGCAATAATTTTATTTATTAAGCGCAATTTTATCAATTTCATGATATTTTTATAGATTTACAAATATTTTTATCAATTTGGTGATATTTTAAAAGTTCGCCAAATGTGTTAATAAGTAGGATGTATGGACTGGTCGACAAATGTTACCTAAACATCGTTTTAGTACTCTCTTCTAAAACAACAAATTTTATTTCATTGATTCGCGTCGTTTTCATCAATTTGGCGACATATCTGTCAATTTGGCAACATTTAAGAAAAGTTGCCATGTTAGCGATATTTTGCGAAATTAATTCGCAGCTCTGAATTTGCATATCTGAAGAATAAAACGTCCTTATCCCGTTTGTATATACTAAATGAAAACACTAAAATTGTATTTGAAGATATAACCGTTCTACTCTTTTTCTCTTTCAACAATCGACTAAATGAATTTATTGGGTAAACACAATATATGATGATAAAACTTTTTGCCAAAATAAATGAAACTGATGTACGTAGTCCGCAATTAATATAAATAAAAGAAAAATCAAAGCGTTCATTCATAAGATATACTTTTATATCCATTTATCCATTTATTTATTATTCAGATGGAAAAAATAATAATAAAAACATTAACAAACACGTTTAATTTAATTGCGTTGCCGAGCAACATAATATATCCTCATAAAATGTTAAAATTAATTAACCATTTTGATTTCTTAATACTTTTCATCGTTGCCTAAAAGCTTTTGAAAATAAACCAAGGTGATAGATTTTTCCATTTAAATTCATGTTTCAAACAATTCATGCTTTCAGATAGTGACTAATTAGTGCAAAAATCCTGCACCAAACTCAGAAATAAAGTTTTAAATCTCTTTGACGTTTTAAACAAACGATTTTCACCCTTTCCGTTTGGATAAACCACGGAGTTAGAGAGTAGAACTCCTAGGAAAATGTTCCGTTTTTCATTAATATCTCGATAACCCCTGGTCTTAGAAACTCGAAACTTAGACTAAATTTATGGGGGGCTATTTTAAAGATATCCAGAAAATTTCAATAAATTCAGTTCAGCCGGTCTTCCGTGATGATGAGACAAACGAAAGTTCGGTTTTTTACTAATATCTCGAGAACCACTGATCGCAGAAACTCAAAACATGGACTAAATTTTAAGTGGGGCTATTTCCAGACTATCCACAAAATTTCATCAAATTCGGTTCAGCCGTTCTTCCGTGATGATGGGACAGACAGACAGACAGACAGACAGACAGATAGACGGGCAGACAGACAAACAGATAGATTTTCAATTTTATATATATGGATGGAGTGCTAATCTTATTATTTACAGTGAACTAAATTATTTGCATATAGTGGGATAACCAATGTACGTTACTTTGGTTCAAAGAACTATAGAAAAACCTTCAATTTTCTTCAGTAAGCCGAAATATTACTTACTTTAACTGGGTTTAAAAAATCTAATGTGGGCAGCACATGCTTTTTCCTATATAATGCAATGATTTTACTATTTTCACAGTGAAAAAATGATATTATAAGATGCACTGCACAATGTTATAATGTTGAATTGTACATTTGGTACTTTTATAGATGACAACATGTAAAGCTATTTCGCACCCAATTAACTTATATTTAGTACAGCTTTAAATTGCCAATTATCAATATTGATAGCTCCCGTAATAAGCAATATAGTCCATATCTATATAAATAAAATTGAAAATCTGTCCGTCTGCCTATCTGTATGCATGTTTGTCTCATTATCATGAGAGGACGGCTGAACCGAATTTAACGAAACTTTGTGGATAGCCTTGAAGTAGCCCCACTTAAAATTTAGTTTATGTTTCGAGTTTCTAAGACCAGTGGTTGTTGAGATATTAATGAAAAACGAAACTTTCATAAGAGTTCTCCTGTCTAACTCCGTGGTTCCTCCAAGCGAAAAAGGTTAGAAATCGCTGGTTTAAAACCTGAAAGTGAATTAAATAAAACTCTATCTCTGAGTTTGGTTGGAGTTAATTGCGCTAATCAGTCAGTTTTGAAAACCGCAGGTTTGAAACATGGATTTAAATGGAAACTCTATCACCATAGTTTGTTTTTCACAGACTCTTACACAATAATGAAACCTATTAAGAAATCAAAATGGTTATTGAATTATTATCAGCATTTTATGAGGAAGATCTTTTCTTCTATCATGTTGCTGAGCAAAGCAATTATCAATATTAATAGCATCCACAATAAACAATTTAGTCCATATATTAAAGCAAGTTAATAATTAATTCATTAATTTACCGTCATTTTTGCTGTTTTAGTAATATTTTCTTCAATCTGCGGAGAAATACCGCTAAGTTGGAGATATTTCGATAAATTAGTCTACAAGTTCGCCAATTTGATCACCAAGCGTTACAGGCAGAGGGAGCATTTCTTATATATAAATGACTGCTGGAGAATTGTTAGGCCTCAAAACGCAAAACTATTACAAAATGTGTCTTCTCTCGTGAATGAAACGAATCAGATCCAAGAGAATGATGTTAACACATATATAGCATATTGTTACAAATAGAAACTGAATGTATTTCACGATGTTTAATATATTTTTTTAATTCTATATGATTTTTTTGATAAATTTATTCGAAAAAGAAAATTCAACATCTTGGGAACGGTTCATTCTAACGTTCTAATGTTTATGACAATCGTTTTCTAATGAAAAATTACACGAGAAATGATTATTTACGTAACATTATTGACAATTCTGAGTTTTGATGATTTAATTTAATTCGAAAATTTGGGGTTTTTCTAAATATTTGATTGCGTTTAAAACCGATAAGCTTCCAGTATTCACTGATTATAATTTGTGTACCACATTTCGTGCAAAACGCTTCATTCATTCGTGATATATTGATATACTGACTAACGGACACACACACATGCACAGGCATCACCTTATAAACGATTGATTCGAGTTCAAAGATACTTGAGACAAGCTGTTTCGTCAAAAGTCCAATTTATAACAGCGTTACAATAATTCCCCTATACAATATACTATTTATATATAGGGTAAGCAATATTATTATTTTTGTCAATAAACATGTTTCAGTAGTTTTATAAATTAATTATTTAAATACAAGTTTGAAATTTACGTAATTATTTACAACCTTTATCAAGTACAACATTATCTCATTAAACCGTAGCAATGAGAGACCAATTTTATCACTGCAAGACCAGAGAGTCATGCCAGACATCCACTAGCGTGGTAATTGGTCTGGTTTTGCCAAATATCAATATATTTTTACATTCGACGTATGACGCTATAAATGATAGTATATACATCAAACTACGTTGGGCATTCGTTAAACGTTTCACAAATGCCACACTGCGTTGCGTGGAACTTGTCTTTACACATGGATTCTCATTCACAGAATATTTTTTATGGATTCTCAGTCACAGTATCTTTGAATCTCTATTCAGCTCGATTTTCAACACAATCTCAATGTCCATCTTCGAATTAAGTGTTCTGTTTTGTTTTGTTTTTTAGTCAAACCCGATTTTTAGACATGGTTTTAAGGAAGCTGGCCTTCTTGATTGGGTATAACATCGCCCCCATCAGTGACGCTAATTCTGGAAAACGAGTTTTATTGGATGTAGGTTCGCCCACCTCAAATCTCAGGCAGTTCTCGTCGTACTGTCTCATTTTAGGAATTGTGGTTTAGTTTTAATTTTGTATATTTCTTGACCATAAACCAATATCCAAATTTTAGTTGATGCCATTCCGTTTGTTATATTATTCAGCTCTGTTCACCACTGTCGCTTTAATGTCCTAATTTATTGATATATATGGTTTTATAATTATTGCTAAACCCTTTCATGGTATTCTAGCCAGAATGAGAAATGCATTTCTACATTTAAATGCATATTGGGATATTATTTGCATCCTTTACATATATGTGTTGTCATAGATCCCATGGATGACATCAAAATGCACTCAAAGTCCTTACCATGACGAATCGCTTTTGCAGGTTACTGATTAATTAGCGACAAGCTGAGTTGAGTGGTAATGTTCAGAACACGGCACACTGAATCGATCCCTTTAGGTTTCTGATTCAGGTACAATTTGCGCATGGTTGATCGAATTCATAAAGCGCGCTGAATTGAATAGGAATATTTGGTAATACGGGAAGGATGTGCAACCACATACTCTTTATATGCTTAATTATCATTTATGATGAATAAAAATTCAATGCTTAATATTGCTCTTGTTCTGAGAGTTTATGTTATTTAAATAGTAATGTAGCGGTGCAAAACTTAGGTTTTTAGCTTGGTTGATGATTTTAGTTTCAATTAAGAAACTTGAGAAGATCAGGATGGCTTTTTTCTTGTCGAAATTACTTTTTCTATTGTACTAAAAATAGCTAAAATCAAGAAATTACTTGAAATAAACTATTAAAAAGTATTATAATTATTAATATAATGGGTAATGAACTATTACATTCATATAGAAAATGTAACTGATTATTAGGAACTTCAGTTATGCAATCTGTATATGTTCGACTCAGGGATTAATACAGTAAGTAGATCGCTTATGGACTTCAGTATATATATATGGACAAGTAATAGCAAAATACGTAGTTCTTAAAGTACCCTCTTTAATAAAGTAACTGCAGTTATATGTAAACAAATTTTATTTATTAAAATGTATGTAACTTAAATGTATGAAAGGCAACGATATATCAAATTTGGACTTTCCAGCTGCTCTGATTCTCAAATTAATTCCTCAAAAATGAGTACGTTCCTATGGCGGAAATAGGATGTACTGGGCAGGTAAGGTTAAAATTTAAAAAATAATTTATAATATACCACGAAAGACATCGATGTGCCAAATACGAACTTTCTAGCTACTACGGATCACGAGTTTATCCCAAAAGACGAATAAATTCCTGTCGCGGCCCAGGACGAGCTAGTCCGATAAGAATTAAAATATGTAACAAAAGACAACGCCATATGAAGTTTCTAGCTTCTTCGGATCTTCATTTATTCTTCATAAACTAATACATTCCTTTGACGGGCCCAAGTAACTCCCCGATAATATTCACATAATGCCCTATAAATGCCCGTTAATGCATGATAATATTGAGGGGAAATTTCAAAGCTGTATTTAATATTTAGGAAATTGTTACAGATTTTTTTCAAGATAACAGAATTGAAAAAACACAGAAATGGAAACTTTAAATATGTACTCCATGTTTTACTCCGTGTTCATTTTTACTTTTCCTTCAATACATGGTAATGTATAGGGAAAGTATTGGAATCATACCGAAACTCGCAACTCGAGTTTTCGACGGATCTACACGTTTCGGGACCTCTAGAATACGAAAAAACTATTTTTAACGTGACGTCCGCGTATATGTCTGTGTGTCTGTCTGTGTGTCTATCTGTCTGTCTGTCTATGCAATGTATGTCTTCACTCTAACTCAAAAACTAATGGACTGAATTTCATAAAATTTGGTAGGTAAGTCACCTGGGTGTGACCCTGGTGCTGATTAGTTTTTAGTACAATTCGGGATAAAAGAATCCCTCTTTTGTGGCAAAATGTCCCACAGAAATTGCCTTTATCTAGTCTAGCTGAAAAACTAATGGAACAAATTTTACAAAATTCGGTGGATAAGTCGCTTGTAGGTAACTCTGGTGCAGATTAGATTTTGGTACGATTTGGAAAAAAAATAACCTGCCTTTCGTTGCAAAATGGCCTGCAAAAATCGTCGAAATCTAAAATAAAAAATCTACGTATGTTCAAATATATCCATCAAATGCGTGTTTTATACGTAATTTTTAACGAAGAAAATAATTTTTGACGAAGAAAGACCAACTCTATTACACTAGGACTAGCCGTTTTCGAGATATTTTAGTTTCCTCTACGCCACCTTTGAAAATAAGTCCAGTTACCAAATGAGAACGAAAATTGCATTAAAAGTGAATTAAATTTAATTAAAATAAAGAGAACGGGGATATAAGTCTGCAGGGAAAGTCATGTGCTGCCCACATCAGATTTTTTTTGTAAGAGTTTCATGTTTTACAAATTCTTTTCAGTATTTAACGTAGAGGTTTTAAATTTGTGGACCTGTTTTTATTGCGCATTTGATAACATTCTTATGGAATTTACATGAAGTTTTGTAGTTCATATTTAAAACATTTTAAAATAAGAGCTGTTTAGATTATCGCGCTTTCTTGTTATACATGGCAGTAAGAAATTTATATTACATCTAATATCAGATGCATTTAAAACTCCGTGCATAATTTTATGTAGTAAGTTTTATAAACACTTGTAGCAAAAATTTTATAATTTGAAAAGGTAGTAAGGATTAAAAAACTGGAATTGTTTTTAAATTTGAATTTTCAATTAAACATGTAGCTCAATAAGATTTTTTCAGCCTTTGTTTATAACAAAATATATTGTAACAACTTTTAACATAATGATTAAAATGAAAAAAACATAAAAACAAGATTGGAATGGTACTATGCCCCTTAAGAAATTTCTCTTAAAATTTTTTTCTGATAGGAAATACATGGAGAGACTAATATTTAAACTTCTTAAAATTCCGAAATAAATAATAATATTTTAAACTCCAATTTACTATAATCATTATAAGTAAGTATATTTAAGGCTGAGTTATTTGTCAAAATTTATCTTAAGAACAAGTATTTAATCACTATGTGTCAACATATATTCATTTTAGTCATTTATTTCATATTGTCACTATATTTGCGGGCCATTTTGAAAAACTGACTCGGTTAAAATTTTCTGAATCATATCAAAATCTAATCAGCATCAGGATAATTATCAGTGGACTTAACTACAAGTTTTAAGAAATGTTATTAAATAGTTTTTAACTGCAGTGAAAATTTTCTACAATTCCTTAAAATTAAACATTTAAATAATATCTCGAGAATGATTCAATTATAGAAATGGTCTAGGTCTTATTCATTTTGTCGTCTAAACTTACGAGTAAAATAAGCATTTAAGGGATACATTTGAGCATATGCAGTAATTTATTTTAGATTTTTGTGATTTTTGCGGGCCATTTCGTAAAAAGGCAGGTTCTTCTTTACTGAATCGTACCAAAATCTAAACAGCACCAGGATAACTCACAGGTGACTTATCAACCAAATTTTGTGAAATTTGGTCAATTAGTTTTCAAGCTAGAGTGGATATAAGGGATTTCTGCTGTCTATTTCGCATAAAAGGCGAGTTCTTCTATCCCGAATCGTACCAAAAAGTAATCAGCACCAGGGTCACACACAAGTAACATACCTAACAATTTTTATGAAATTTTATCCATTAGTTTTTGAGTTAGAGTGGATACATTCATTACAAAGACAGACACACACACACAGACGTCACTCTAAAAATAGATTATTCTTATTTTAGAGGTCTCGAAACGTGTAGATTCGTCGAAAACTCGAGTTGCGATTTTCGGCATGATCCCAATACCTTCCCTACATATTACCATATATTTCAGGGAAAATAAAAATCTGATGTGGGCAGCATATAACTTTCCCTGCAGACTCATATTCACGTTCTCTTTATTTCTTCACTAATTCACTATATTCAGTTTACTTGCACAAAATAACGTCCATAATTATTTAACGTGCCGCCGAATTCGCATTTTTAATTCACTTTTCATTCTCAGTTGGTAATTGGACATTTTTTCATTGTTGACGTAGCAAAAATGCGAAAGAAATTAAAATATCTCAAGAACTGTTAGTAATGAGGTTGGTCTTATTATTTTCATCTTTAAAAATTAGTATAAAACAAGCATTTAATTGATGTATTTGAGCATACGTAATTTTTTATTTTAAATTTTGGGGATTTCTGAGGGCCATTTCGCTGAAAAAGGTAGGTTATTTTTTTCCGAATCGTACCAAAATCTAATCAGTACCACGGTAACCTACAACTGACTTATCCACTAAATTTTGTACAATTTGATATATTAGTTTGACAGATAGAGTGGATATAGGCAATTTTTGCGGAACATTTCGCAAAAAAAGGCGGGCTGTTTTATCCCGAATCGTACTAAAAAACAATCAAAACCATGCTCACACTCAAGTGACCAAATGTTATGAAATTCAGTTCATTAGTTTTTGAGTTAGAGTAGATACTTACATTGCACAGACAGACACACATACACACAGACGTCATGCTAAGAATAGTGTTTTCGTGTTCCAGAGGTCCCAAAACGTGTCGATCCGTCAAAAACTCGAGTTGCGATTTTCGACATGATTCCAATACTTTCCCTATACAGTACCACGTACTGCACGAAAAGAAAAATTTTGATGTGGGCAACACATGACTTTCTCTGCAAACTTATATCCACGTTCTCTTTATTTTAATTAAATTTAATTCACCTTTAATTCAATTTTCGTTCTCATTTGGTAGCTGGACTTATTTTCAAAGATAGCGTAGAGAAAATACGAAAAACACTAATATATCTCGAGAAAGGCTATTCCTAGTATAATGGGGTTGGTCTTATTCTTTTCTTCGTTAAAAATTACGTATAAAACAAGCATTTAATAGATACATTTGAGCATATGTAGAATTTTAGTTTAGATGTTGACGATTTTTGCAGGCCATTTTGCAAAAAAGAAGGTTATTTTTTTTCCGAATCGTACCAAAATCTAATCAGAGCCAGGGTATCCTACAAGCGACTTATCTACTGAATTTTGTGAAATTCGGTCCATTAGTTTTTCGGCTAGAGTGGATAAAGTCAATTTTTGAAGGTCATTTTGCAAAAAAAGGCATGTTCTTTTATCCTTAATCGTACTAAAAACTAATCAGCAACAGGGTCAGTCCCAAGTGACTTACCTACCAAATTTTATGATATTCAGTCTTTTAGTTTGTGAGTTAGAGTGGATACATACATTGCACGTACAGACAGACAGACAGACTGACACACAGACAGACACACAAACGTGATGCTAAAAATAGGTTTTCGTATTCTAGAGGTCTTGAAATGTGTAGATCCGTCGAAAACACAAGTGGCGATTTTCGGCATGATTCCAATACTTTCCCTATATATTACCATGTATTGCAGAGAAAGTAAAAATTTGACGCCGTCAGCATATGACTTTCCCTTCAGACTTATATCCACGTAAATATTAATTCAATTTTCGTTCACAGTTGGTAACTGGCCTTATTACTTTCCCTGCAATACATGTAATGTGTAAGGAAAGTATTGGAATCACGCCGAAAATCACAACTCGAGTTTTTGACGGATCTACACGTTTGGAGATATCTAGAATACGAAAAAACTATTTTTAGCGTGACGTATGTGTGTGTGTGTCTGTCTGTATGTCTATGCAATGTATGCATCCACTCTAACTCAAAAACTAATGGACCGAGTTTCATAAAATTTTGTAGGTAAATCACTTGGGTATGAACCTGGTGCTGATTAGCTTTGGTACGATTTGTTAAAACAGAACTCGCCTTTTTTTGAGAAATGGCCTGTAAAAATTTCATGTCCACTCTAGCTAATATACAAATTGACCGAATTTCACAAAATTTCGTAGATAAGTTTTTTATAGGATACTCTGGTGCTGATTTCATTTCGGTACGATTCGGAAAAGAACAAACAACCTGACATGTTTACGACATCGCCTGCAAAAATTTCATGTATCCACTCTATCTATAATACTAATTGACCAAATTTCACAAAATTTGGCAGATAAGTTACTTGCGGGATATTCTGGTGCTAATTAGATTGTGGTACTATTCGAAAAAGTACTATCTGTCTTTTTTTACGAAATATCCCTCAAAAATCGCCACAATCTAAAAATAAAAAATTACTACGTATGATCAAACGTATAAATTAAGTTATTGTTTTATACGCAATTTTTGACGAGGAAAAGAATATAACACACTCAATTATACTTCAGGACTAACCGTTCTCAAGATATTTGAGATTTCTTGTATTTTTTTACGCCACTTTCAGAAAAATTTCCAATCGCCAAATAAAATCAGAAATTGAATTAAAAATGCATATTTAGTGTGATTTTTTACAATTAAACTCAATCTAACGAATTATTAAAGAAATAAAGAAAAAATGAATTTGAGTCTGCAGAGAAAGTCATGAGCTGCCCACCTCAGATTGTTTTCAAAAGTGGCTTAAACGGAAAACGAAAAAACTGAAATATCTCGAGAACGGCTATTCCTAGTGTAATAGGGTTTGGTCTTATTCTTTTGTTCGTTAAAAATTACGTATAAAACAAGCATTTAATGAATATGTTTGACCATGCGTAGTTTTTTACTTCAGGTTTTTGCAATTTTTGCGGGCCATTTTGAAAAAAAGGCAGGTTATTTTTTTCCGAATCATAACAAAATATAATTAGCACCAGGGTAGCCCATAATTGACTTATCTACCGAATTTTGTGAAATTTGGTCCATTACGTTTTCAGCTAGAGTGGTTAAACGCAATTTTTGCGAGCCATTTTGCAAAAAACAAATCAGCACCTGGGTCACACCCAAATGACATACCTACTAAATTTTATGAAATTCGGTCCATTGGTTATTGAGTTAGAGTAGGTACATACATTGCACAGACAGACAGACATACAGATAGACAGTAAAATAGACGGAAAGTAAAAATAATCACTATAGATGAATCCTTGAAGAAACTATTATCATTGATATTGTGCATAGTATGATCAAAACGTAGTTAATTTGAAATTAAATACATTAGCTATGAAAGAATTTAATTTAACAGAAGAATTCTTCAATGAGTAGAGGTATATATTAGCATGACAGCAGTAAGAGAATATATGCAGAGGCGTATATTTTAGCATGAAAACAGTAATGGAGTATAGTGTCCTACAGGGTACTGTAAGACATGAACAGACACATATAGTAGCATGATTCAATGAGCAGAGGCATATATTAGCATGAAAACAGTAAGCGAATATAATGTCACACAGGGTACTTTAAGGTAAAATGAAATCCAAATAAAAGTTATTTATAACGAAATATGTCTGACACCAATATATTTTTTTATAAAATAGAAAATCCTTAAAAATAACTTTAAATACGAATTGAGTTTTCTGTTCTTTATATGGGTTTACCTCTCTCTGAAATTATAGACTGAAATACTTTCATGTTGTTCAGAAATAAAAATACACTACATGACAGTGAAAATGAGACACCAAGAAGGAGTGAGCAGAAAAGTAAGCAAATTGCAGGGTAGATGCAGCTCACCGAGTTATGTAAATAATGCGAAATGC
This sequence comes from Amaurobius ferox, assembly GCA_951213105.1. Taxonomy (NCBI): domain Eukaryota; kingdom Metazoa; phylum Arthropoda; class Arachnida; order Araneae; family Amaurobiidae; genus Amaurobius; species Amaurobius ferox. Next base: position 20,364,940 of record OX578144.1, read on the forward strand.
GCAGCTGTCCCGCGCACGTTGAGTGAGGTATAAGTGAAGAAACCAGCAGAATCGGCAGTAGTCGTACCGCTCTGTCTGCTAGGAAAAATCATTTTGCATTTTCTTTTGTCTCAGAGGAAACGCGTAGTAGCAGATAATGCCAGTCTGCCGCCAACCTAGGCAGTTCCGGTAGACAGACGATTTCACGAGGGGTATGGTGATCGGACTCGGAAGGGCAGGTTGATCCATACGTCAAATCTCAGCTGACAGCCACCTACACGGCTCTATGGTGCACCGGTTGTGGTGAAAATGGTTGGAACAAGGAAATGTGGCACGTTTGAGGGGTGCTGGTACGGCCAGAGGGACGTCAGCACGGTGGACCGACGCATCCGCCTACAACCGTTGGCGGCACCACAGGCCATTTCCGTCGACTTTTTGCAGCATGTGCAGGACACCCTTGATGCTCACATATCGACCGGGATCATTATCCGCCGATTGGTCGTCGGCGACCTGCACTCATGGCGCCCATTAAAAAGACTGTCTTTGACCCAACAGCACAGATGCTTCCGTTTGCAATGGTGTAGGAATAGAGCCACGTGGACGGCGAAATGGCAAAGGGTCGAGTTCTCAGACGAGTCACGATACTGTTTTAGCAATGACAGTCGCTGTACGAGTCTGGCGCCGAAGTAGTGTCAGTTCCAATCCGGCCAGATCTGTGGAACGCCACACCGCGACATCATGGTTTGGGGCATCATGGTTTGGGGCGTCATTGCCTACGACAGCAGGTCACCTCTGGTCCATATTGAGGGTACTGGAACGGCTCAACGATACGTGGATGGCGTGCTACGGCCGGTGACACTATCCTTCTTTCATGGGTTGTTTAATGCCATTTACCAGCAGGATAACGCTCAACTGCATACGACACTCATCAGCCAACATGCCCTGCAAGGTACCCAGTTGCTTCCCTGACCACCAGTCTCCCTTGATCTTTCACCAATCGAACACGTATGGGACGGAACTGGACATCGCTTGCGTGCGCTGCCACCACCCTGTTTAGAAGACGAACTGTGGCAAATGATTGGCAAGTATGGGCAGCCATCTCTTAGGACACCATCCGCACGCTCATTGACTCTGTACCTAGACGTGTCGCTGCCTGTATCGCTGCCTGCTGTGGTCCTACAACCTACTCAGATGGTGTTATCGCTCAGCGTATAGGTGTATCATGTTGCAATAAACATCACTTATTGTTCGTTGCTGTCTATCGCAGCCGATTTTCATCACTTTCTGCCTACTCCTTCTTGGTGTCTCATTTTCACTGTCACGTAGTGTACTTTGTCTTGAATAGATAAAGAAAATAATTGTTTCTTCGTCGAAAAATTTCCCGATTAAATTGAAAATCTAAAAACTTTCGTGGGAGCAGATTACTCCAAATGTTGATATTTTAGTGTATTTAAATAAAAAAATGGATGGTGATATATCACATTATTCCTAAGTTACCGCGTCCACTATCATATACACATATTCAGATAGATGTGCATCTCTCCAGAAGTATTTAAAACATAGTCAGGATTACTGAAATTGTATATTTACCTAAATTTGATGAATCTGAAATTAAATTACAGTAAAACAAGCTGATTCTTGTTAGATAAAAGCCTGCAAAATTTCTTTGAATAAAGCAGGCATAAAGTAGATTTTTAACACCCTCGAAATAATTGTAGTTACCTTAATGATTTATGCCTGCTTTATGCAAGGATGTTTTGCAAGCATTTATCAGAAATCCAATGTTTTTCTGGAGTATCCATTTTGTCTCCCAAAGTCCATATGTTGACAAAGTGAAAAACACCCTGATGTGTGTGTGCAGTACATGATTTACTTACGTAGCGTGATCAGTTTTAATAAATTTAGAAAACACCCTTTATTTACATATACGTTCAAATGCGGTATTACACAATTTTAATTTTGAGCCTTTGTAGATCTTAAAAATGATTTATTTTTACTAAAATGATTTATATAATACATATCATCAAAATGTCACTTTTATTTATTTTTTTATTTTATTTCACAAAACATTTTCTGAAATTTAGCTATCTGGGGGACGAATTTGGTGCCAAATTTAACGAGATTCTGAAATATTTCACCAAAATTGAAAAATATCGCCAAATTCTAACAAAAACAACTTTAAATAAACGAAATTGGCTCGGAATTGATCGTTAAAGAAAAATGAAAAAAATAAAATTAAATTAAATAATTTTATGATTTAAGTGATAACGTTGTTTGAAAAATTAAAAAAAAATTTAAAACTAAAAAGTTAGCAATAAAATAATAAAACAAAAATGTTTTAATATACCCATTTTTAATACTTTTCAGCATAGTTGAAAATTGTTTATGACTTTGTTCATTCTGTCTGTCTATTCGTCTGTCTGGTCATTCTCACGATAACTGCTTAAAAATGACTTTTTCAAAACGAAATTTTAGTATCTTGTTGAGACGGTCTGGGACATATGGGAATGTAAATGAATAATATCACCCAATTAGTTTTGGAAACCCGGGTTGAAAAAATGAAATACATTGAACTCTATGGGACCTAATTTTTCAAACATTTGTAAACGAAGTTAAAATTCACAAATTGCTTCGAAAATTTTAAGACATCTTCACAATATCCCATAAAATGTATAAAAAACATTTCAGCATAATATGTTCGGTAGTTTTCAAAACAAAAATTAAAACAATCCATATTATATGAAGAGATCACTTGACCTACTTCAAAATTAAATATGACATCCATATTTTTTCCCAGTGTAAATATCGTGATTTTTAAGATCTTTTAAATTGATATTTAGTGTTGCATCCGTCCTAAAACCGCTTTAGTTATGCGTATTTTCTGAGTATCTATATTCTGTACAAAGACAATTACACTATTTTTGAGAGTTTAAATGATCATCAAACTTTGATTATTTCTGCAATGAACCCTAACTTTAATGGTTGCAGAATGTAAACAAGTGTGTTAACTTGCATGTAACTTTGGTGACCTTAGACACGAGCAAGAAGCACCATTCTCTTAATTATTTTCATTTATTCACTTCTTGAGTAATTTATATACTTCTATAAATGTACTTTCAGTACTCCCCATGAGATGGCATCACTTTCGATCTTCTGAGATTCTTTTTACGTCGACTTACCGTATGTCATCGGGCCTTGTGACTCACTACGAGGCCGCTTGTAACAGCTCCTTCACTTCAACTTAATGTTCGCCACCTCATCTGGGACCCAGCGACGATTTTGGTCGATTTTGATGAAACTCACTGGTAGTGGTAGTACTGCAGAAAACTCTCATAAGGCAGTATTAAATGCCTTGAGCTGGAGACGTCTTTAGCTCAACGGAATGATACTGGCCTACTACGCTCTGGCCCCGGGATCAAACGCCGGTACCGCCAAGTTGGTGCGTTCACTTTATCGCTACAAGTGATTGTAAAATGAGTTGTATAAGGATTGCTGAATGTTTTCAAGCAAAATTATTTAGCTGTGGAGTTTGGAATAAAAGTGATGTGAATTAAATATTCATAGCTTTTACATAGAGAACCAGACGATTTATATTTCGATGGCGTCATTGGAATTAAATTCATTTTTTTTCGATGAAGTTCTAAGTTTTCAAATATAATTAATTACTGTAGTATTGTGATAATTTAAAATATATCACCTCTGAATGTATCGCATTTTAGAAATGTTTAAATAAAAGTGCATTTCAGTTGGAAAGTGTTTCACAATCAATGCCGTATGCGTGATTGATCTTTTTTGCTTTATAATGCCCTAAAATGTAGAAAACAAATTGTTTCATCTAAAATTTTTAACAATATGGGTCTGCAAAATAAAAGTGGGCGGTGGAGAACAATTTTTAGTATGTCAACTGTTGAAACGTATACTATATGAATTGTCAACTATTTGTAAACAGACTGTAGACAGTCTATAAATATGGCTGATTAACATAGGGCTTATTACATATTAATTTTTGCAGTTCATATATTGAAGAACGTTCTCAACCTCCTACTTTAGTCTACTAATTCAAGTTGTTAACATTTTCAAGTGGAACATTTTATTTATATTTGCTTCGTTTTATTTTCTACATTTACGATGTGTTATAGAACGTGTTTATGCTAACTTTTTTTTCATTTGCAAAATCTAGCTAAATTGCTAAATCCAATTGAGTAAGTTTTAACTATATTCAACACAAAAAATGTTATAACCTTTTGTGAGGAGTAAATCCGCTAAACTTTCAACATCGGCCGAGCGATCAAAACAAGTCTTTAAACGTTAGTTCTCTTTACTTTCTAATAAAAATGTACATATAAATTGATTATTTACTTTAAAATATTTGATAGAGATGTCACGCCCTCCCCCCCCCCCCCATGAATCCTCTGGAACTTATCAGAACCTTTGAAGTTCGGAGAAATGATATTTGAAGAAATGAGAAACATCATATTTGGTTACAAACCCTCCCCCTTCCCATTTCCGAAATTTGTCTGACAAAGCTACTGTTCCAAGAATTGAAGGAAATTTTAATCGAATTATTTCATTTCTTCTAGATATTGTATCTACAAACTCACATACACAACCCATATACATATAAGTATACAGGAATCTTAGAAAAGTTCTTACGCACCCACAGTAACTATGGAATAATAGGCAACTAAATGTGCACATTTAGTTCATCTATAATCAAATGACTATTCCCCATCAAATAAAAGTGATTACACGTCCTCGGAGGAGAATCAAAGAAGTTAGGAATATGATCTCGGCAAGCTGAGATCGTACAGTTGTAGAGAATTGTGTAATGAATAGACATCGACACTAAAATTATTACAGAAAGCATTTGTTTTCACATTTTGTTGTCACACCAGTTACATTCGAATTGCTATTGTCCTATTCAGGAATACTAAACGCACTGACACGTATAGTAAACACAGGCATACCCTGAAATTTAATGTACTGCCTATTGAAATTCCGCCTTCTATCAGCAACAATGTCCATTTGAATTCGAGAAAGAATATGAACACGCAATTTGAACTGCATTGATATTGTCACTGTATTACATCCCTGTTGATACGACTTTTCGACAGGTATTTACTGCCTTCCGTATGTTTTTTACTTTCCCTGCAATATATGGTAATGTATAGGGAAAGTATTGGAATTATGCCGAAAATCGTAACTCAAGTATTCGACGGATCTACACGTTTCGAGGCCTCTAGAATACGAAAAAACTATTTTTAGCGTGACGTGTGTGTCTGTGTGTCTGTCTATCTGTCTGTCTGTCTGTGCAATGTATGTATCCGCGATAACTAAAAAAACTAATGGACCGAATTTCATAAAATTTAGCATATAAGTCTCTTGGGTGAGACAATGGTGCTGATTGGATTTTACTATGAATCGTAGAAACAGAATCCGCCTTTTTTTGCGAAATGGCCCGTAAAAATTTCATGTATCCACTCTAGCTAAAATACTAAATGACCAAATTTCACAAAATTTAGTAGATACGTTACTTTTTTTGCGACCCAGGCCGTGCCCCTTACCGACAAAGGGCTTAAAGGGTTTTATGCTTTATCACTTATGCGACCGGGCATGGTCATTTTACTACATATAGACCTAACATTGATACTCATAGGCCTTTTCTGACAAAATTATTATTATTATTTAAAAAGTTGAAGTATATAAAGGCTTTCCTAAAAACTTTAGATATCACTGCAAAACGTTTGATTTTAATTCTGGGATTTTTAATACGTGTAAAATCATATAAACACACAATTGGAACTTCGACGTTTCACAACATTTTCCCTGTACATTATATTATGTATTATAAGAAAAGTATCATATAGTAACTTTTTCAAAACACTATATATATATATATATATATATATACAAAATTGATAGAAGAAAATCTCTGAAAGAATCTGACTTCATTAAGAAAATCCTTTCAGAATATTTTGATTCTATTAAATTTAGGTAATTGAATTTTCCTGATCGAGTTTGCTTTTGCAAAGACGTTCTTTGGAAATTGAACTTTTTTTTTCTGCTTTTGTAATCTCTCAAAATCAACACTCTTAATCCTGTAAGCGTAAAGTACTGCCGCAGGGTTTGAACAAATAGACACGCCTGATTTTAAATAAAGCTGTAGAAAAGGAATATGGGGCGGGGGGCAGGATTTATCCGGAGGCTTGCAAACTTCTTTAACTCCTTTTTTTGCAACATCACTTTGTAGAATTTCAGCATACAAATTCAATATTTTAGAAACATCTTTTGTTTTCTAAAGAAAGTGGCGGAATAAAGAGAAATTAATTAATTTGTATTTTAAATTATATTTTTTCTAAAACATGCAATCTGTAAAGTATAATATGCAATTCAAATTTTCAGAAATCCGAAATGTTTGGGCTTTGGTGAATAAGAAGTAGAAGTAAATATTTATAGAAGAGTAGTCAAGAACACACCAACAGTGTGGTTCTAAAGTACGGCATAGCGCTGTAAGATCAATTCGCTCCAAGATCAGTCAATTCGCTCCAAGATCAACGGGCTCCAAGAACACGCTTTAAATATCAAACATCAGTCCGATCGACACCATTTTTTTTGTTGGAATAAGTAAGTCAAGATTCATAAATAATTTTTTGATTTAAGAAAAGAATAATAAATATATGTCCCCCCCCTTTTCTTTGCTTAATATTAAAGAAACGCATAGGAAGCCATGAAAAAACTATAAATATATGGAACATGCATGTCTCACTAATATACGATTCATAGCAGTGCATATACCTAGTTTAATATTATGTCCACCTTCCCATTTTAAAACTAATTGGTTAAAAATTGTAGAGGTTATAGACATTTTTCTAGATACTGGATTTTGTGCTTTCATGGATTCTGCAGTGTCCAAATTTTAAGTATATTCAGTAAAACGTACAATGTAAAGGATTAACTAACACAAACAGAACATCAGGTATTCGCATGTAGATTATCCACTAGCCTAAACCAATATCTGTGCACCAGGAAATTTTATCAGTTTGTGATATGTACAAATAAGATGCGCATATTGCAATTCCATAAATGCAGCTGATGTAACGTACACGTCAGAATCCAATTTCTTGCAATGTCCGTGAAACAGGGTGGTCACATCGTTTAGAAAGAAGCGATTATGGCTCAAAAACGCCAAGTTGATCTCTTTCTAAAGGGTAAAATAATCGTAATGATGAAAGCAGGACAGACAGAAACAGAAATTCCCAGAACATTAAATGTACCACCATGTGTAATCTCCAGACTATTGAAAAAATACAAAAACACTGCAAGTGTCAGACAACAACCAGTACAAGGTACGATTTTCAAAAGTTACAACCCGTCAGAAAGACCGGTATCTGACATTTATTGCACAACTTGACAGGTTGATGTCTGGGAAGCACCTCTCTGGTGAGCTGCCAGCTGCCACAGGAGGAACTGTTGCCAGGTAAACTGTTTGCAGAAACTGGTCTGTATGCCAGACATCCAACAGCTTGAAATTCACTCATTACTGGGCACAAACGTGAAAGTTTATATAGTGAAGTATAGAACATCAAAACTGAACTTTGAATCAATGGGTTAAATGTGCTCTGCACAGATGCCCAGATTTAGTTTGTAGATTTATTTTTACTTCTCCTCTATACGGAGAGAATGAAGAACACATTACCATCCTTTTAACTTTATGAAAATTGCTGAATTTTGAGATGGTGGAATTTTTGTGTGGGCAAGCATAATGCTGAACGAACACACAAAGTCTCAAGTCTTCGACAGAAGTTCTGTAACTGATGAAAGGTACAGAGACGACATACTGAAACCTTATGTTCAGATATTTCGATGTGACATAGATCAGCAATTAGAATTCATGAACGATGAAGTGCACCAACACCATTCTCATCTGGTTGACAATTTTCTTCAAATATATCCAGCGAATTTAGTAGCCAACAAATTCTCCGGATATGAATTCCATTTAGCATGCGTAGGGTATATTAGGGAGGCAAATTGCATTCCATAAGCCCCTACCAAGGACCTTTCCGGAGCTAAAAACAGTTCTAATTCAGAAGTGTGGCATTTTCTCCATATACAGTTCACGATAAACCTCATAAAAAGTATGAAAAATCGACGTGGGCTTGCGTTTCTGTAAAAGGTGAACACATTCTTTATTAATGTTCATATATTAATGTCATTTCAGTTTCTTTAGTATCATTTTTTAACACTTTACAACATAATTGAAAAGTGTTTATGACTTTGTTCATTTTGTCTGTCTGTCCGTTCGCACGATATCTGCCATAACACTGACTTTATTAAAATGAAATTTTAGTATGTTGTTTAGAAGGTCTGTGGGACATAAGGGAATGTAAATGATTAATGTCCACCCAATTAGTTTTGAAAAATGAAATACGTTGAAACCAATGAGATCCAATTTTTTAAACAATTTTAAGCGAAGTTTAAATTCACAAAATGCTTCCAAAATTTTAGATAATTTTCACATTATGCCATAAAATATATAAATAAAGTTTCAGAAAAATATGTTCAATAATTTTTATAAACAAAAATTAAAATATTAATTACACCCATATTATATGAAGAGATCGCGTGACCCGCTTCAAAATAAAATATGGCATCCATCTTTTATCAGTGTCAAAATCGTGATTTTTAAAGTTTTTTAAAATTTATATTAATGTTGCACCCGTCTTAAAACTTCTTTATTTTGCGTTTGATCTGTGTATCTATATTCTGCGCTAACGCAATTACAATAATTTTTAATTTAAATGATCATCAAACTTTGATTATCTCTACAACGTAGCCCAATTTTAACGTATGCAGAATGTAAACAAATCAAGCTAATGCAAGATGAGTTGTATAAGAATAGCTGAATTTTATTCATGCAAAATTATTTGACTCTGGAATCTGGAATAAAATTGTATGAATGAGATATTCGCTGCTTTTACATAGAGAGCCGGACGATTTATTAACACCGCTGAATGTATTGCACTTGGAGTTAAAAGATGCGGATGAATCGCTTGAAAATACCACAACTCTTTGAGAATAAAGCACGGGCACGTGACGTCACACAGAGAATTTTGCACTTATGTTCCCAAAACAATATAATCATCTGCTTAACAGTATAGAAATTTTCATTATTTCTGCATTAAAAACAGCTACTGTAGAAATTTACCTTTAATTTTAGTAGGGCATACCTAAATTTTACTTCTTTGATGTATATATTTAACTTACCATAAAAAATATCCCCTTTCAATAAAATATATACACGAAGTTTTTTTAAGAAAATTCGTTATGTATCTTTTCCTTCTCACTCGCATATACACTGCAGAATTTTGTAGTAAATTATACATCTTCAGAATTCTAGCTAGTAATTATGCTAAAAATGAGTAATAGTGTACATTCACTTAAAATCACTTAAAGTGCACTTTAGCAAATAAAATCTTTAAACATATATTGTTACTCAAGTATTCTAAATGATTTACTTTCAACATAAAGGTAAATTCCAATGTTTAATGGGTTTAGTTTCGAATTTTATTTACCATCATCGTCAGTTTACCATTACCCTCTATGGTAAAAATAATGCATATTTTCCTTTACGTTATTGCGCATTCTACTACGCAGGATGCTTATTTACGCTCGTACCCATGCTCTATTATTGATACAGAAGATTGGCATAGTATTTAGTATATGTGTTTTTGATTATTTTTAAATTAAATGTTCCCGAATTATTTGTACAATTCACCAGTATTTTTTCATAATTGTACGATAGAGTGCAGAATATATGGAGATAAAAATAAATTCAAAGTTAAAATAGTTTTAAATACGTAGGAATACCATTTATTGCTTTAGTTCTACTTTGCATTGCGCTAATAATTTATTTTTACAAAATTGACAGTTGAAATAAATATTTTAGGCCTATCGCCATAGAAATGCATACAATGCAGGGCTACTTATTTTATCCCAGCGACACCTGAATTATTGACTCAAACGATATTGGTGTTTTCTTAATATGAAGTTTTATCTTCTTACTTTTACCTTCATAGTATCGCATTTTAAAGATGTTTAAATAAAATTGCATTTCATTTAGAAAGTGTTTCATAATCAATGCTTTATGCATGCTTGATCTTTCTGGTTTTAGAATGCATAGTCCTTGCATAAAATCCCTTTTTCCGTTTGTTATACTTGCATAACCTTATTCATTTCTTCTGTTGCACTTGCTTTACCTTATTTGTTCTCATGTTGTTGTACTTGTATGTCCTTATTTATTTCTTCTGCTGTTGTACAGGGTGTTTCTAAAGTCGCGCAACCCACATTTCGTTTGATATTTCTCAATACAGAAAAGACAAAAATATGAAATATTCACAGTAAATAGTTTAATGTCTGCATAACATCGTGTGTTACAACAGATGCTGAAAATGACAACCATTTGCTGCCAAACACAGCTCTACTCGACGACAGGTATTTGTAGCCACACGATGCAGCATATCGGTGGGAATGGATGCAGTGATGTTGCGGATGTTGTCCTTTAAGGCTTCGATTGTCTTTGGATTGTTTGCGTATACACGTTCTTTGAGATAATACCATGGAAAGAAATCAGGGGCAATTAAATCAGGGGATCTGGGTGGCCATAGTCCACGTGAAATGACCCTATCACCAAACACTGATTCAACGACTGCAAGGAATTTTCTTGAGGTGTGTCGGTGGCACCGTCTTGTTGAAAATATCCAAACTGGCATTCTTCGTCCGTTAACAGCTCAAAAAATTCTTCAAAAATGGTAATGTAAACATCAGAGTTCACCGTGTTCCCAAAGAAAATGCGACCGATTATTCTGCTCCGTGAAATCGCACACCAAACACCGAACTTTGCGGAATGCAATGGCTCTTCGTAATAAATACACGCTCCGGTAAACTGTGCGCCATTTTAAAACTATGTGAACTGACTCTGTACTAACAACGCCATCTGTTGTGCATTATATGATATATAAATAGCGCTAAATTCAAACATCTGTCTTTATATTTATGAGAGATATCAACCGAAATGTGGGTTGCTCGACTTTCGAAACACCCTATACTTGCTTTGCCTTATTGGTTCTCATGTTGTTGTACTTGTATTACCTTACTTGTTCGTGTGTTGTTGTACGTGCATACATTACCTTATTTTTTTTTCTGTTGTACTTGCATTACATTACCACGCATACAAGTTTCGTTTTATTCCGACTTTTGGTTAGTAAAATATTTACACATATCGAGATTATGCTTAACATTTGGACACCAATGTAGATAAATCAGATAAATCAGTGAAGCTAAACAGTTAATTATAAACGTTATTAAAAAGTAACCAAACATTTAAAATTGTGTACGAGACATGATGAAAACCATTGGTTGTAAAAATTATTTTAGCACAGAGAAAAATCAATAATTGCACTAAAAAATGAAATCTATCAAAGTTCTAATTCAAGTAATAAGAAATAAAATAAATAATATTTATTGTCTTCCTTGGCATAAATGCATAAAAATGTATAGTGAAGAAGACAATTAATAAATGATTAGAAAAACAAGTGCGCTGAAACGAAACACAAATAAACTATTGATAAATGGACCTCTACGGAATTGCATCATTACGATAAAAGCTTTTTACCAGAAAACTTCGAACATTTTTTACTCAAAAAGCTGACTTAAAAAGTATACGATAAGTAGATTTATTTGCGTACTCCGGAAGGACCGAAGGAACATACTTAATGCGCAATATAAGACAATTTAATGGATTAAAATGAAAAATAAACAAGGAACTAGTCAGTGGATAAGAACTTGACAGTATTCTATTGTGTTTTTAAAGTGTATGAATATTGCATCATTAAAACAAAAATATGGTAGTATTACGCTCCTGTCTAATTAACTAAGGCTCCTATTTAAGCTCAATTTTGAACCGGTTTTGAGTGTATTATGGGCTCTTCAGCAAGGAATAGCACATATAAAAAACAGTGTTCTGGAATTCTACATTGCATATGATATCAGATACTGACAACGAAGTTGGATATTGGACTCTTGTTTAATTTATTTATATTTTTTCGTAACATCTCTCTCTCTCTCTCTCTGTGTGTTTGTGCAATGTATATATCCACTTAAACTCAAAAACTAATTGATCCATTTTTATAAAATTTTATAGATACATCACTTATGGTTCATCGTGGTGCTAGTACGACTTTGGTACGATTCGAGATAAAAGAATCCGCATTTTTATGCAAAATGGCCCTCAAAAATTAAATGTATCCACACTGGCTAAAAAAATATTGACCAAATTTCACAAAATTTAGTAGATAAGTCACTTGTGGGTTACCTTGGGGTTAAATTGATTTTGGTACGATTCGGAGAAAGCGAACCTGACGAAATGATCCACAAAATTCGTCAAAATCTAATCACGGATGAGGGTGTTTGTACTTGTTTGTTGGACGATATTTTCGAAAAGCAAGTCGCCTCCCCAAAACATTCCAATGGAGAACGTGCTGGCCATATGAGGCATTGAATACCCTCGCTGACTATACAATCGTGGACAGCGAGTGTTCGATGGCATGGTGCGCTGTCATCCATGAAAACAAATTTATCACCGACAGCACCAAGGAAAATGCGAACATGATGCAGTAGAACTTCATCAATGTTTCGTTGGTCGGTCATAATCCCAGTGGCAATCACATGTAGGGGCGTGCGGCCATTGATCATGATGCAGGCCCATACCATGATACTGCATGTCGGATATCGGTCCTTCCCTGAATATTTTCTGAACGATAAGCAGTACTACTCTCACACCAGAGCAGTTGGCATCTACAATCCGATGACAGACTGAACCTACTTTCATCTGAGAATAGTACGCCAGCCCAGCCTTCTTCGGTGCAATTTGCGATGCTCACGACACCATTGCAAACGGGCGGTACGGTGCAATCTCGATAATGGTACACACACAACAGGGTTGCGGACGTATAGTCATCCATCTCCCAAACGTATGGCTACAGTTTTTCGGGAGATCCGCTGTCCTGTGGTAGCAAGAAGCCGATTTGCCAGCTGCTGAGTTGTGTTGAACCGGCCTTTTTTGCCGACAGGACAGCGTACCTGTCTCCTGCAGGCGTCGTACTTCTAACACGACCTCCCGGGTGACGCTTGCTACACATTCCAGTTATTTTAAATGCTTGCCACAGCCGTGAAATAACGCTCTGGGCGATATCGAACTCCCTGGCAACATCTGCTATTTTTCGCCTTTCTTCGATCTTTCCAATAATACGGCCACGCATAAAATCATCTAAAGTGATATCGGAAAGACATACCGAAAATTTCAAGTTCGTCAATTAAATATTTCCCGTAAAACTTTCACTTGGAACAACAACTGTCCGCACGCATCAAATCCTTTAAATCTGTTAGCGCTATCATGTGACGAAAAATTTTCATACGCACACCTCTTCTTACTGTATCCCGCACTTATTCTAATTTTCCACATTTTGCTTCTTTTCATTTCGTGGTTGCTATGGGTGATAGTGCCATCCGTCCTTAGCAATTGCCCAGCAGTGTATGTTTTAAGACCTCCCGAACACGTTTTGACTCTTTTTGGAGTAATGCCCGTATATCTATCAATCTGTCTGTAGTTGAGCGAAAATGTTTTCAAAATTTTTCAGTTTTGAAATTTATTCGATATTTTATATTTTTTTAACACGTCCTCATAGGACAGTTTTTGATATAATTATGCATAAAATGATTTATTTATGGTTCACTGATCACAAGATTTATTAAGTTCAACCATTGTTGTAAAATATAGCCGCCATATATATTTTTTGTTCATGACGTTACTAACCTTCCCTAGGGATCAAGTTATATTGTTAAATAGGATATATATCGAAAGATTTTTAAGCACTTTAAAGCAGGGATGCGCAGACCGCGGCCCGCATGCAGCTCTCCGTTGATTTGCTGGCGGCCCGCCTTACCATGTATTATGTTAACTTTAACAAGCCACACGATAGGTGATTGTTTTTTAAATTGCACATGCTCCCAGTAAAGTGGCTGTGGCATTAGGTGTGGCAATTGGGTCGGCCAGGGACAACCGTTATCATTCAGTTGTCAATTCGAGCTCCAACCGCATTGTTTTATGTTTCATTGTATTTTTTGGTGTATTTGCATTGTTGGCGATTAAGATAAATAACTGTTATTTATTGTATTTCTGTCAACTTTGTAAACATCTCTTGCCTGTCTTCTTACGATAATCGGAAAATAATAATGTTAACAATTTAATTATTCGTCTATTGTCTGGACCGAAAAATATTATTCTGTGCAGTCGTTTAATAATATCGTGTTCTCGATTTACAAATGTGCTGTAACCGTCCCAAAAGAATACAATATAATGATACACTATGAAAGTCTACATTCTACATTTTCAAAACTACCCGAAGAACTACGTAAATAAAAGGTTTCATTTTTGAAACAAGAATTGGCAGGTCAGCAAGTGATGTTTACAAAACCTATGTAAGATTCGGACATTGCAACAGAAATAAGTTTTGAAATATCTCGTCTTGTAGCAAAAAGGTGCCGACCACTTACAGATGGAGATTTCGTTAAAGATTGCCTTGAAAAGATTCAGTTAAACAGGATGACTGTGCAAAGAAGAATTACTTCAATTTCAGAAAATGTAAAGGACCAATTAACTTCTTACTCAAAGAAATCTGCCTGCTTTTCATTGGATATTGATTAATCAACTGACAATACTTCCACAGCCCAGTTGTTAATATTTGCGCGTGGAATAACGCACGAATTTGAGGTGAATGAGGAGCTGATTGGAATGATTTCATTGTCAGATCAAACGAAAGTTAATGACATGTTCCCTGGGCTTTTGGAACAGTGTTCTAAAATTGATTTAGATCTGACAAAATTATCAGGTATAACGACTGACGGAGCTCCTTCCATGATAGGAGCTAATTCTGAATTGGTAATCTTATTGAAACATCATTTCAGACGGCACGATGAGTTGATACATTTCCACTGTATAATTCACCAGGAGAGCTTATGCCCTAAGCAACTTGGATGTGAACATGTCGTGAAACTTTCGGTTTCAACAATTAATTTTATAAAATCCCGTAGCCTTATCACCGAACGTCTATAATGTTTCCTGAAGACATTGGAAGGGAATATGGTGACTTAATTTTTTACACAGAAGTGAGGTGACTAATTTGCGGTCAAACATTGGAGCGGTTTCTAAGTTTAATTGATGAAATTGAAATTTTCATGACTGAAAAACCAAAAATGCTCCTGACACAAAAAGTTTGGATTGGTTATGTGACCAAGCTTTTCTGGTTGACATTAATATTCATTGAAATACGTTAAATACGCGACTTCAGGGCAAAGATCAACTCAACTTCACGGCCACATTTTGTCTTTTCAGTGCAATCTATTTTAATTAAAATATATTTCACATCAAACTGAAGTCAGGGAATTACGTCCATTTTCCTAATTACAAGAAAGTTTCAGAAAAGTTCAATGACAACTTCAAAACTGTATATGCTGAAAAGATTGATAATTTGATATCAGTCTTCATGGATCGTTTTCTGATTTTAAAAAAGTAAAACCGTTGCTAGATTTTTTTACCAACCCTTTTACCATTTTGCCCGAAAATGCCCTCCGAATCAGTACAGCTTGAACTCATCGACTTGCAAAACTATGAAAACCTGCGAAATAAATTAAATGAAGACAATTGATTAAAATTCTATCATTGTGTCAATAAAAAAAACAATTATAAATCTTTGCTAGATAATGCATTAAAATTGCTCAAGCCTCTTTGAGTCAACATATACTTAAGAACGAACTTTTTCGGACATGAATATTACACAAATCGAAAAACATGAACCGCTTGACTGATGAAAATTTGGGATCAATTTTGCGGTTGGCTACTTCAAAACTCGAGCCAAATATAAAAGTAACTGTCAAATCAATGCAATGTTAAGCATCAAATTAAATTCACTAACTTTTTATTAATCTTTTTGTAACAATTAGGATAAGTATAAATAAAATAAACAATATATGGTAGATAACTTTCAAGTTTTTCTCTGCGGCCCTCTCATAAGTCACGACGGATCTATGTGTCCCTTGGTCTTAACCTTTTGCTGACGGGTGGGACAGCGTCAATCTCAAACGAAGAACCTCTCAAAACGACGGCGTCCATGGTCGTTAATTCCTGCAAAAGGGGATCGAACTATTTGGGATAGGGTATGTCAAATATTTGTCTTTTTGAAAGATTCTTCATTTGGGATTGACGCTATAGCAGTACGTAAAAGGTTAACAGGCCTGTGCATTCCTGCTTTAAAGTGAACGATAACACTCTATAGTTGTTGTTGTTGAGACCCAGACTGTCCGACTTACCAGAAAGGTGTAAGGTAACAACACTCTATAGTTGTAATAATTTAGAACCACAATACCAATTTTCAAATTTTTTCTTATAAAATGTGAAAAAAAAATTAATTCTGTTATAAGAAAGTCGAGCTGACCCACACTCCAGCTAATGTTTTAATAAAAGTTACGTTCGTATTGCTGAACCGATTAATTGGACATTATGCAAGACGAAAATAGATAAATATAATTAATTCGTCAAACATTTCCTTTCATCCTTAAAATAATTAGACTCTCTTCTGTTTGGGGAAAGCTCTACTTTCAATGATTGTAGAATGTAATTACTTTTACAGCTGGAGGCGATTTCCAATCATTGTCCCTCTTGTCTCATTTGTTCCAATACGCATGCAAAAGCCCAAGGGTAAACTCTTTTAATTCGTTCTACAAAGGTGCTTGAATGAATTCAGGAAGCATGGAGAAGAATACATGTTGGTGAAGATGAGTTTATTGGGAACAGCTATGTAATTATTAAAAATAATTGTATAACACCTTAATAAAATAATTAAATTTAATGCAAGACTGATAAATAAGTTACAGAAGTGTTTTATTGGTGTACTTTTGGATGATCTCTGCACATTGCTGCTTAATCTTCGAATACTTATGCGTTTTCAAATATCTGTACTTTTGTTGCTGTTATGTTAAGTATATATAATTGGTTAGAAGTTGGTAAGAACTAACCCATATATTGTTTGATAAAAATGTCTAGATCCTTACTAATAGCATGAATAGAAATGTCTTTTAGTATAACTCAATATTGGATGTCACGAAGTATTTAGTATATAAAATAGCAACCACTTACAAAAGATGTCATCATCTTAGCAGTGTATATAACACCCGGTTTTCGATAAACTAAGTAATTGAGATATTCATAACTAATTAAAGATTAATTTAATTTAACCAAATATTTATTAACATAGCTATATTATACGTATTTATGTATGGATTGATACTTGCATAACATTTACATGCTCTTAAAATTCATTAGCACAATTTTAACATAGATAAAATAGTTTTCAATCATATTTGAACTCGCTTACATATAAATAAAATCTGCAATTTCTTTCGGTAACTGTGCAGCCACGCTTCTTAAATTTATCAATGCTAAATTTATCAATGTTAAAATTACATTTATAGTCAGTTGAAGAGTTGATGTATCATATTGAGAGTTCCAATTGCCGTCATATTAGGGTGGATTATTATTGTACATTTCGAGAAGTGTTTATAAACGCAGAAACAGCTCGTAACTATCGATGTGAATCGTAGATAGCTCAGTATAGTGAATGCAGCTAATTCTTGATTGACACTTGTAATGCATAATATTGATGCGTAATCAAATATAAAATGGCACAGGAATGAGAATGAGGACCATATGTGAATCGGAGATAACTCCAGGTACAAGAAGGCAGCTCATTCCTGACACGCTATTAAATATAAAGACACCATAAAGATGAGGAACATATATAAATCGGATATAACTCCGCATACTGTAAGTCTAGCTAATTCTTGATACATAGTTAAGTATAAACCGGCATGGTAAGGATAAAGAACATATGTGAATCCAAGATAACCCCTTATACTGGAAGGCAATTAATTCTTGATGCGTAATCAAATATAAACAGACACGGTAAGGATGAAGAACATATGTTAATCGGAGATAACTCCTTATACTGGAAAGCAACTTATACGTGATGCGTAATCAAATATAACCCGAGACGGTAAGGATGAAGAACATATGTGAATCGGGGATAACTCCTTATACTGGAAGGCAACATATTCGTGATGCGTAATCAAATATAACCCGAGACGGTAAGGATGGAGAACATATGTGAATCGGGGATAACTCCTTATACTGGAAGGCAACTTATTCGTGATGCGTAATCAAATATAACCCGAGACGGTAAGGATGGAGAACATATGTGAATCGGGGATAACTCCTTATACTGGAAGGCAACATATTCGTGATGCGAAATCAAATATAACCCGAGACGGTAAGGATGAAGAACAAATGTGAATCGGGGATAACTCCTTTTACTGGAAGGCAACTTATTCGTGATGCGTAATCAAATATAACCCGAGATGGTAAGGATAAAGAACATATGTGAATCGGGGATAACTCCTTATACTGGAAGGCAACATATTCGTGATGCGTAATCAAATATAACCCGAGACGGTAAGGATAAAGAACATATGTGAATCGGGGATAACTCCTTATACTGGAAGGCAACATATTCGTGATGCGAAATCAAATATAACCCGAGACGGTAAGGATGAAGAACAAATGTGAATCGGGGATAACTCCTTTTACTGGAAGGCAACTTATTCGTGATGCGTAATCAAATATAACCCGAGATGGTAAGGATAAAGAACATATGTGAATCGGGGATAACTCCTTATACTGGAAGGCAACATATTCGTGATGGGTAATCAAATATAACCCGAGACGGTAAGGATAAAGAACATATGTGAATCGGGGATAACTCCTTATACTGGAAGGCAACATATTCGTGATGCGTAATCAAATATAACCCGAGACGGTAAGGATGAAGAACATATGTGAATCGGGGATAACTCCTTATACTGGAAGGCAACTTATTCGTGATGCGTAATCAAATATAACCCGATACGGTAAGGATGAAGAACATATGTGAATCGGGGATAACTCCTTATACTGGAAGGCAACTTATTCGTGATGCGTAATCAAATATAACCCGAGATGGTAAGGATGAAGAACATATGTGAATCGGGGATAACTCCTTATACTGGAAGGCAACATATTCGTGATGCGTAATCAAATATAACCCGAGATGGTAAGGATGAAGAACATATGTGAATCGGGGATAACTCCTTTTACTGGAAGGCAACTTATTCGTGATGCGTAATCAAATATAACCCGAGATGGTAAGGATGAAGAACATATGTGAATCGGGGATAACTCCTTATACTGGAAGGCAACTTATTCGTGATGCGTAATCAAATATAACCCGAGACGGTAAGGATGAAGAACATATGTGAATCGGGGATAACCCCTTATACTGGAAGGCAACTTATTCGTGATGCGTAATCAAATATAACCCGAGACGGTAAGGATGAAGAACATATGTGAATCGGGGATAAATCCTTATACTGGAAGGCAACATATTCGTGATGCGTAATCAAATATAACCCGAGACGGTAAGGATGAAGAACATATGTGAATCGGGGATAACTCCTTATACTGGAAGGCAACATATTCGTGATGCATAATCAAATATAACCCGAGACGGTAAGGATGAAGAACATATGTGAATCGGGTATAACTCCTTTTACTGGAAGGCAACTTATTCGTGATGCGTAATCAAATATAACCCGAGATGGTAAGGATGAAGAACATATGTGAATCGGGGATAACTCCTTATACTGGAAGACAACTTATTCGTGATGCGAAATCAAATATAACCCGAGACGGTAAGGATGAAGAACATATGTGAATCGGGGATAACTCCTTTTACTGGAAGGCAACATATTCGTGATGCGTAATCAAATATAACCCGAGATGGTAAGGATGAAGAACATATGTGAATCGGGGATAACTCCTTTTACTGGAAGGCAACATATTCGTGATGCGTAATCAAATATAACCCGAGATGGTAAGGATGAAGAACATATGTGAATCGGGGATAACTCCTTATACTGGAAGACAACTTATTCGTGATGCGAAATCAAATATAACCCGAGACGGTAAGGATGAAGAACATATGTGAATCGGGGATAACTCCTTTTACTGGAAGGCAACTTATTCGTGATGCGAAATCAAATATAACCCGAGACGGTAAGGATGAAGAACATATGTGAATCGGGGATAACTCCTTTTACTGGAAGGCAACCTATTCGTGATGCGTAATCAAATATAACCCGAGACGGTAAGGATGAAGAACATATGTGAATCGGGGATAACTCCTTATACTGGAAGGCAACACATTCGTGATGCATAATCAAATATAACCCGACACGGTAAGGATGAAGAACATATGTGAATCGGGGATAACCCCTTATACTGGAAGGCAACTTATTCGTGATGCGTAATCAAATATAACCCGAGACGGTAAGGATGAGGAACATATGTGAATCGGAGATAACTCCTTATACTGGAAGACAACTTATTCGTGATGCGCAATCAAATATAACCCGAGACGGTAAGGATGAAGAAAATATGTGAATCGGAGATAACTCCTTATACTGGAAGGCCACTAATTCTTGATGCGTAATCAAATATAAACTGACACGGTAAGGCTGAGGAACATGTGTGAATTGGAAGTAACTTTGGATAATGGAAGGCAGTTAATTCTTAATATGTAATCAAATATAAATCAGCACAGTAAGAAGGAAGAATATATTTCAGTAGGTGATAATACAACCTTTTTGAAATCAATAATTCTATTGGAGAGCTCCCTCTGAAGACATGCATGCAAATACCAAAGCAGTCTTTGTGATCCTGTATCGCTGCCCTTCGGAATACTAATCTATGGATTTCAAGCCCTCTGGTGTTTGGTTTTTTTTACTAAATAAAGACTATATGTTTTAGAATGCTATTAAAATTTACTCTTATTTTAATTACGATCAACATCGGGTATATATACCAATTGCGTATAACCAGAAAGTTTATTATGAAGAATCTGTAAAACATTATATTGTAAATTAGATTCAAAGTTACATATATCAATAACATGTACATTTGTATATTTATTTATGTATAGAAATAACATGTATATATTACATTTTGTTGAAGCAACGGGTTTAAGAAGGTTGGTAATAATAGATGGGGATATATTGTGTCAGAATCTCCCTTTTCATTTTTTAATTTATTACCTAGTTTCCTTTAAACAAGATCTTGATGGAATGCTCTGTTCATAAGTTGTAAAAATGTTAATATATTTCACAAATGCCTCTAAATTTAAGGAAAAAGCTAAGTAATTGATTGTATAATCAAAATAATATCTTAAATGAATCGAAAAAAATCTAAGTTGAGCAGCTCATGTTTGTAAGATATTTTAAAAATATATTTTTTCCTGAAATACATAGAGATGAACAAAAATATTTAATTCTAGTGCTATACTTTTGCAGTTTACAGAAAATTAAAGCAGCAGACAATTCAATTAGGAAAGCAAAAATCTGATGTGGACAGCACATCACTTTCCCTGCAGACTTAAATTCATATTTTCTTGATTTCTTTAATAATTCATTACATTGACTTTAATTGCACCAAATAACACTAAATTTGCATTTTTAAATCAATTTTTGTTTTTATTTGGTAATTGGACATTTTTCCGATAGCAGCGTAAGAAAAAATGCAAGAAATCTCAAATATCTTGATAACGGTTAGTCCTAAAGTATAATGGTGTGTGTTATATTCTTTTCCTCGTCAAAAATTGCGTCTAAGACAAGAATTTAATTGATACGTTTCAGCATACGTAGTCTTTTTTTTTAGATTTGGGCGATTTTTGTGGGCCATTTCGTAAACAAAGGCGGGTTCTTCTTTTCTGAATCGTACCAAATTCTAATCAGCACCAGAGTATCCGACAAGTAACTTATCTAAAAATTTTTGTGAAATTTAGTAAATTAGTACTTTAGCTAGAGCGGATAAATTAAATTTTTACAGGCCACTTCGAAATTTTTACGGGCCATTTCCAAAAAAAGCGTGGTTCTGGTTTTACGAATCGTACTAAAAATTAATCAGCACCAGGGTCACATCCAAGTGACTAACCTACCAAATGTTATGAAATTTGGTCCATTAGTTTTTGAGTTAGTGTGGATACATACATTGCACAGACACACACAGACAGACAGACACACAGACAGACAGACACACACACCCACACCGACGTCACGCTAAAAATAGTTTTTACGTATTCTAGAGGTCTCGAAACGCGTAGATCCGTCGAAAACTCGAGTTGCGATTTTCGACATGATTCCAATATTTTCCCTATACATTACCATGTATTGCAGGGAAAGTAAAAAAATGGTCTATTTTTATGTTGCAATTAAACTTCAGATGAGTGATAATTAATGCACATTTTGTAACTTTCTAAATTCGTACAATATTATTTTTCAATATGATCAACATGATGAAAACATTTTTAGACCTAATAACTGTTAATGAAGTAGTTAAAAATGTTTAGATGTAATAGATAAAAACGTTTAGATAAATATGCTATATTCATAAAATAATGCTATATTTGGGTTCAGTTTACATTGAAATGCAAGCTGCTTTCGGTAATTTTTCTACAAGATTATTCGGTTATTTTGCTACACCATCTACGCGGAAATAATTATAGATCATATTATGACACATTGGAGATTTCATGGTTACATATATCTGGAACAGTCCCTGAATGGATTTTTCATATATTAATAATATATTCTAGGTTGTTTAAATCTTTTCAAATCATAATGAATTATACTTAATGAACTGCTTTACAACACAAAATGCAGAGTAAACCGAGTTGATTAGCATGGGTATGT
Source organism: Amaurobius ferox (assembly GCA_951213105.1). Classification (NCBI taxonomy): domain Eukaryota; kingdom Metazoa; phylum Arthropoda; class Arachnida; order Araneae; family Amaurobiidae; genus Amaurobius; species Amaurobius ferox. The sequence continues at coordinate 20,387,866 of OX578144.1, forward strand.
TTTGGAAATGATTGGATTTCCTCCTTCAGTGCAAAAAATATGTGACTGAACACCCAAATATGCGCAAGGTTACCTTGGTCAAACTGAAACGGATAAAATACATCTCACTATAGTGGCGCCACCTAGAGGGGCAAAAAGGAAACAAAACTATAAAAATATTTAAAATAGGTAAATATGAACAAGAGCAGTAAACACGAAAATATAAAAAACAGATAATATGAACGCACAGAAAGAAAATAGACGTAGTCATACCATACCTCGATTTTTAATTTCTCTGAGTTCAAATTATCTACCATATTTTCTTTCTTGTTTGCTTCTTTTTTTTTTGTACCTCTTTTTTCAAATTTTCTAGTTTTAAATTCCCTTTCGTCCCACAAGGGTGACCCGTTATAATGAGATGGCGCGTTTAGCCATTTCAATTTAGCCGACATAGCCTTTCGCTTATTTGGGTATTCATGGCCAGATATTTTGAACTAAAGATGGAAATTAAGTTTACTTCTGGAGCGCATGCATGTGTATTTATCTTAATTTGCGCTGCATTTTACGTTGCAAACGATAATGTATTATCGATAGTGTGCAAGGCCACATGTTTTCCTTATGAATCATACTTGTTTATTAAATGCTTTATAATTCCAATTTCATGTTGCTACAAAGTATTGTGTTGCTATTTGACATTTTCTTTTGCAGTTATGATATAACGTTTAACACTTCGACAGTCACGCGACATAGTGGGTTCGCCAAATGAAGTTGGAACTGCAATGCCTGATATAATAATTTCGTTCATGCGCCAAGACGCTCCAATTGGGAAACCTGATTCATTAAATTAAAAAAAAGAAAGATATACACTCTCAGTTTATTCATTATCTAACATTAAAATTGGATATTTTTTCGTAAAATATACGCACCTAAACATCAGAAGAGGGCAAAAATTATTGAAAATTATATACCTAACCTAGCTACAAATGTGAGGAACGAGGAATCTAAAGATTAAAAACTCATTAGCGTACTAAGTACGATGTGCATATAACAGGACGTCACGTGACAGTCGAAGATTAAATATTACAAGAAATGTATTAATTTAAAATTAGTGTAACTAGATAAAAATATATTTACAAGAGCTGAGTCCGGTATTCAAGTAAAGCCTCTATGTCAAAAAATTTATATATATATATATATATAAATAAAAATTAAAGGATTTTAATCGAAAATAATGCATAAACTACTGTATGTACAAAAAAACCCATCTCTAGCATATCTGTTACAAATGAGTAACTATAGGCCAAGACTAAGGATAAAGAGAGAAGGTAACATATCACTACAATGGAAAGGGGGATGAGAAAAATATAAGGATTCAAAAATCACAATTAAAAGTATATAAAAATAAATAAAAATTAAACTCGGCAAAAATGAGAATAGGCAATAACAATCAGCTTAAGATAAGAGATTAAGAATAGATAACAATCAATTGAAACCCCCAAAAAATGGCGGTTAGTTCGAAATTGCATTCTCATCAGGACAGCCATACAATTCGAATTAAAACCGATAGAATAGCCAGTTTCTGACAATGGCGATAGTATTTAACTATAGACACCATTGGAACTGTCTACTGGCTAGTGGAAGGAGAAAAATAAATCAAATGAATTATACAAATCTGAAAAACAATACCTCCTCGAACTGAAACACGAAATCAAAAGCATAACACCACGTGTAAGATAAACTAGTGACAGAGCATTTCACCTCACTTCGTCAATGCGAGTGGGCACCGGAATGAATACACTTGAACGACACATAATATGCATGGAGACCCTCAAAAATAGCAATCAGTATAGGACTCAGGACAAGTGGAAAATAGTCATTCGAAAATAGCAAACAGTATCAGACTCAGGCCAAGTGGAAAGTGAGGTGATAAGAATGGGTGAATTTTCAAAAATGAGTAAACCAGTCAAAGACAAATAATGCATGTGTAAAACCATTACGTGGTATATTTGAAATTATTAATAATATTATTTACAAATACTTCCGGGTATTGGTAATTTTGACAAATGCGTTTAAGTTTATTGATGTGGAGAAAGTGAAACTGAGGATCAGAAAGTCGATGTATTCGAAATAGCTGGTTTAAAATGATGTTTCTAAACAATTGAATAGAATTACAAGAATGATATGATAGCAGCTTTATGATAGTGAAGTTGTAAGAATCTGTTTTATCATATAGATTGGTGATTACATGATTATTAAGGGTATCTAAATTTAGGTCTAAAAAATTAACAGTTTGACTAACGCAAGGCTCATTAGGAATTAATTCAAGGTTATACGGGTAAAAATCAATATTAATGGGATAGGAATCATCAATGATAATACAAATTAAGTCGTCAACATATCTATATATAATATATGAATTAGAGTTAAAATGACATTCATAATAATAAAGATATAAGTTAGCTAGTATACTACTACTACAGCCACCTTGTGGTACACCAGATGTTTGTAAATAAATGTTATCACCATGGATAATATAATTGTTGTATAACACAAAGTGCAAGAGCATAGGAAAATTTTTGACATTTAAAGCAACATGATTGGAAGATATATAGTCATGATAAAGAGAGATAATAACTTTATGTAAATCTTTAATGACAATATTATTAAATAGGTCTTTAAAATCAAAGGTTTGGAAACCAAAAATTTGTGGAAACTTGCTAAGATGATTAACTAAATCAAAACTATTGTTCAAAATGAAATATCCTGAATTCTTGAATTTAAGAGATTCATTAATTCGATTTAAACAGTTAAGCAAGTACTTACTAGCTGTAGTGGTAAAGGTATTATGTCCACAAGTGACTGTTCTAAAACTGAGAGGAGATTTGTGGTATTTAGAAACCAAAGTAACATAAGGAAATTTAAAAAACTTACAATTAATATTTAATTGTGTATATAATTTTAGCATTTTAGTTTTGATTTTGATAGACTGATTATTAATGGGTTTAAAAATTTGATTATTTTTTAAGTAATTCTGTAACAGAGAGACATAATATTTTTTACAAATGATGGCATAATTATTAGAAGCTTTATCTACATAAGTTATGACAAAATGTTGTTGAAGTTCTTTGATAGCAGATAGGAGTTGTTTATAAGGATACCTAGGCTTCGTTAATTTAATGTTTATAATAACATTTTTAAGTAGATGTAAGGTAGTATACTTCCATAGATTGAATGCTTCAATAGGAATAGAATGTGAACAAGCAAGTTGATATATGAATTTATCAAAATCAAATGATAGAGACTGAAGAAGTTGTTTAGGGTGATGGCAGAATGGAATGCGAAATTTAGACCCTTTATTCATAATATCCCTAAGAATATCATCCTGAACTATACTGAGATCCCCTGTAATAATGTGACCATGAGTGGAGTTGACAAAAGGGGTAAGATTTTGATTGCTGCATACACATGATGTAAGATCATCGGAGTTTAATGTCCTGGAAACTTCATTGTAATTGTAAATAGTTCTACCAATTGGTAAATTATATTTGAATGATTTTTGTATTTTGATATCTTTTACTGGTAACAAGTGCTGATGTTTTGCAAATAAATTATTGAAGTTAAGAGAATTAAGAATAGGGTGTTTAAAAGAAATTACACAGTAAGCTATTTTAGTATGTGGATTTGGCGAATGGAGTAGGTGGTAATATAAGAAATTTGTACGTGAAAGAAGCAAATCAAAAAATAAATGTTTAAAATGTTCATGAGTTAATTTTAATTTTAAAAAATTAGTATATACAATACTTAATTTGCTTTTTCTGACTTTATATAACCATGTTCTAACAGGTAGAAAATTGAAAGTTTGAGAATCATTATATTGTAATTTCAAAATGTCTGCTTTGTAATCAATAGTTTTACATAAGTTACTTTTTCCTTTGCCACGCTTATATCGCTTTTTACTAGGAGTTGATGACTTTGAATAATGAAAGAGATGTTTATATACTGAAGATTTATTAGAATTGTATTCAAAACTATTGTTAACAACATTATTATTATTATAAATTTGATTTAAGCCATATGGGAAGAGAGTTTTATATTTTTTAATGTAATAATTTTCAAATACTAATCTATCAGTGAGTGAAATTTTAATATCTAAAATATGAAGGGATACATTTTTAAATCCGTGTGTAGCAAAGTGCTGATATTAAAATTGATTTTTAGTAGGGAGATCATTAAAGACTTTATGGTCAAATTTTTTAATATGATCCCTGTGAACATTCATTTTCAGATGTAAAGGGTTGCTGGTTTGGCCAATATAGGATAAGTTACAAATAGTACAATTAAGTTTGTATATGCAATTAAAAACTTTGCAGAATTTTTGTGAAGTGGAATTATTATTAATTTGAAATGGGTCAGCATATGGACAAGTTTTGCACCTAAGATTGTTGCATCTATTGAAGGAATATGATTTAGATTGAGGGAAGGTATGGTATTCTTCCAAATCGTCTATAACGCTTAATTGGTCAATGTTTGTCGATCTATAATTATCCCAATTCATATTAATAATAGACCGGACTCTAGGTAATGAATAAAATTTACATCACGAATTCTAATTAATATATATATACATATTAATTATATATATATATATATATATATATATACAGGGTGTCCCAAAAACATTGACCTCGGCTTTTATTCTTTAAATATTGATTTTAGAATATATAATAAATTACAAAGTTGCGTAAAAAAAGGTACATCATTTTATTGGATCGATAAAAATTTTCAGAGGATTACAATTTAAGAAATACAAAATTTAAACTTTTATACGGCCCCCGAACAGAAAAAAAAACATTTCCAATGAGTAAAATGTGCCCCATACACTAATACGGTGATATACAAAATTTCAGCATTTTATCATAAAAAGTCTCAGAGATATGTTTAAACAAAGTTAGTGAGGGATTAATCACACATTAAAATGTGAATGTTTACAGCAAGACTGCAAATGATGCAACGCAGAAATGCATCACAGGCAAATAATATCTACCTGTTATCTCTCATGGATCTTTGGCATGGATGGAAAACATTTTGAACAATCTTTGTGTAAAGTTATTGTTTCTATACAGTGTAGATACTTTTGTACCAATAAATAGTAAAATTATTATTTGTTTATGTACTAATTGTTTTCTTTCGTAATTTATGTATGACCCCTGAAACGCGATCTGTCGACATGATTTTTCCCCTCTAAAAACCTATGACGATGCATCGAGAAGTGGTTTAAGTCAGCATTTTTGTCTTTTCATATCTCTGGGACTTTTTATGATAAAATGCTGAAATTTTGTACATCACCTTTTTAGTGTATGGGACACATTTTACTCATTGGAAATGTTTTTGTACAGGGGCCGTATAATAATTTAAATTTTGCATTTCTTAAAATTTAATCACCTGAAAATTTTAATCGAATTCATAAAATTCTCTACCTTCTTTTACTCAACTTTGTAGTTTATTATATGTGTCTAAGATCAATATTTAAGGAATAAAAGCCGAGGTCAATGTTTTCGGGACACCCTGTATATACAGGATTAATATACTAATACTGGCCCGGAAAGGTCTTCTAATGATCTCCTTGCAGTTTAGTTTATGTTTTCATGAAATTCCGAAAAAACTTTTCCAGACCAGTTTTATTTGTCAACCCTGTATTTATATATACATGATTGCCAAAATGAAACTAGCCCGGAAAAGTTTTTTCGGAATTTCGTGGAAACGTAATCCGAACAACAAGGATTATTAGAAGACTTTTCCGGATCAGTTTTATTTTATTAACACCCTGTGTGTGTGTGTATATATATATATATATATATATATATATATATATATATATATATATATATATATATATATATATATATATATATATATATATATATATATATACATTATATATATATATATATATTCTTCACAATGTGGTATTAGAATTTAAGTTTATTTCAAAGATATAGCTTTAGTACTTTCAGGTCTTAAAACAATTAGTTGCGATTATGTCTGTCGAGTTCTACTTTCAAATGTTTGTAGAGAGTAATTGCATCTACAGCTGGAAGCGTTTAGCAATTACTGAGCTTATGTGTTGTCCCTCCTGACTCATTTTGTGTCAGCATGCCCCCTCTTAATCCCTTTACGTGGGCAAAAGCTCAAGGGTAAATGGCGGATGTACTCTTTTAATTCGTTTTATAAGTGTGTTCCGAATACGTTTAGTCTGCACGCCGAATAAAATGGATCTCTGCTACGAATTATAATAATCTTTAGTAACATTATTCCGTAATTTTGATTAAAAATTGTACCCAAAAGAAAGCATGCCTTTGTTTCTAAAATTGATTTTTTTTTTATTAAGATCAAAATTATGGCTGTCTCAAAAGCAATATTCGTTAGGCGGGCCATAAACATACCGCTCAGCCTTCCAACCGGCCGGACCTGTCGAAGTTTGAATAAACAAACTGATGTGTGTGATCGGTTTGCCAGTAAATTGCTTGAATTTTTGAAATTTGGGAATTCCCGTGGTTGAACTGACGTGTATAATGTTACCTTTCAGACGATTCTTCAGCCCATAGGTTTGCGAGCGTTGCTCAACATCGTCTGCTCACTCCCATTCTAAGAAAGACTGAACACGGAACAGGGATAGCCTAATGTTAAGGCAATAGGATCACATGCGGTAGTCCTGTGTTCTGGACAGTTCTGCAACATATTTTAATGTAATTATTCTATTTATAAAAATTCTAATATGAAATATAAATCTGTTCTAAACATTGAAGCTCTGCCCGGGCCAGAGGTCAATGCCTTTTTACCAGTGAGTACCGGTACATGGTAAATATGTCCAGAGAACTCCCAATAACATGAGTACACTAAGCATGCTACAAGTATCTTTCTATTCTTTTTTTCTCGTGGCGGGGTCAAAAATCCTACTTTCGAATTTGTATTTTTGTAAACACGTTTGGAGAATACTTGAATACGAATAAAACATCTGTGAGTCTTTGGCTACGATATATCTCGAACAAATTCAGCTTGTTTTATGTAATTTGGTAAGATTATTTCAATGAACAATCATAAGAACTTTATTGATTTTCAAAATTGTACAAGTGAAGAAAACCCTTTAGTTTATAAATTTTTCAAAATTTGAAGGTACAATATAAAAGGTATTTGCGTTTAAATTTTGTAAATAAACAGTATTGAATATGGGTATATTATTTAAAAACGAATGACATAATTATAGGACACTAACTTTCGTCGTTCACGAGTTATAGCATTTGTTGATAGAAATAGAAAGTAAATGATAAAAATAGAAAGATAAAATTAATGATCAAAAATAAGATAAAAATGGAATAATATAAATAGAAAGAAACTGAGGATATCACTTGAAAAAAACAATCGATTTTTTATGGAATTTGCAATGTTTATTTTAATTGGTAACAGCAATAAGCCTATTGAGTTTCAACGAGATTGAGTCAGAAAGAAGCTCTAAAATGGTGTCCCAAAATAACACAACTTGTTAATTTGCAGGGAAAGTCAGATGTTGGAGACGTCGAAATTTCTTTCAAATAAAATGAGTAAAGTTATGGGACATTTCCACAGAAATACATCTTATTTAAATGAGTCTATAAAAAATAATACATCTATAAAAGGAAGTTTTATTAAGAGTTCGTAATTTGAATTGAAAACATCGCATTTCTCCCATATTCAAAAATATTTTATTTTATTTCAACCTTGCATTTCCCTACACCCAAGTATCTTTGGAAATAAAATTTTGTATTTTTTTTTATTTATCATTTTAAGTTTTATCTATTTGCAAAAGCAATAAATACCTACCTCATATTAAATTTTTAAATTTGACAATTTTTTTATTACTAACTTGAATAATTACTAACTTGAATTAGATTCAATTTCCTTACTCGGCTTATTAGTGAATAAAAGCACTGCGGACATATGCGTAAGAGACTTTATATTTCTGTGTGGGGGCATATAAAGTGCTTTCCTGTGTATTTTGTTTTTATGGTCTGACATCCTTTTTGAAAATATGCCATGTGACGTTGAAAGTATAATGCCGGATACCATAAGATATTATCTCTTCCAATCTTCCCTACTTGTGATATTTATTGACAAAGTCTTTCGCGATATTTTTAAGGAGCAGAAATGGGATTTTTTATTCTTGTATTTGATAATATTGCTTGTAAATTACTTTAAGAGCAATTTACAAGCAATACCATTGAACAGTTTTTTATTAGTGTGCTAAAAGTATTGTAAATTACAAGAAATATAAACTTGTAAAAATAATATACAAGTAATATTATCAACATTTTTATGGCTGTGCTTGATAATTTTGCTTTTTTAATCAATGTAAGCTTGTAAAAATAATTTAGAAGCAATATTATCAAGCAACAATTTTTATTGGCATTCTTGTTAATGTTTCGTGTAAATTGCTCTTGCAAGCAATGGATGCAGATAATACGTTTATTTTAAAAAAAGACATTGTTGAATGTTTTATAACTTCAACTTTATAACATTTTATGATAACAGTCTAAGTCATTTATACCAAATAACAAACTTCACATTTATAGTGGAATAAACTCAGACTGCTCATGGCACTACCAAGTTAATTCTTACAGAGTCCCAAGATAATGAGCGTTTTAAAAATTTTTGAAATCATTAGAACCACGTGCACTTAGACTTCAATTTTCTAACAATTAGAAGCTGAGTGAGTAGTAAGTAGGGTGGGCCAATTTTTATCATTTTCTTAAATCAAAATAGTTGGGAACAGTTGTGTATTGTTATTAAATGTTGGTAAACATTTCTTTAATTAAAACATATTTAGACTCCCATCCAGGCTTTTAAAACTTCGCAAAAATATAAAGATCAATAATTTTTGTTTTACTTATTATTTATAATTGCCTGTACCAGAAATGGCTGCATAAGAAGACTCTGTGAAAAAAAATATTTTTATATCGTATAATATTATTTAATCTCCACGACAGATATTTTTAAATTTGTATTATTTGCTACTTTTTTATACTTAAAAGCAGATCTATGCTCATTTTGCCAAAATTTTTGCGAAATAACCCATAATTCACCACGAGGAGGTGGCTGCAGTCAAATTCCACCAGTTTTCACTCAACCTTCAAACCAAATATGGGGATAGTTTTCTATTCATTGATACTGGAGTCTGTTACTATATATTTTGCCTTGCTTTCGAAGTTGGACATCAACTTTCGGGAAGCCACTGTTGTGCGTATAAAACTATCGCGGTTTTTTCTCAACAAACAGGTGAGGGTGCTTTTGCTACTAACTTGACTGTCCTTCCCACAGCTTATGTAAGTCATGACAGAATCCATATTTTACTTTCAATAACACTTCATATGTTAGTCATTTTTTTAAGTTCTACAAGTGACTATATGTTTAGTCAGTAGAAGTTCAAGAGGTGCACATCTCTGCCAATTGTTGAGTTCTGTACTGCCTGAAAATTGAGAGGTGGAATTATAAAGTCACAAATGGTTTCATTAAGAAGTGTTCGAGCCTTCGTGGTTCTTTTTAATCCTACTTTTCTCACGTGACGTCGTTTATCGGTGATCATGGTAATCGGAAGGTGATCATGGTTCGGTGATCATGGTTCTCAGGATGACCATAAAAGCATGACATTGGATTATAGGATCAACTGTTACCTTTTAGCTCATTTCCCAGATATCTTGAAGAGTGAATATCTTTTCTTACAGATGTTGCAGTTTTTGGTATTGAAGAGTGCAAAAAAGTGCAGAACTAGTCTTACTATGCTAGCTTATGGACTGAAAGAGTTGATTTTAAGCTTTGTGAATGCCCTACCCCCTGTGAGTAGATTTTGCCACTATAAATCCATTAGAGATTAATGGTTGCTAAAATGTATATTAATGTACACTATATGATCAAAAGGATCAGGTCACTTTAGATGTTAGAATGTTTTTCGAATTTATAAAAACAAATACTTGGCAAAGTGTTCTGTTAACCATGGCGATGTGAAGAACATACTTGAACGCACACTTATCAGTAAAATATTTTTAAATCATAAGAAAACATGAAAATAGCCATATAGAAACCATTTTATACTAAGCAGATTTGCATTTAATATTTGATGTCATTTGCAATAGTCGTATTCTCTAGTTAATCCATTACAGAATTTATTTTTTCTTTCGTTAAATACATGTATTTTATAATAAATCTTCAAGATAAAAAAATATATAATTTGCTCCAAACATTGATATTAGAATATACTGCTTAAGATCTTCTGCATCATTTTTGTTTTAACAGTACTTATTGCAAAATTTACATTCCTTTCATGCGAAAAAATATACAAAATTCTACATTTTTCACACTTTCCACACATTCCTGTTACAATGTCATTCATAAATATTGTTACAGTTTTTAACAAACTGAAGTTACGCTATTCCTAAAAGCAACGTAACTATCGACAATACACGCAAACTAGATTTCAAAATTTGATAAAAAATATCTTATTAACTACAATAAACAATTTTATTCAATTTCTTTTCTCATCCTACTAACGCAGAAAAGCATCGTAGAAATATGTATAATGGTTTGAGACTTTTATGTTCGCGTGTGGAGGCATAGAAAGTGGTTTTCTGTGTTCTTTAGCTTTTATGGGGTGGCATCATTTTTCGAAAATATGACAAATGGCCTAGAAAGGATAATGTCAGGCAACATAGAATATTTTTCTCCGTATCTTTTCGCTTGTTTCATTCTTAGCATAGGCACTTATGTTAGTTTTAGGAGAAGAAATTGGGTAATAAATTTATAGTGTGTTTAATAATACAGCTTGTAAATAGCTTAATGTATACTACCTATTTCAGGAGAATATATTTTCGACGTTCATATTTTAACCATTAATAACGACTATTACATATTTTTTCACAAGAGAACATTGAATATATATAGAACACGATATCTTTAAAATCAAAGACAACCAAATAAGTGGTTGAAAAGTCATTTATTAAAATATCCTTATTATGACGTAAAATCACATAGCCTAAGCGTTTTCAACATTATATTATGCCCCTCATCAGTGACGAAGTAAAATAAAGTGCAAAAAAGTGCTTAAATATAGTGTATACGCCAGACAAAATTTACATACATCAACTACATACAAAATTACGTACAGCAAGTTATATATTTTTAAATTTTAAAAAAACAACGAGGTAAAATAAATAATCATAAAAATGCATATTTCAATAAGAAACAGAGTTTAATACCCAACATGAACGTCGACGAAAAATGAAAAGCCACTACAATTGAATACTTAAAAAATCATGTAAAGGCTTGACCCGCAGAGAGTCAAGAACGAGTCGCCAAGCATAACTAAGGGTCAAAAAGGGGTCAAAATTACAAAAAAAAATACGGTAAATATTAATAACAAAAAAGATCAACCATGCTTAAAGCATTGATTATGAAACAAAATTATGAAATTGCCTGGTTTAAACATTTCTAAAATGCGATACAGTCCTCGCTAATATTTTAAAAATCATCATAATACTGCAATAATTTATTATATTTGAAAACATCATCGAAAACAACTGACATTCATTCAAAGGATGTCATAGAAGAAATAACACGCCTGGCTCTCTCTATAAAAGCAGCATTTCATTCTTAACATTTTCCCAATCATTTCATTCATCACAGTACTAAAATAATTTATTTTATTTAAAAACTTAAGACCATGGAGCTACAAGTAATTAAACTCTATGCTTAAAACTTCATCGAAAAAAATCGTCCATCACTGTGTAAAATCAATGAATATTTCATTCATATCAGCTATGCAGACTACATGAGTTAAATACTTTTGCGTTAAAAAAATACAGCAATTCTTACACAACTCATCCTACCTATTTTGCTGTTTACATTTTACATAAGTGACAAATAGGCTTCGTTGTAGAAATAATCAAATTTGGATGATCATTTAAACTCAAATATATTGCCATTGCTGTGTTTCAGTATGTAGATGCACAGAATTTAAGCAAAAATAAAGCGGTTTTAGGACGAATACAGCACTCAATATGAATTAAAAAGAACTTTAAATATCACGATTTTGAGACAAGATGGATACCATATTTCCTTTTGAAGTGGATCACCTGATCTTTTCATATCATGGTCACGTGATCGCTTCATATAACAGGTGAAATTATTTAAAAAACTACTGAATTTTAAAAAACTACTATTTTTATTTTCAAAACTACTAAATATATTTTGCTGAATTTTTTTTATATATTTTATGGTATAATTTGAATATCACCTAAAATTTTCGAAGCAATTTGTGAATTTTAATTCAGCTTAAAAAATGTTTGAAAAATTAAGTCCCATTGGATTCAATGTATTTCATTTCTTCAACCCGGATTCAATGCAAAACTAATTGGGTGATATTATTCATTTATATTCCCATATGTCCTACAGACCGTCTGAAAAACATACTAAAATTTCATTTTGGTTGAGTCATTTTTACGGCAGTTATCTTGCTAACGGACAGACAGATAGACAGGCAGAATGAACAAAGTCATAAAGACTTTTCATCTTTGCTGTAAAGTGTTAAAAAGGGATTAATAAAGTAATATATTACGGGGTTATTTCAGCTAATTAAAAGAAAAGTTGTATCAAACATAGGCCGAAAATTATCGTTAATAACATATTAGACAAAAGCCGTGGATAGTTTGCCATTTTTACTTTCCCTGTAATACATGGTAATGTATAGGGAAATTATTGGAATCATACCGAAAATCGCAACTCGAGTTTTCTATGGATCTACATGTTTCGAGACCTCTAGAATACGAAAAAACTATTTTTAGCGTGACCCTGTCTGTGTGTTTGTCTGTCTGTCTGTTCAGATTTTGTATCCGCTTTAACTAAATAACTAATAGACCGAATTTCATAAAATTTGGTAGATAAGTCAATTGTGGGTGGATTTGGTGCTGATTTGTTTTGGGTACGATTCGGGATAAAAGAACCTGCATTTCTGTGCGAAATGGCCCGAAAAAGCTTGTATCCACTCTAGTTGAAAAACTAGTACACCGAATTTCACAAAATTCGGTAGATAAGCCTCTTGTTTATCACCCTGGTGCTGATTAGATTTTGGTACGATTCGGAAAAAAAATAACCTGCCTTTTTTTGAAAAATGGCCCGCAAAAATCGCCAAAATTTAAAATAAAGAACTACGTATGCACAAATACATCCATTAAATCCCTGTTTAATACGTAATTTGTAACGAAGAAAAGAATAAGACCAACCCCATTACACTAGAATTAGCAGTTCTCCAAATATTTTAGTTTATTCGTATTTTCTCTACACCACCTTTGAAAATAAGTCCAGTTATCAAATGAGAACAAAAATTGAATTAAAAGTGAATTAAATTTAATTTAGATAAAGAGAACGTGAATATAAGTCTGCAGGGAAAGTCATGTGCTGCCCACATCAGATTTTTATTTTCCCTGCAATACATGGTAATGTATAGGGAAAGTATTGGAATCATACAGAAAACCACAGCTCGAGTTTTCGAAGGATCTACACGTTTCGAAGCCTCTATAATATGAAAAACCATTTTTAGCGTGACGTCTGTGTGTGTTTCTATGTGTGTGTCTGTCAGATTTCTATGTGTGTGTCTGTGTGTTTCTATGTGTGTGTCTGTGCAGATTTTATATCCACTCTAACTAAACAACTAATTGACCGAATTTCATAAAATTTGGTAGGTAAGTCACTTGTGTGTGAATCTGGTGCTGATTAGTTTTGGGTACGTTTCGTAATGAAAGAACCCGCTTTTTTTGCAAAATGGCCTGCAAAAGCTTGTATCCACTCTAGCTGAAAAACTAATGGACCGAATTTCACAAAATTTGGTAGATAAGTCAGTCTCTTGTGGGTCACTCTAGTGCTGATTAGATTTTGGTACGATTCGGTAAAAAATAATTTGCCTTTTTTTGCAAAATGACCCAAAAAATCGTCAAAATCTAAAATAAAAAACTACGCATGCTCAACTATATCCATTAAATGCTTGTTTTATACGTAAATTTTAACAAAGAAAATAATACGACCAACCTCATTACACTAGGTCTAACCGTTCTCAAGATATTTTAGTTTTTTTGGTTTTCTCCACGCCACCCTTTGAAATCAAATCCAGTTAGCAAATGAGAAAGAAAGTTGAATTAAAAGTGAATTAAATTTAATTAAAATAAAGAAAACATGGATATAAGTCTGCAGGGAAAGTCATGTGCCCATATCAGATTTTTAACATTGCGAGCATGTTCAGCTAAACGAATGTTGACAGTACGTTTATTATTGCCAATATAGAACTTGAAATTATTATCGGGAGATAAAAAGAGGACAACATACACCCCAGACTGACCTTTTAAATTGTTATTATCCTTATTAACACTTTACAACGAAGTTGAAAAATGTTTATGACTTTGTTCATTCTGTCTGTCTGTCCGTTAACACGATAACTGCCGTAAAAATGACTTAATCAAAATGAAATTTTAGTATGTTGTTCAGACTGTGTGTAGGACCTATGGGAATATAAATGAATAATATCACCCAATCAGTTTTGGATTGAACCCGGGTTGAAAAAATGAAATACATTGAGCCCTATGGGACCTAGATTTTCAAACATTTTATGAGCGACTTTAAAATTCACAAATTGCTTCTAAAATTTTAGGTAATATTCAAATTGTTCCATAAAATATATAAAAAAAATTCAGCGAAATATATTCAGTAGTTTTTTAAATAAAAATTAAAATAATAATAACACCTCTTATATGAAGCGATCACGTGACCATGATATGAAAAGTTCACGTGACCCACTTCAAAGTTATATATGTCATCCATCTTGCCTCAAAATCGTGATTTTTAAAGTTCTTTTTAATTCATATTGAGTGTTGTATCCGTCCTAAAACCACTTTATTTTTGTTTAAATTCTGTCCATCTACATACTGAAACAGCGCAATTACAATATATTTGAGTTTAAATGCTCATCCAAATTTGATTATTTCTTCAACGAAGCCTATTTTTCACCTATGTAAAATGTAAACAGCAAAATATATAGATTGAATTGTATTAAAATTGCTGTATTTCTTTAATACAAAATTATTTAGTTCATGGAGTCTGCGTAGCTGATATGAATGAAATATTTATTGATTTTACAAAGAGACGGACGATGTTTTTTGATGAAGTTTTATGCATAGAGTTTAATTACTTGTTGCTCAAAGGTCTTAATTTTTAAATAAAATAAATTATTATAGTATTGTGATGAATGACATGAATGGGAAATTATTTATGAGTGAAATGCTGCTTTTATTGAGATAGCCAGGCGTGTTATTTTTTCTATGTCGTCATTTGAATGAATTTCAGTTGTTTTCGATGAAGTTTTCAAATATAATAAATTATCGTAGTATTATGATAATTCTAAAATTATTACCGAGGAATATATCGCATTTTAGATATGTTTAAACCAGGCAATTTATATTTCAATGCCGTCATTTGAATGAAGTTCATTTTTTTCGATGAAGGTTTAAGTTTTCAAATATAATAAATTAATGTAGTATTGTGATAAGATTTAAAATATTACCGAGGAATGTATTGCATTTTAGACATGTTTAAATAAAATTGCATTGAAGTTGGAAATTGTTTCATAATAAAAGCTTTAAGCATGATTGATATTTCTTGTATTTATCTGAACGGATACGATTAAATAACGTAACCCCCTTTTATCTCCCGACAATATCTTCAAGTTCTATATTGGTAGTACTAAACGTACTGTCGGTATTCATTTAGTTGAACATGGTCGCGATGTTAAAAATGGTGAACTATCCACTGCTCTTGTCCAATATGTTATTAAAGATAATTTTCAGTCTATGTTTGATAAAACTTTTCTTTTAATTAACTGAAATAACCCTCGTAATATTTTACTTTATGAATCCCTTTGTATTTATATTTACCGTAAATCTATTTGTAATTTTGACCCCGCTCTGGCCCAATTAGTTACGCTTGGCAACTCTTTCTTTGACTCTCTGCGGCTCAAGCTTTTACATGATTTTTGCATGAGTTGCATTCTAAAAATTCAATAGTAGTTGCTTTTCATTTTTTGTCGACATTCATGTTGGTTATTAAACTCTATTTCTTATTGTAATATACATTTTTATGATTATTTATTGTACCTCGTTGTTTTTTTTAAATTAAAAAAATACATAACTTGATGTATGTAATTTTGTATGTTGTTGATGTATGTAAATTTTGCCTGGCATATGACATATATTTAGATACTTGTTCGCACTTTATTTTACTTCGCCACTGATGAACGGCATGATAATGTCTGAAAGCGCTTTGGCTGTGTGATTTTACGTCGTAATAAGGAGATTTTAATAAATGACTTTTTAACCACTTACGTGGTTGTCTTTGATTTTAAAGTTTATTGGTTGACATGTTTACCACGCTTTTTATTACAGTATATTATCAATTAGGGTTATTCAATGTAATTTGTTATTTGTGCGGATTGTGGTGTAACTTGTTATTTAACTGGATTGAAGACAAGAGAATTGTAAGCTCGAATACAATTTCAAGTGACATTTATGCCGCTGCGCGAAATTAACCATAATATCTCACAAATCATGTGGTGGCGCTTTGGATGGGTCGAGATTCTCCCCGAACTGCTTCGAAGTAAAAAAGTGTAGGGTATAGCATATTAATTTAGCATCGTTAGAGTGTTGTAGCATAACTAAACGTAATTCAGGTGGTCCATAAGGTTCAATTCTTAATTCCGGCTGATTGCAATTTTGAGATGAAATTAAGTGGCGTCCTCTACAATTATTGTTGTGATACAACCATTCAAAGGACTTAATTAAAAATAAAATCAATTGAACGATCATATCTCAACACCTGATTGGGTCGGTCACTCACATACAATAAAAAAGGGGAAATTAATTAATTAAAAGTTAGTTACTTAATGGAAGGGGATCATATAGTGGGAAATAGAATTTGGAATATCAATAATAATTGCGTTGTGTTATTTTAAATATCAAACCATTTTGTATGTGAGCGCCTAAAATTATACAAATTGCATAAAGAGACTTTTAACTTGAGCTAAATAGCCATCTAAAAGTGATTCTTCTAAAATTTCTTACCTGAATTGTGTCTATAATTGAAATAAGAATATAAATACAAAATATCCCTCATGAGAAAATTATGTAATAGATTGTTCAAGAATCACTCTTTACGATGAAGAATAACGAAATGTTCTTTATTAATATAATCAATGAATATGAGTATAGTTAATGATTGAATTGTAAAATCTCAAATTTTTTATCCACTGTCACATGTCTTCATTTATTCACCATAAAAGAAATGTATATTTAATGACTGCATGGTAAATCACATATAATTTGGAGTTAATGTTGCATATCTTCATTTATTCATCTTAAAAGAAATGTATATTTAATGACTGCATGGTAAATCACATATAATTTGGAGTTAATGTTGCATATCTTCATTTATTCATCTTAAAAGAAATGTATATTTAATGACTGCATGGTAAATCACATATAATTTGGAGTTAATGTTGCATATCTTCACTTATAGGTACGAGAAGACAAACAATGTCAATTCCACATGTACAACATTCATCATCAGAAATTAGAATATATATATATATTCTTTTGCCAATTCGAATAATTCAAAAATGCTTGGACAAGGGGCCAATTGACACACCTGTCCTAAAAATCACCTTGCTGTCGCAGAATATATTCTAGAGAAAAGACATGTCAGCATTTCCCTTTTTTTTTTTTTTTTTTGCACATAAAGAAAATCCATGAAATTCACACTTGACTCATAAACAGAAACACAAAGTAAAATACTCAATTTTCTGCCTGATAACTTTCATAAAAAAAAAGAAAATGGCTGGAGCACGAGGCATCCCCCAAAAGGGGACCCCCTTATTTTTTTTACACCACCTACAAACTCCACAAATTTTCAAGAGAATGCACGACTGCACGAGTCAGCACTTTTCACACATGAAGAAATTCCCGCCTAACCGGAAGTTGCCATCAGTAAAAACATAACTCTCGCTCAACCAAGGAGTTTAAAACGTGAGAGCCAGAAGAAACAAGTTTCCGTATCTCGCCTGAAACGAGATCTTACCAATTGAAACAGTGTGCGCGTATCCAGTCATTTTTAAAAAGGGCGTACACTGTACGAATAAAAACATGAACTGATAGCAGCACGTTATAATTTAATTTAGTGAAAGAGTCAATTGGCCTATTAATGAATATATAAAATAAAAGCAATTTTGAATAGAATAATTTGGAATAATAAATTAAGTAAAATAAAATATTTAATGAATTATATAAAAAAAGTTAATTTTGAATAATAAAATAAAAAAGTGTTGTGACGTGTCACAACATTACAACTCCTCACTAAAAAAAAAAGAGAAAAAAAAAGAATTTAACCTTACAGTAAATCATTCGGATAATTTCATAAAAAATGTCAAAATCTGACAAATGCCTGATACAACATACATAAAAAAAATTCTTTTTTTTTTTTTATATTAAACACAATCAATGATTAGAGTAACAATGAAAGGCTTAAAATGAGTGTGAATTACATGTAAACAATCTGTGATGAATACATTAGATAAAACATAATACATCCATTACTACCAAGTGCATGTAAATGACTACACAATATAATCAAAATTATCCTGAGACAAGTATGATATTAAAAATGTAATTAAATGAGTACAATCAATAATGTATATAGATAAGTATGAATAAATATGTAAAGAATTTTTTGTTTTCGATATGAGTGCATATAAAAAAATTTGAGCCGAGTACAGTTGCAAGTTTATAAAACAAAAAAAAAATTCCCATTGAATTTTGCCACATAAAAGAATTAATTACCACCATTAAAGTAAAAAAATTTGCCATCACTATAAATAATATTATTAACTACCACAAAAAAAATCCTAAAAATTTTTTTAAATTTTAATCAAAAACAAACAAAATTTCAAATAAGGATGAAGAATGAACTCTATTTAAAAATTTAACTTCAATGAACTACAATAAATTTGACTTAAATGAACTACAATCCAAAATTTGGACAAATCGTAAAACAAGAATCACAAATGAACTTAATAAATCCAGTAGAATATGAAAATTTTTTTTTTAATTCTAAGTCTCTGAGAATAATTAACAAAATTTGAACCATCAAAAAAATCAGACCATAAATCAACCAAAACAATGAATGCAAAATGTAAAAATAATATCCTTAATAATAAAAAAATGAAATTCAAAACAAAGTTTAAATAAACCAAAATCTTCCAATGAAGTACAAGTAAGAATAAATGAATTAAAAGAAAAATAAACAATTTCTATCAATTAACTAAAATTTCCAAATACTCGATTCATAAAATTTTTTTTTCAAAACTGAACTGTTTTACCAAAACAAAATAATAAAATTTCAATTGAAATCAAAGAAATGAGAAATATCAATGAAATGAATATTACTAATTAATGAAATAATTACAAATAAAATGAAACCAATAAATGAATGATACAGAAAAAAAATGAAATCTATCAATAAAATGAAATTTCGAGAAAATGTTACCAAATTTCAGACTTCTCCAACAGTAATCAACGAAGAACATAGTCACTTCCAAGGTTATTCTGCTTGATCAGGGCAGAAAAGACCTCAGAAACTATTCCCCTCTGCAGATTTGAGAACAGTTTGCCCCAATTCTCCATCAAAACATGAAGGTAAGATGAAGTCGAAAACAAATTCTGTGGCAAAAGATTCCAAAAACCTTGAATTCCAACCAAGATGTTGCTGAAACTATAATAAATTTAAAAACAACATTAGTTCAAATCAAATTTTAACCTCAGAAACCTGAAAATAAACCATTAGAAAAATAAACAAACCATTAACAAATTTGAATCATAAAAATGAAAATATTCAACAATGTAAAATGAATTTCAAACAAAAATGAATTTAAAAATTTTGAATCAAAAGTTATATATATTCACATATTCGAATAAAACTGCAGGTATAGAATAAAGATTATGTGATTAATTACAAAAAGATTATGTCTTATGAGGAATAAAGACAATAATTCAAAATTTGCAATCAAAGACTGATAAGAGAGAATGAAATAAATAGCTGAGATGTATTCTAATATTTCTAAAAAAAAAACTTAACAGAGACGCTATCAAGATTTTCAATCAGAAATATAAATACTGAAATATTGAGAACGGGTCGGAGCTATAAATGAGCCTTAGCAAAAATTTGATGATATGGATGAATCATCAAATGCAATTAAAAAAGATAGAGTCGGAAGATACCCACATATGTTCAATGGAAAACCAGACATTACAATTGAATAAAATTACCAATTTGAAATTTTTTTTAAAAAAATTTCTTTCAAAATGTAATAAATAACCAAAATAAATATAAGAAGTTCAGAGCTTAATGCTAAATTTTCTAAAAAATGCTTATAAAAGAAAATTTTCAATATGAAGTTTTGAATAACCTGTAAATAAAGTTCATAAAATAAATTATTTTGAATTATCAATAAATTTCTAAAGTTCTTCATCATATAAAAAATCTATTTTACACAAATCCTAACACAATTCTTCATAATATAAAAAAAACAATTGCTTTCAGCAATACTAAAAGTTTAATTTATCAAAGTAATTTGTTTCGGTGGTAAGTTTTAAAATTAATGCAAGAAAAATATAAAAATAAGCATAATTAAAATTTTATATTTCTAATAATAATAATTAACACTAAATCAGAGTTGAGTTCTGCCAATTTAAACAAAAAACACATAAACAATACAATAATCAATCAATTTTATCCCATTTAACTAAATATTTTGAAGTTTTATGAACTTCAATACTAAATACACATGTAATCACATATAATTTGGAGTCTTTTGCTCCATGGGATTATTAGGCCATTATTAATTCATACATATATATTTTTTCTAAAAATCATTTTTTTTAAATGTCACTTCTTGACATGCAGGCCTCACATTATTTAAATAAACTTCAATAATATATATATAAATAAACACTCAATTTGATTTACTAACATTTTAAAATAATAAAAAAAAAAATTGCGACAACTGCAACTGCACTCAATTTAAATTTTGCAAATAAATCAACAAAGTTTTTTGCCAAAGTGGATGGTAAATATGAATTTAAATTTCATTATTTACTTATTTTACAAAGCACAAATAAAATACCAAAACATTTCGTAAACATCTTGCAAAAATTTGTAAACACTTAGATTAATATTTTAAATTGATTAATATTTTAAATTAACTCAGATTAATTATTTTAGAATAACTTTTAATACTGTTTGTTTTAAACATTAACATTGATTGCTACACCTTTAATTTAGCCAATTAAAATTAATTTTAGATTACCTTTTAATTTTTTAATTTAAAGAACATATAATAAATACAATTATAACACAAAATTTTCATATCTAGAATAATAATAAAAAATATCAGTTATGATGTGAAAACTGATCATACATATGAAACAATAACTGTGATTATGAATACTCTCAAATAAGCATTTGTTTATTGCCTCACTCTCTGATTGAGAGTGAAATGCAATAAGAGCAAAAAAAAGCACTAGCATTAATTTTTGTTATAGAAATTACATGAATAAGAATTTCCAAAAAACAATTGCCGCTTATTATATTTGAAGTTAAAAATCACAATAAAATACAATTTTGTAGCAAAAATGAATGAATTCACTACTATTGCCAATACAAAAAAATCACATGTCTTGTAGTAAACTAATGTTACTACTATTTAAATTAAAACACATAAATAAAAACAATTAAACACTTTTACTTATTTTATACCTATATTTTAAATTTATATTTAATTAATGTTTTAAAATTTTCTATTGTTATTGCAGAAAAAAAAATTTCTAGCAAATTTATTATTTAAGTTTATTTTGAGTTAGGTGTTCAAGAATTGACCAGAGTGGAGGGCGCAAAATCTCCAAAAAAAAATAAAAAGAGAACAATTCTCTTCGACATAAATCAAATTAAATTTTAAAGAATTTACACAATTGAAGACCAGCTTCAAAAGATAAATTAAAATATACTGTTTGAATTTCGAATATCTAAAGATATAAAGTTTATAAAATAAAATTTTCGTTACCAATCTTAACCCCTTTAGTAATAAAACAGTTTGATTTTACCCACAAAAAAAATCAAGGATGACTTTAAAAAAATTTTTTGAGTTGTTAAGGTATAAAAATATATCAATTAAAAACTTACATAATACAATACTGAACACATCATATAAATAGAACTAATCACAAAAAATTATTATTGGTGCCTAAAATAATAAAAATCAATTGTCAAATTTTGTAAATCAGAATTTATGCACCATTCAAAAGAGTTTTAGTTAAAATCAAACTCCAATTAAATTAAAAACAAAAATTTTCATTATTATTAATTTTCTGAATTTAATCCAATATATTCACAATTTAAAAATTTCGAAATTGACAGTAAGAAAGCATATCTTTATCCAAAACATAATTATTAACAAAAAATAATTTTTTTTTTTTTAGATAAATAAACATAAAATATTATATTTATACAATACATAAATAACTGTGCACATCATATTTAATCCTGTCATCAAAATAGCTTAATTATTAGCAAAAAGTCACAGTACCATAATTAATAATACCATTATCAAAATCTAAAGTTATTATTTTAACATTAATTTTTTTTTATTTTTTTTATTAATCAAAATTATTTATCTATTCTAAATTTCAAATTTCATTCAAAATACATAATTATCATCGCTAAAAATCCTGGTCACGGCACCAGAAATAAGATAATCAGATGTTGTGATACAACCATTTAAAGGACTTAATTAAAAATAAAATCAATTGAACGATCATATCTCAACACCTGATTGGGTCGGTCACTCACATACAATTAAAAAGGGGAAATTAATTAATTAAAAGTTAGTTACTTAATGGAAGGGGATCATATAGTGGGAAATAGAATTTGGAATATCAATAATAATTGCGTTGTGTTATTTTAAATATTAAACCATTTTGTATGTGAGCGCCTAAAATTATACAAATTGCATAAAGAGACTTTTAACTTGAGCTAAATAGCCATCTAAAAGTGATTCTTCTAAAATTTCTTACCTGAATTGTGTCTATAATTGAAATAAGAATAAAAATACAAAATATCACTCATGAGAAAATTATGTAATAGATTGTTCAAGAATCACTCTTTACGATGAAGAATAACGAAATGTTCTTTATTAATATAATCAATGAAAATGAGTATAGTTAATGATTGAATTGTAAAATCTCAAATTTTTTATCCACTGTCACATGTCTTCATTTATTCACCATAAAAGAAATGTATATTTAATGACTGCATGGTAAATCACATATAATTTGGAGTTAATGTTGCATATCTTCATTTATTCATCTTAAAAGAAATGTATATTTAATGACTGCATGGTAAATCACATATAATTTGGAGTTAATGTTGCATATCTTCATTTATTCATCTTAAAAGAAATGTATATTTAATGACTGCATGGTAAATCACATATAATTTGGAGTTAATGTTGCATATCTTCACTTATAGGTACGAGAAGACAAACAATGTCAATTCCACATGTACAACATTCATCATCAGAAATTAGAATATATATATATAATCTTTTGCCAATTCGAATAATTCAAAAATGCTTGGACAAGGGGCTAATTGACACACCTGTCCTAAAAATCACCTTGCTGTCGCAGAATATATTCTAGAGAAAAGACATGTCAGCATTTCCCTTTTTTTTTTTTTTTTTGCACATAAAGAAAATCCATGAAATTCACACTTGACTCATAAACAGAAACACAAAGTAAAATACTCAATTTTCTGCCTGATAATTTTCATAAAAAAAAAAGAAAATGGCTGGAGCACGAGGCATCCCCCAAAAGGGGACCCCCTTATTTTTTTTACACCATCTACAAACTCCACAAATTTTCAAGAGAATGCACGACTGCACGAGTCAGCACTTTTCACACATGAAGAAATTCCCGCCTAACCGGAAGTTGCCATCAGTAAAAACATAACTCTCGCTCAACCAAGGAGTTTAAAACGTGAGGGCCAGAAGAAACAAGTTTCCGTATCTCGCCTGAAACGAGATCTTACCAATTGAAACAGTGTGCGCGTATCCAGTCATTTTTAAGAAGGGCGTACACTGTATGAATAAAAACATGAACTGATAGCAGTACGTTATAATTTAATTTAGTGAAAGAGTCAATTAGCCTATTAATGAATATATAAAATAAAAGCAATTTTGAATAGAATAATTTGGAATAATAAATTAAGTAAAATAAAATATTTAATGAATTATATAAAAAAAGTTAATTTTGAATAATAAAATAAAAAAGTGTTGTGACGTGTCACAACAATTATAATTTAGTATTTGTTATTATGCAAAAATATAATAAAATGTTGCTAAGTAAATGAATATTACTTTCTTATTACATTTGCATGTATGAGTGTTTTAAGTGAAAATCTGTCCAAATTCTTTAAAGATCAATTGGTGACCATACACTTTTAAATTTCCTTTTTTGTTTCGCATTCACGTTTTAAATTATACCTCTGCATCACTATAAATCCCACAAATAATTGAAGTCATTTAAGCATTTCATTTTTACATAGAAAACCCATAATTGCAATTAAAAGACATATTTTATTCGCTCAAATTTCTATCAAATAATCATTTAATAAAATACACTTCATTACTACCTCAACGGAATACTTTAGAAACACGTTAACAAAAGACTTCAATAAAATATCATTGTATTACCTTAGTAAAAACTTTAATACCTTAAAACTACATAATAAAAGCATATGGCCTTGTAAAACAGTTTTGAATACAAAACTAACGTTACGATAAATTAAAACTTCATAAAATATAGCATATATACAAAAATTAACTGTCAACTGCTTTAACTTTTTAAAGCAGCTTCTTCAGGACCGAAAAGAAGGGCGACCTCACTGGCCGACCTGACGTGAGTAAGTAAGTTTATGCTTCTTGCCGAACCTGAAGAAGTTTGTTATACGCTTTTGAAACCGATTGAAAAGTTAAATTTGTATATATGCCGTAATTTACGGTTTTAATTTATCGTTGTATTATTTAAGCAATTTTTGGCAAACGAACGTCCTTCAGAGTAAGAGACAAGCAGTAAAAGCACAGATGATTTTCTGTTTTTACTGGATGGTTGATCTGTCTCCCGTATGCTTAAGGAAGCTTGATTTGTCTCCGAAACTGATTGATAAATTTATTTAATTAATATTTAATTCATTTAATTAATAGTATATTCATTTTTATTAATTAAATACATTTAAGCTTATATTTTTAAACTTTTTATTTTATGCTATTTTATTAAAGACATTTTGCATCTCTGTAATAAGAATAAATTATTTTCTATTCCTATAGGTGTTTTATACACACCACAGACTTCCGGCCACACATTAAGCTGCCTTAAGCCTTAGGGTTGGTCGTTTCTTTTTGAAATTTTAGAGCTGTCGTACGTACTTAAATTGTGGATGGAATTATTCCCTAATAATTTTGTTGTGGGTTCATCGAATCCCTAATATTTTTGTGCGTAATTAGTGGGTAAAATGTATAAGCCTAAATTTTATTATCAATTCTTCACGTTTTTCACTATTCATTCCCCTGTTTAATATATATAATGTGAGCAGAGAACTTTATCCCACAGACATTTTTTTGTATTCTGAATATAAGATTTCAACCCAGAAAAAATTTGAAGATACTTTTTTTTTGACATTTTTAACATTGATAAAAATACCTGAAAATAAATTTCACATTTTTTGTTTACTTTTATAAAGATAATTGAGTTGGAAATTCGCAGTATCTGTATATTGTGTATAATAATGTTCCGCTTACTGAAGCAAAATAAATAAAATAAATAATTTTCTAGAGTAAAAAATTAGTTTTCTGTACTTAACCATAATTTGCTTCCTTTTAGCATTTCAGACGTCTTATTGTGCATGGGTCATTCTATTTAAAATTTCTGGAACCCCCAATAATTTCTCAAGTCGGCGCCTATGAGATCAAATCAGACCGAAACGGATTTTCTTCCCACCCCAGGTGAGATAATAAAATTTTCAGATAGTCCTCCCAGACCTTTAATCAGACTCCCAGTGAATCCGAAGGCTTAGCACATTCATAGTATTTGATTGAACCTAACGAAGCAGCATTTTCGTAATCTCCCCCGGGATGGACAAAATGAAGGTGTAAAGTCTTTAGTACTCCCAAGAATCCCCTCTCTGTTAACCCAAAAGGCTGAAACGCGACCATGGAGCAGAACCTAAATGGGCCAATTTTCAATTATGACTATTATCGACATCGACACTAATATTAAAAAATAGGAATTTTTTAAAAAGTTGCAGCTTAATTTAAGTGTTAGTTTTCCTTGTCTTGAGACAGGATAGCGGGTAAATAATTCCCATGGAAAAGGGAAAACTCTCCTTGCAGATAACAACATCCATGGTCTAGTTTCGGTATTGTTATACTCTCATGGAATAATAGTTAATTGCAATGGCAGCAAGGAAACTTATTATTTGAGCAATTTTGCGAACTTTAATGGGAACCGACAATTTCAGTCCTTCCACATAGCCAGCATAAAATTTGTTCAAAATTTAGATCAGGCTACACGAAGCTGCCAAGTTCCAACCAAAAATGGGATTTCTAAAAAATAAGAAAGCTACACCTATTTCAAATAACAGTATACATGGACCGGTTCCGCGTTTATTATGCGCTCTTCTGCCTGAAATAAACGTTAACTGTAACAGCAACAAGAAAACTTGTTATTTGCGCAATTTTACGAACTCCTATGAAACGTCTTCACACTGTAAAACATTTCCTTGAGAACTTCCCAAGGAAATGTTTTACGGTGTACTGTATAGATATATCCGAAATTAAACATCTCTCTAGCGTATCAAGTGACCTATCGAGCAAATATACACGTGCACGAACATCAATAATCCGCAAATAACTCGTATCTCTATGAATATCTGATAGCCAATACAGGCCTCTTAATGCTTGCTTTGGGATTTGCACTTATGAGTATCAGCGCCTATCTGCATGAGCTATCAGCGACGGGCGTTAAAAAAAATTCAGTGGCATTCATGGAGCTAAGTGAGTGTCAAGCAGGGCTGTGATTGGCATGATGGATTGTACAAGCACCCTAACCTAACAATGACTCATGAAATCGGCCGCTCCATTAATGGACTTTGCAATAGGTCATAGGGGACACTTCTGTTCTTATTACCTAGCGCGGTGGGGTGAAGGAAAACAAGTGTGGGATTGGGAGGGTGGTTTTTTGCAGAGGTCGGAGGATCTAAATTAGGTTATCAGTTGCCGAGGGTTGAAGTTACCAAGTTTCAAACTTGAGTATATACTCTTCTCGACATTGAAAATGCAACATTTTGTTGCAATTTTTAAGCTGAGCAGTATATATCGAAAAGGGGGAACGTTAGCATCCTATAAATGATGACATTCACTTATAAATAAAAAAAAAATACATATATCTATTTACGTAACATTTAAATCATAAAAATATTGAAAAATATCAACCAGTTTCAAAAGCAAAAAATAATCTTCTTCAGAATAAATTAAACATAACAGCAAGTGGACAGCACTAGTGACAGCAGTAGTTTAAAGTACTGAGAGCAAGTTCCCGTATTTGCTCTCTTCAGTACTTGTGTTTTGTCAATTTTGCATTTGAATTATGTTGACATATTATTCACTAATTTTATTCTGTTTACTAAAAATATTTATATTTTAGATTTTTCTCTCAGCAATCGAAAAGAAATTTTGTCGCACACTTATGTTTTTAACACTTTACAACAAAGTTGAAAAGTGTTTATGACTTTGTTCATCAATTCATTCTGTCTGTCTATCCGTTAGCATGATAACTGCCGTAAAAATGACTTAATCAAAATGATATTTTAGTATGTTCTTTAGACGGTCTGTAGGACCTATGGGAATATAAATGAATAATATCACAAAAGTAGTTTAGGATTGGACCCGGGTTGAAAAAATGAAATACATTGAGCCCTATGGGACCTAATTTTTCAAACATTTTTTAAGCGGATTTAAAATTCACAAATCGCCTCGAAAATTTTAGGTTGGTTGATTATGGTTTAATGGCACAAGATCCAAAGAGGATATGCTGCGCCATACATATGGTACAAGATACATAAATCAGTATTGATTAAAACATGTGTATAATTTAAAAGAGTGATAATGTGTGAAAAAAACCATGACTATGGAACATGTACAATAATGCAAACGAGATGAAAAATGGCTAAAAGGTTATAAATTTTAGGTAATATTCAAATTGTTCCATAAAATATATAAAAAAAAAATTCAGCGAAATATATTCAGCAGTTTTGTTAAATAAAAATTAAAATAATAATTACACCTCTTATATGAAGCGATCACGTGACCATATGAAAAGATCACATGACCGATTTCAAAATGATATATGGCATCCATCTTGTCTCAAAATCGTGATTTTTTAAGTTCTTTTTAATTCATATTAAGTGTTGTATCCGTCCTAAAACCACTTTCTTTTTGCTTAAATTCTGTGCATCTACATACTGAAACAAAGCAATTACAATATATTTGAGTTTAAATGATCATCCAAATTTGATTATTTCTACAACGAAGCCTATTTTTCACCTATGTAAAATGTAAACAGCAAAATATGTAGAATGAGTTGTATTAGAATTGCTGTATTTCTTTAACACAAAATTATTTAGCCCATGGAGTCTGCATAGCTGATATGAATGCAATATTCATTGATTTTACAAAGAGAAGGGCGATTTTTTTCGATAAAGTATTAAGCATAGAGTTTAATTACGTGTAGCTCCATGGCCTTAATTTTTAAATAAAATAAATTATTATAGTATTGTGATGAATGAAATTAATGGGAAAATGTTATGAATGAAATGCTGTTTTTATAAAGAGATCCAGGCGTGTTATTTTTTGTATGACGTCATTTGAATGAATGTCAGTTGTTTTCGATGACGTTTTCAAATATAATAAATTATCGTAGTATTATGATAGTTTTAAAAATATTACCGAGGAATGTACCGCATTTTAGAGATGTTTAAACCAGGCAATTTATATTTCAATGCCGTCATTTGAATGAAGTTCATTTTTTTTCAATAAAAGTTGAAGTTTTCAAATATAATAAATTACTGTAGTATTGTGATAAGTTTTAAAATATTACCGAGGAATGTATTGCACATTTTGGATTTGTTTAAATAAAATTGCATTGAAGTTGGAAAGTGTTTCATAATCAATGCTTTAAGCATGATTATTATAACATTCTCCCGATTTCACAAAAACAAATGTTGGAAAAATGGAAGGTGTTTTGCAATAATTCACCTCAAAAATCGATAGGTTAATAAATTTAAATAATCATACCAATATTTATTTGATTTGCTCAGTTTATTTGACAGATATTGTGGACTCAGACTGATATATATAATCTAAAAAAATGGTTAATTCGTATTCAATGGGATCTCGAAACGCTTAACTACATAAAATTCCAAGATTACTATTTGAAACCATCGCATTATACTTTTACACAATATGCATTGTAACGAAATTAGAGAGTGCACATTTTAATTGCATTTCCTATAACAAACAGTGTGAGCTAGATTAC
The DNA here is from genome assembly GCA_951213105.1 of Amaurobius ferox. Taxonomy (NCBI): domain Eukaryota; kingdom Metazoa; phylum Arthropoda; class Arachnida; order Araneae; family Amaurobiidae; genus Amaurobius; species Amaurobius ferox. The sequence continues at coordinate 20,417,658 of OX578144.1, forward strand.
GTTATTTTAATTTACAGAAAAGTAATAGGGTCAATAGAGATCTATAAGAAATCGGTACAGGTCTTTGGAATAAGCGTGGAGAATTATTATAGTTTGTAGGAATGAGGAGAGAATCAGAAATTTTCTTTAATTTATTTTTTTTAATCTAAAGTTCTCCAGGTGTGTATTACTTGTCTTGCAATGGAAGTGTATGCCTATTTAAAGTATTGCAATATAATCAAAAATTATGATTGGATTTTTCGTCGAATTTACAACTTCTGGATTCTCTGGGAAGACAAATTCACCATTTTCTATGTCTATAAGAGGGGGTGTTGGCTGTCCACTTTTGGAGAGTTGGAGTCATATAAAAATCCCCAAAACTCTAAATAAATAAAAAAAAATACGTAATACGAAGTTCCAATGGCTTTTATACTAAATTTGTATTTTAGAGGAGAATAAATAATAAACACTTCGTGCAAAGGATAAAAAACTTAAGCACAAATAAGTTAATAATGCAACATACAGCTGTTTCGAGGATGCGCTGTATCCCCTTTGTTAGTACTAGAAAACCAACAAACACAAAGTCAAAAAACGAAAGAGGCGTGAAATAGGAAAAACAGAAAGTTTATATACCCAAGACGTGGATTAGGGTATAATTCATGTCTTAATCCATGTCTTGGGTATATAAAATCCTATGTTTCTTCTATTGGAGCCTATTTTGTCTTTTTAACTTCGAGTTTATTGATTGTCTTGAGGTGACTAAGGTTGTCCAACGTATCCTCCAAACAGCTGTATGTTGGATGATAATCTGCTTTGTGCTTAAATACGTTGATCAAGTTTCTTATATTCTATAGGGTTTAGACTTACATGCATTAAAATCAATATTAAAATGCGAACATATGAGCTTTCCTTAGTAATTAAAAAAATTGGAGAAACATTCTAAAAAAAATAAGTTTGAAATAGGCGAAAGATCAGTCACTCATGTGTACAACTTAAATACCATATGCGAATATAGTGTTGTCAAAACTATTTCATTTTACTCTATAGACTACTTACCATTAGTCCGTCAATAATTATTTACCATAAGAAATATTTCTATAAAAATCTTAAATGTTTATTAATTATTATTCTAAATATTTCATTATTTTTAACACTTTACAACATAGTTGAAAAGTGTTTATGACTTTGTTCATTCATTCTGTCTGTCTGTCTGTCCGTTAGCACGATAACTAATAAATGTCCGTCTGTCTGTCCGTTAGCATGATAAATAACTTTATCAAAATAAAATTTTAGTATGTTGTTCAGGCGGTCTATGGGACCTATAGGAATATAATTGAATAATATCACCCAATTAGTTTTTATTGAACTCGGGTTGAAAATATGAAATACATTGAACCCTATGGGACCAAATGCTTCAAACACTTTTTAAGATAATTTAAAATTCACAAATTGCTTCAAAAGTTTTAGAAAATATTCAAATTATCCCACAAAATATATAAAAAAAAAATATTCAGCAAAAATATATTCAGTGGTTTTAAAATAAAAATTAAAATAATAATTACACCTTGTATATGAAGATACCACGTGACCATTATATAAAGAGATCACGTGACTCACTGCAAAATAAAATATGGCATCCATCTGGTGTCAAAATCGTGATTTTTAAAGTTCTTTTAATTCATATTTAGTGTTGTATCCGTCCTAAAACCGCTTTATTTTTGCTTAAATTCTGCGGATCTACATACTGAAACACGATAATTACAATATATTTGAGTTTAAATGATCATCCTGTGGAAACCGAAAAAGAAATAAAGCTTAACTTTATAATTAACATTAATTATTATTAATCATCTTATCTTAACATTGCCGTAAATTCTCATATTAGTGGACTTGTTAATGAAATCGTACATTGCTAGTTGTGACGCTATATAAAACTCTCAAATTATTTAACTTTCGTGTGAGACCTGTAAAGGAATTATTAATTATTATAATACTCATTGACTGCACCATTTAATCTTTAACAATAAAACATTTATTAACAACATAAATCTTAATTAAATTCAATTACACTGTTTAATTATATTATTTCAGCAGAGGGGAGATATGTGACCAAAACGGAAAATCCTAAATAGTGGTTATGACCAGATATCATTTTCAATGGGCACATACCTTCAAGTCTGTCTTGGACTTTGTCAGCATCTGTATTTAATGTCGTTCATTTACCGCATTAACTCTTGGTGTAATGCTCCGACATATAAATTCGTTGAACATATTGTACTGCTGTAACTCTGCACTCACACTTATTTCATTCTCTTAGTATATCAACTCATCGCTGTTGTATCTGCACAAGTCTTAATGTCGAAGTTATCTGTTCCAAGTCATGTTAGTATCTCTGTACAAGTGTCTTGTAATGTCGTTATCGGGTCACAGGCTGTGGTTCCCTGGGGGGGATAACTCCCCCTTTTCTTCCATTTGCGCATTGAGTTTGACGTAACAATCTTCTTTTTCCATTGGTTACCCCTTTAACCAATGGAACCATTCCACATCTCGTAAAGGCCAGCTCGGCCCCCTCTGTCATGGCACCCCTAAATGTATGGTCTTCTGACCTTTAGGTTCACGGAGTTATAAAACACAGTGCCATCCAGACTACAAGTATTGCTTGTCGTACTGAACACAATAAATTACACATAAAAGTGTCTCATCGAATGTGAGATCTATTTCTGGTCTCACACATCCAACTCTGATTATTTCTACAACAAAGCCTACTTTTCACTTTTGGAGAATGTAAATACCAAAAGATGTAGAATAAGTTGTATAAGAATTGCTGCATTTCCTTAACGCAAAATTATTTAGCTCATGGAATCTACAATATAGCTGATATGAATAAAATATTCATTGATTTTTGGATGAAGTTTTACGCATAGAGTTTAATTACTTGTAACTCCATGGTCTTAAGTTTTTACATAAAATAAATTATTATAGCATTGTTATGAATGAAATGAATGGAAAAAAGTTATGACTGAAATGCTGCTTTTATAGAGAGAGCCAAGCGTGTTATATTTTAATAGCGTTATTTCAATAAATTTCATTTGTTTTCGATGAAGTTTTCAAACATAATAAATCATTGTAGTATTATGATAATTTTAAAAATATTACTGAGGAATGTATTGCATTTTAGAGATGTTTAAACCAGGCAATTTATATTTCAATGCCGTCATTTGAATGGAGCTCATTTTTTTCGATAAAATTTAAATTTTCAAATATAATAAATTAATGTAGTATTGTGATAATTTTTAAAATATTACTGTGGAATGTACCACATTATAGAGATGTTTAAATAAAATTGCATTGAAGTTGGAAAATGTTTCATAATCAATGCTTTATGCATGATTGATCTGTCTTGTTTTTTTATCTAATTCCATTTTTTAAAGTATATCCATGCATAATATTTCATAGCGGTATGATAATTCTTTCTCGAGATATTGTGTTCAAATATCATAAAAATTACACTCAGAACAGACGAGACCCTATTTTCAAAAGTGTTCAAAATATGTTTCAAAAAGTCTCAAAATGAGATTTTCTGGGAGTATACCAATATCGAATATGTTTCTGAAAGCAACACTCTATAAAATAATATAAGAATATAAAAATATCATTTCAAAACAGCAGAATCGATATTCCTCGAAATATTACTCGCACGTTTCAAATTAGTTCGCGAAAATTCCCATGAATTTGGTCATTTTTCCCTTCCGCCTTACCCAATTTTGGTCATTTTTCCCATCCGCTGCATCAGTACCGCAAATTTATTCCAAAGGATGATTCACGCGCAGAATTTCATTCATTTATCTTTCCCTGTGAGTCTGCACAGGTTCCAATCAGGGGACCGTTTCACATCATTACGGAATCTCCCACTGACCCCTCCCGTAACAGAACTTCGTTGGGGACCCATGTGGAGTTCTCACCCCATAGGATGAGTCGCACCGATCCCTGAGAATCGAATGGTGGAAAAACCATTTCAATTCGAAACATCACGTGCAGGAATAACGACATTGTCTGCAGAAAGATATGCGAAAGAATTGGACTAACAAAAATGTTTTGATTCATGTTACACATGCTATCCCTCTAAAATGCCCGATACAGAAGTTGCCATGTGCAAATATTCGTTTAATTGTAAATTTTTGTTGTTCATAACTAAGTTCGGAGTCTTCATTCAGTATTTCTGTACTTTTGAAATATGGAAATTGCGTTATTTGCGGAAGGTATGGCCAATATATAAATTGGCTAATTCTGCTGAGGTTGTTGAAATTAAGATGCAAATTCTGTCTGTTAACGTAAAAAATAGAGTCTCCGCAAGCAACGGATTTTGGTTTTGTGATTTGGGAGGGGGGGGGGGGAGTACCGACTATCGTGCTGATGTACATGGATTACTTGAATTGTCAATGTTATTTATAAGAATCAAATTTATTTATTTCGTTATTTGATATAGCTACCTTATTTTAACTCCCGAGCAACATCAGGTACGCTTTCTAGTCTATAATAAAGAAGGATGTATGTGTGTGTGTGTGTGTGTGTCTATCTGATTGTGTCGTGTGCAGCAAAATATAAACGTCATATAGTGATGAAATTATGAGAAGGTCACGATAGAGTGGGCAGAGTTAATCACATTCGTTTTTAGTTATTAAATTTTAAATTATTTTGAGTGATCAGTCAGTCATACAAATCAGTTCTTTGGTGATCGAAAACATATTATTGCAGGGATTCCATCTTAAGACCATCGGGGCGAATAATTTATTGTATTTTAAACAAGTGTTCAATAGAATTCGTACTAGAAATAGCCGTCAACTTATGCTTCTTTGAACATTACACATTACTCAAAACTTCTGTTTCAGAAGTCAAAAGTTCATTAATTATGATTTTTAGAAAGTATCTGTGTATCGCTAAAAAATCCAACTTTACTTAATAACGAGATTTCTTAAGAAGAAAAACTAGCCTTCCCAGCTCTTGTGCAGGGAGCCTCTACAACCTCTACAACTTCATGTTTCGCAGTGTGTTTTTACAATTATGGTACGTTTGCAAAGGTGGAAGTTTGGCTTCCAAAAGTTAAACACGGACAGTAAAATCAACAAAAATGGATAAGTAAAGTTTTAAGGGGACTCAGTACCCTTCATTTGGCGAAAAATGACGAAAATACCGATTTTCAAATTTTTTGCTTAAAATATACCTTGACATCCCTAGTATATCCTGACAAAGTTTCGTGAAGATCCGAGAACTATAAATATATTAAAAAGGCTTTTGACTACAACTGTGTCCCTTTAAATACCACGTCTACTTCACTGTTTACGCTCTGTTTACATCGCATCTGCAACTGAATACTCCCTGTTTTACAAAATATTTCTACCAGGAAGAAGATGAAAGTGCTTAATCGTAATTTTAATTGATAAAGAAACGTTGTTTACTTTTTCCGATCTGCTTTCGTTCGTTATTATTGTGCATAAACTGTGGAACTCAAAATGCAAACGAAAGCTTGCACAGTGTGACGTGGGCAAAATGTCCTAAAGAAACATTTGTACATAAAAAACGTGTAAAACTCTGTGTAATGGAAGCTGTGTGTGAATATAATAAAGGTACACTGTGCTGCATAAAAGAAGCACAGAATGTCTTAGGTGTACCTTTAGGAAAGTGCTCCATGAATCTCGGTGTTGCGCTCGATTTTCGAAAAAAAATGTTTCGACAAAAACGACGAAGTGCAAAATATCAACTTGCACGTAAACTGGTTAAAAAAGCAATTTTAAAAAGAGACATATTAGTTAAGAAAAGGAAGGTGTAACATACAGTGCAGGGTATTTTTAAAAGAAAGTTAAGAAATAATGGTAGTTATGCAGAAATGATATGCATAAGATTACGAAATATTGTGTGTTTCTATGATATGAATATATTTTCAAATCTTGTATTTCTTTTATAATATAAACATCATCATATTTATAGTTAAGCTATATCCTAATGAAATGAGTCAAATGTATTTCATGGTAAAAAAATAATAATGGCTTTGGTAAAATCAATTTTTATTTATATTTTTTCTCGATTTTCTTTTCAATGTGTGACAACTAAGGTTTCGTCTAATGGTCACTTATATAAAATAAATATAGTTAAATTCAATGAAACATCTACAGTTTTAAAGGTAAGTGAATAATAAATAATTTAAAATAACATTTAAAGTAATTTAAAATGGATTTGGAATAATTTTTCAAAGTGAAAACCTTTAAAGTGTTTTTTCTCAGTTCGTGTTTTTTCAGTATATCAATATGTTCAAAATGCTAAAACTTAAATATATATTTCTCAATTGACTTGATTTTTTTTCTGGATGTTCATTATAGTGCATTTTATGAAACTAAGGATCGGATTTGCAATAAAATCAAAAGTTTTTTTTAAAAAAATAGATATGTACAAAAAACTCAATTTTTTGTTGAATTTTTACATATGTATCAACATTTTATTTTTTTTCTCCTGAACTAATTAACTTTTTAAAAATCCGATCCTTAAAGTTATAGAAGACACTTCAAAGAACCTTATAAAAAAAAAAGGGTTGCAAAAAGTTAGAAATTATAGGAGAAGATAGGTTTTTTAAATTATTTAAATTTTTAAAAAAAAATTAAATTTTTCAAATTGTATCAGTAGAATTGTCTTTTTTCTTGATAAAATAATTTTCCTTAATAAAATCATTTAATAATATGCAAAAAGAGTATTGTAAAGTGCTTAAACAAAAAAAATTGTTCAAAGGGTACCGAGTCCCCTTAATTAACTCAAAATTGCGCATAGATGTAGAAAATGTGTTTATGCATTAAAGAAAACAAGAATTGTGTACAAAGATGAAAAATAATATTTACTTTTCGTAAGTTGTATGATGGCGTCACATTTGGGTCATTAACAAAATTATGTTTAAAGGCAAGCAAACCAAACAAAACTTACATTAATATGGTATGTGACCACCCCGAATCTTCACACAAATTTTACAATAATTTTCCATGCTTTCAATGAGGTGATCAACCATCGCAGATACGAGCAATGGCCATTCCTCCAATAGGGCAGTTTCTAACTCTTTGAGACTGGCTGGAGGAAGTAAACGTGCAGAGGCAGCAAGCACTCCCACGGGTATCCCAACGATTTTTTAATGGGATTAAGGGAGGAGGAATATGCCGACCACTCCATACGAGAAATGCCATCACTTTTCGGGTATTCGTCAACAATGTTAGCTCGATAAGGACGGGCATTATCGACCATAAGAAGGAAATCAGGACCAACTACTGCAGTGTAGAGTCTGGCAGTGGGGTCTAGGACTTCATCCCGATACAGTTCAACCATCACAGAACCGCCTTTAAAGATGTGCAGCTCTGTGCGACATCCCATTGAAATTCTAACCCACACCATGATGCTACCACCTCAGAATGCGTGATGCTCGATGACGTGCTTGGCCTGATTGCGTGTGCCTCATTCTCCCAAAACCCTTATACGCTTATCATCTGATTCCAGGGCAAATCTGGACTCGTCCGTGAACAGGAAGTTGCACCAATCTGAGACAGTCCAATTGACATGTCGACGACAATACTTTAATCTTGTCCCACTGGCTTGGACGGTTAGTGTAACATAAAAACGGGTTACCCGGGTGTACAATCCTTTCACATGGAGCCTTCAGCGCACAGTACTGGCAAAATTTGTCTTACCAAATGCCGCTGCAACCATGTATGTAACAGTTGTGGAGGTCGCTAGTCGATTCCGCTTGGCTACTATAGCAATATACCGATCATCAGAGAAGGTGGTAACCCTTGGACAACCAGGCACAGGTCTTCGGACAACTGTTTGGCTTGTTTGGAATTGCTTCCATAATCGAAAAATTACCGAATGATCAACGCCAAAGAAAATTGCGACATCTTTGATTGGCTGTTCTGCTTCAATGCGTCAGACAGCATTCGTCTTCTTACAGGCATAGAAACATGAATATCATTAAAAATAATTCTACAAAAGTTATAAACATTTCGTATCAGCATTTAAATGCACCTCCTCAAACCCTTCAGAATGTTGGCGTCTTCCACGACTAACTAATTAGCATGTATCGGGATAGTCAATCGTGATTGGCTGTAACGTACGATATTTGCATATTGCCATCTATATTCGCAGCGATTTTCAGCCACTCAAATTCAAATACGTTTTCGAGAAATTAAAATTTGCATTGCGTGCTTAATATTTGGAAGTCAGTATACATTATAATTATTTGGTTGAAATCCATACTTTGTAGTACTTTCAAACGATGAACATAATTTGTAATAATCAATTTTAATTCAAAAAGTTGTGATTTCGAATTAATTATAATTTAAACTAACAAGTATACTGATTAATTATAACATTTAAAAACATGATTCTCCCAGAATGCACCGATTTAATCGACAAAATCTATATTTCTTAAATAACAATAAATTTCGAAAAAATTATTATAATTTCACATAAAAATTATGTGAACAGTATGAATTGAAATCCATGAACATTAGACCATTAACAGTACGAATTAAAATCAAAATTATGCTATATGATGTAAAAACCGAGTATAATTCCAATGAAATACGACCAGAAACGAGGCTTTGAAATGACGATTATCATATGTTCTCGACTTGTAACAATAAATAGTGGGGTTTGGGGACGTTGTAATCACACATGCGTTTGACAGTTCCTGGAAAGGTGACTAATGTCAGACGAATTAATCTGTGGCATCTGTAAACTCCTCTATAACGGGGTTTATATATAATTTCTTATAAACATGTATTTTAAATACGCTTAGTATTTAAAATACGCTATGTAGTATAACATAACGTTATACTACATAGCGCTGATTCGTGATAACACGGATTTTAAATCGCATAACATTTTTAAAAGATATTAAATACATCTGTAGTGGCTTTAGTTAGGTGGTGCCGAAATGTTTTTTTTTTGTGAATAACATATTTCTTTATGGGTGGTATGTTTTCTATGGATATTTTAAAATATTAAAACATCAAAATCAGAAACACTTTTTCAAAACAGTTTAAAACATTGAAATGTAAAATATCAAAATTATCACCTCTACTTCTACAATCATCACAGCTGTTAATTTAAGCTTTGATTTCTGTCGGATTCTCCATTTAATAAATAAAACAAATAATGAAATTCACACTGACCTGAGCAATTTCACAATCTAAATTAGAGGGTAGATGCATACATGACTTTGAAGACTTTGAGGCAATTTCTGTTAAATATTACCAACTTGTTGACCATAGCAAATTTCCAGAAATAGCTGGAAATGAAGTAATAATATATGTAAATAACAAGAATATACAGAATTTGTCTACACGGTAACCAGTGAATAGCTGCCAATATATATATATATATATATATATATATATATATATATATATAATTCCGAAAAGGATAATGGAAATATGAATCGAATGTACCAAAAAATGACAGGGTGTGTGTCAGCCCCCTCACACCGGTATCCTCTTTCTTGTGCTGCTAAGCGACTTCAAAGTATGATTGACATTTTACCTTAATAATTCCTGTATTCACGGCACGGTTATGTATATATATATATATATATATATATATATATATATATATATATATATATATAAATATATATATATATATATATATATATATATATATATATATATATATATATATATACAGGGTGTCCCAAAATGATTGAAACGCGCTTGGATTCTTTACCTGTTGAAGATAAGTGGGCAATAAAACTACGTTGATAAAATAGTCCTCCCATTAATTTTCAAAAAGTTACACTTTTTAACATTTTACAACAAAGTTGAAAAGTGTTTATGTCTTTGTTCATTCTGTCTGTCTGTCTGTCTGTCTGTCTGTCTGTCTGCCGTTAGCACGATAACTGCCGTAAAATTACATAATCAGAATGAAATTTTAGTATATTGTTCAGACGGTCTGTAGGACCTATGGGAATAAAAATGAATAATATCACCCAATTAGTTTTGGATTGCACCCGGGTTGAAAAAATGAAATGCATTGAGCCCTACGGGACCTAATTTTTCAAATATTTTTTAAGCCGATTTCAAATTCACAAATTGCTTCGAAAATTTTAGGTAATATACAAATTGTTCCATAAAATATATAAAAAAAATTCAGCGAAATATATTCAGTAGTTTTTTAAATAAAAATTAAAGTAATAATAACATCTCTTATATGAAGCGATCACGTGACCATGATATGAAAAGTTCACGTGACCTACTTCAAAATGATATATGGCATCCATCTTGTCTCAAAATCGTTATTTTTTAAGTTCTTTTTAATTCATATTAAGTGTTGTATCCGTCCTAAAACCACTTAATGTTTGCTTAAATTCTGTGCATCTACATACTGAAACAACGCAATTACAATATATTTGAGTTTAAATGCTCATCCAAATTTGATTATTTCTAGAACGAAGCCTATTTTTTACCTATGTAGCATGTAAACAGCAAAATATGTAGAATAAGTTGTATTAAATTGCTGTATTTCTTTAACACAAAATCATTTAGTTCATGGAATCTGCATAGCTGATATGAATGAAATATTCATTGATGTTACAAAGAGAAGTACGATTTTTTTGGATGAAGTTTTACGCATAGAGTTTAATTACTTCTAGTTCCAAGATCTTAATTTTTAAATAAAATAAATTATTATAGTATTGTGATGAATGACATGAATGGGAAATAATTTATGAATGAAATGCTGCTTTTATAGAGAGAGCCAGGCGTGTTATTTTTTCCTATGACGTCATTTGAATGAATTTCAGTTGTTTTCGATGAAGTTTTCAAATATAATAAATTATCGTAGTATTATGATAATTGCAAAATTATTACCGAGGAATGTATCACATTTTACAGATGTTTAAACAAGGCAATTTATATTTCAATGCCGTCATTTGAATGAAGTTAATTTTTTTCGATGAAGTTTTAAGTTTTCAAATATAATAAATTAATGTAGTATTGTGTTAAGTTTTAAAATATTACCAAGGAATGTATTGCATTTTAGACATGTTTAAATAAAATTACATTGAAGTTGGAAAGTGTTTCATATTCAATGCTTTAAGCATAATTGATCTTTCTTGTTAAATTTTAATACGATACCCTTAGACAAATTTCGTCAATCAGAAAATTTTTATTTTTAATGCAACAAGATCATTAAAAACAAGAAAGATCGATCATGCTTAAAGCATTGATTATAAAACACTTTCCAACTTCAAAGCAATTTTATTTAAACATCTCTAAAATGCAATACATTCCTCGGTAATAGTTTAAAACTTATCACAATACTACAGTAATTTATTTATTATATTTGAAATCTTAAACCTTCATCGAATAAAATGAACTTCATTCAAATGACGGCATTGAAATATAAATTGCCTGGTTTAAACATCTCTAAGATGCGATACATTCCTCGGTAATAGTTTAAAACTTATCACAATACTACAGTAATTTATTTATTATATTTGAAATCTTAAACCTTCATCGAATAAAATGAACTTCATTCAAATGACGGCATTGAAATATAAATTGCCTGGTTTAAACATCTCTAAGATGCGATACATTCCTCGGTAGTATTTTTAAAATTATCATAATACTACGATAATTTATTATATTTGAAAACTTCATCGAAAACAACAAAAATTCATTCAAATAACGTCATATAAAATATAGCACGCCTGGCTCTCTCTACAAAAGCAGCATTTCATTCATAAACTTTTCCTCATGCATTTCATTCATCACAATACTATAATAATTTATTTTATTTAAAATTTAAGAACATGGAGCTACAAGTAATTAAACTGTATGCTTAAAACTTCATCGAAAAAAATCATCCTTCTCTCTGTAAAATCAATGAATATTTCATTCATATCAGCAATGCAGATTCCATGAGCTAAATAATTTTGCGTTAAAGAAATACTGCACTTCTAATACAACTCATTCTACATATTTTGCTGTTTACATTTTACATAAGTGAAAAATAGGCTTCGTTGTAGAAATAAACGAATTTGGATGATCATTTAAACTCAAATATATTGTAATTGCGTTGTTTCAGTATGTAGATGCACCGAATTTAAGCAAAAATAAAGCGGTTTTAAGACGGATACAACACTCAATCTGAATTAAAAAGGACTTTAAAAATCAAGATTTTGAGACAAGATGGATGCCATATTTCATTTTGAAGTTGGTCACGTGATCTTTTCATATCATAGTCAAGTGATCGCTTCACATAAGAGGTATAATTAATATTTTAATTTTTATTTAAAAAACTTCTGAATATATTTTGCTGAATTTTCTTTTATATATTTCATGGAACAATTTGAATATTACTTAAAATTTTCGAAGTAATTTTTGAATTTTAAATCCGCTGAAAAATGTTTGAAAAATTAGGTCCCATAGGGTTCAATGTATTTCATTTTTTCAATCCGGGTTCAATCCGAAACTGATTGGGTGATATTATTCATTTATATTCCCATAGGTTCTAGAGACCGTCTGAACAACATACTAAAATTTCATTTTGTTTAAGTCATTTGTACGGCAGTTATCGTGCTAATGGACAGACAGACAGGCAGACAGAATGAAGAAAGTCATAAACACTTTTCAACTTTGTTGTAAAGTGTTAAAAATCGCATATCTCTTTCTTTAAAAGTAGCTGAATTATGAAAAAGGAAAAAATCTGACTCATGCCACTTTTCTGTACCATGTGAAAGGCTGGTTCATCAGTGAATGTACGGATCATTAACAAATTGACGATGGCAAATATTTATATCAAAAATACGTTAATATGTGTTAAAAGTTTTTATTGGCATGTCTTAATTTGAAAAGTACTTAAGAATCTGTGATTAGAACGTGAGACTACTTGGAATTCGCAAAATGTCTCCTATGTATTATCATCTAGTTTTTCTTTTTCGCGATATGTCACAAATTTACATTTCTAATTTGATATATGATCCCCATTCACAATGTTCAATTAAATATAACTCGTTCAATTTTAATGATACAGATATGCGGCTGCGGTTTTTTTTTTAATGATCTGGTTGCATTAAAAAAAATCTGATGTGCGCAACACATGACTTTCCTTATATAACGTAATGAATTTACCACTTTTACAGTAAAATAAATAGGTTTTTCTTATAGTAGATACTAATATTCTTTCCAAGATATTGAATTTTCGACAATTAGTCGTCATTTCATTGATTTAGCGTCATTTTTATCCATTTGGCGAGATTTTCGTTAATATGTCAACATTTCAAAAAGTCGCCAAGTTGGCGACATTCCGCCAAAATTCGTCGCCAAAATCTCGCCAATCATAATGGACAAAGAAATAAGTTATTCTTACAGCAGATAAATGAATATTGGCGTTCAAATACAAAAGTATTACTCAAAGTATCTTTTTTCATGAATGGAACGAGCTAGATTCACGAGAATGATGTCATCCAATATATCGCATGGTATTACTGAAAAGTGAACATGTCTCTCAAGAGGAAATATTTTTCTTTTATTTTATATGACTTTCTGATAATTATTTTGAAAAATGTGCAATATCTCGAGAACGGTTCATGTTAGCGTTTTAAAATTTATGCCAATAGTTTTCTAATGAAAAATTACATAAGAAATGTCTATATGCGTTACTTTATTAGTGGTTTTGATTTTTTGATTATTTTTTCCAAATTTCATTTGAAAATTTAGGGGTGTTCTTAACATTCGATTGTGTATAAAATCAATAGGCATTCAGTGTTTACGGATTGTGATTTTTGTACCAAATTTGGATCGAATCGGTCCATTCGTTTGTCAGTTATCGTCTTGACAGGCTCTCACACACAGACACACACATACTTTCACACACACACACACACACAGACATCACTTCAAAAATGTTTGATTCGTGATCAGGGATGCTTGAAACGTGCTCTCCCGTCGAAAACTCCATTTCGAATTTTCGACCCCGTCACAATACTTTCCTTATACATTATATATATATAAGGAAAGTAATAGGATTTTCTTAGAGTAGATACTAATATTCTTTCCAAGATATTGAATTTTCGACAATTAGTCGTCATTTTCATTGATTTAGCATCATTTTTATCCATTTGGCGAGATTTTCATTAATTTGGCAACATTTCAAAAAAGTCGCCAAGTTGGCGACATTCCGCCAAATTCGTCGCCGAAATCTCGCCAAGAGTTATGCTCTAAGAAAAAAGTTATTCTTACAGCAGATAAATGACTATTGGCGTTCTAATACAAAAGTATTATTCAAAGTATATTTTTTCATGAATGGAACGAGCTAGATCCACGAGAATGATGTCACTCAATTTATCGCATGGTATTACATATGAAAAGTGAACATGTTTCTCAATAGGAATTTTTTTTTTTTTATGTGACTTTTTCATAATTTTTTTGAAAAATGTACAATATTTCGAGAACGGTTCATGTTAGCGTTCTAAAATTTATGCCAATGGTTTTCTAATGAAAAATTACATAAGAAATATCTATTTGCGTAACTTTATTAGCGGTTTTGATTTTTTAACGATTTTTTCAAAATTTCATTCGAAAATTTAGGGGGGTTCTGAGCATTCGATCTCGTATAAAAACAATAGGCTTCCAGTGTTTACGGATTGTGATTTTTGTACCAAATTTGGTTCGAATCGGTCCATTCGTTCGTCAGTTATCGTCTCCACAGGCTCACTGACACACACACATACTTTCACACACACACATACACACACACATACACACACACAGACATCACTTCAAAAATGTTTGATTCGTGATCAGGGATGCTTGAAACGTGCTCTCCCGTCGAAAACTCGAATTCGAATTTTCGACCCCGTCACAATACTTTCCTTATACAGTATGTATATAAGGAAAGTAAAAATCTGATGTGGGCAACACTTGACTTTCCTAATATAATGTAATGAATTTACTACTTTTACAGTAAAGTAAATAGGTTTTTCTTATAGTAGATACTAATATTATTTCCAAGATATTGAATTTTCGACAATTAGTCGCCATTTTCTTTGATTTAGCGTCATTTTTATCCATTTGGCGGGATTTTCGCTAATTTGGCAACATTTCAAAAAGTCGCCAAGTTGGCGACATTCCGCCAAATTCGTCGCCAAAATCTCGCCAAGCGTTATGGACGAAGAAATAAGTTATTCTTACAGCAGATAAATGACTATTGGCGTTCAAATATTAAAGTATTACTCAAAGTACCTTTTTCATGTATGGAACGAGCTAGATCCGCGAGTATAATACCATCCAATTTATCGCATGGTATTACATATGAAAAGTGAACATGTTTCTCCATAGGAAATATTTTTTTTATTATATATGACTTTTTGATAATTTTTATGAAAAATGTGCAATATCTCGAGAACGGTTCATGTTAGCGTTCTAAAATTTACGTCAATCGTTTTCTAATGAAAAATTACATAAGAAATGCCTATTTGCGTAACTTTATTTGTGGTTTTGATTTTTTGACGATTTTTTCAAAATGTCATTCGAAAATTTAGGGGGGTGTCGAGCATTCGATTGCATATAAAAACAATAGGCTTCCAGTGTTTACGGATTGTGATTTTTGTACCAAATTTGGTTTAAATCGGTCCATTCGTTCGTCAGTTATCGTCTCCACAGACTCACTGACACACCCACACACACACACATACTTTCACACACACACACACACAGACACACACACATACTTTCACACACACACACACACACACACACACACAGACATCATTTCAAAAATGTTTGATTCGTGATCAGGGATGCTTGAAGCGTGCTCTCCCGTCGAAAACTCGAATTCGAATTTGCGACCCCGTCACAATACTTTCCTTATACGTTATGTATATAAGGAAAGTAATAAAAATTTTTTGATTGACTAAATTTGTCTAAGGGGGACGTATAAAAATTTAAAAGGTGTAACATTTTGGAAATTAATGGGAGGACTATTTCATTAACGTAGTCTTATATCTTATCTTACTTTCAACCTTTTAGCAATTTTCGTTGCCCAATTATCTCCAACAGGTAAAGAATTAAAGCGCGTTTCAAACTTTTGGGGACACCCTTTATATGGATGTCCACGATAATAATTTATGGGTACACCATGATATGGATAGTTTCTCAAAAAGCAATATAAATCTTAAAACTCAGATTCTGTGAAAATATTGTTACCAATTTAAATTTCAAACTTTTATCTGCTACTTTCCAACAAGCACCCTGTATATTTGAAATATATTCTAAGACGTTGTACCTTACTTGGTCTTTAATTATTATCTATCATTTTTAAACGATATATAATGTGTTAATATTTAAACTAAATGTGTTAATATTTAAACTAAATTCATTGTTAATGCAAAATTTTGGAGACTGTAATAATTTAATTGCCAAAAGTTCATTTGTTATATAGATCTTATTTTCCATGAAAAAAGCAACAGTTTCACCAAATTGAACTTTTATTATATTAAATTACCATCGGTACATTCAAGAAGCATCACCAAATTCTGTTAGTTAACCATAATTGATGTATAACGGTTGAAAATATGTGCAATATTTAATCTTTGAAAGCTTACACATTATAACATACAGAAATTAGGAAAGTAATCTTTGAAAATCGTACAGTATTCTAACAACAATCATCTTTCGATTTATTATATAAATAAGAACTAGTGATGTATCTTTACTAACAATAAAAGAGGAAATAAAGATTATTAATAAGCACACACTACAAAATCTCTGTTTCACGATAGCCTAAATTTCAATGTATTTTAAATTATTGACTTTGAAATATATTTGTTACCTTATACAACGGAACGTGGCTATTAATTTGTTTTAATTAAAGCGCAAATCTTAAGAAGTACTTCAAAACGTGAATAAACATTTTTGCTGCGAAAGTAAGTGTTCTATATATTTAGCGTAATATTACCATATCTTCCAGAAGTTCCAAAAATCACATCATCATTTTCAGCAGCGGTACAAGAGGAATTTTTTGGATCAAATATGTTACCTTTTACATATGGCTCACGAGAAATATCTCTGAAATGTTTTAGAGCATTAGCTCGAAGGATTAGAAAGATACGACGACCATGAATCTTAAAGAAAACTTCAGCAGCGTATTTAAGCACACATAAGGCAAAATGCAGCATACATGCAGCATGCCCTTCATCAGTGCAAGATAAACAACGAAGTCAACAAGAAAGATCAATCATGCATAAAGCATTCATTATGAAACACTTTTCAACTTCAACGCAATTTTATTTAAACATCTCTAAAATGCGATACTTTCCTCCGTAATATTTTTAAAATTATCACAATACTACATTAATTTATTATATTTGAAAACTTAAAACGTCATCGAAAAAATGAACGTCATTCAAATGACGGCATTGAAAAATAAATTGCCTGGTTTAAACATCTCTAAAATGCCATACATTCCTCGGCAATATTTTTTAAATTATCATAATACTACAATAATTTATTATATTTGAAAACTTCATCGAAAACAAATGGACTTTATTCAAATGACGTCATCGAAATATAAATCGTCTCTATATAAAAGCAGCATTTCATTCATAAACTTTTTCCATTCCTGTCGTTCATCACAATACTATAATAATTTATTTTTTTTTTAAATTTAAAAACATTGAGGTACAAGTAATTTAACTCTATGCTTAAAACTTCATTGAAAAAATCATTTGCTTCTCTGTCTAAAATCAATGAATATTTATTCATATCAGCTATATTGCAGACTCAGTGAGCTAAATGATTTTACGTTAAATAAATGCAGCAATTCTTATACAACTCATTCTGCATCTTTTGGTGTTTACATTCTCCATATGCAAAAATTAGGCTTCGTTGTAGAACTAATCAAAGTTTGATGATCATTTAAACTGAAATATATTGTAATTGCGTTGTTTCAGTTTGTAGATGCACAGAATTTAAGCAAAAATAAAGCGGTTTTAGGACGGATACAGCACTAAATATAAATTAAAAAGAACATTAATAATCAAGATGTTGACACAAGATTGATGCCATATTTTATTTTGGAGTGGGTCGTCAAGTGGGTCGACGGATCTTCATATAATGATCACGTGATCTCTTCATATAAAGGCTGTAATTATTATTTTAATTCTTATTTAAACAATCATGGAATATATTTTGCTGAAATTTTTTTATATATTTTATGTGATAATTTGAATATTTTCTGAAATTTTCGAAGCAATTTGTGAATTTTAAATCCGCTTAAAAAATGTTTGAAAAATTAGGCCCCATAGGGTTCAATGTATTTCATTTTTTCAACCCGGGTTCAATCCAAAAATAATTGAGTGATATTTTTCATTTATATTCCCACAGGTCCCAGAAACCGTCTGAACAACATACTAAAATTTCATTTTGATTAAGTCATTTTATGGCAGTTATCGTGCTAAAGGACAGACAGACTGAGTGAAGAAAGTCATAAACACTTTTCAACAAGTGTTAAAAAAAGACGAAATTCGGGTTTGTTGGTCTTCGTGCACTGATAAACGGGATCTAGCGTATCCTCGAAATAACTGTGTGCTGCATTTAGCCTTATTTATGCTTAAATATGTTGCTCAAGTTTCCCTTATCCTTTGCACAAAGTGTTTTTGCTTATTGATCATGAAGCTTGTTCATAAAAACTACTTTTTTTAATTACCAGGGATAAGTATTCCACTAATATTTCCTACCCCTTCTCGGTCCCTTAGAGAACGGAATACATTCAAAATGTTTACTTATGACTCACGGGAAACATCTCAGAAAAAATCAAATTCTTAAATTGAAAGATAGGTGGTTAGAGAGATACGACGATCATGAAGCCTAGTCATATCATCCCACTCCTTCTCACCCCCTAATGATTACAGAAATATCCTTCCTTACAACTTATCCTATGATGAACATCCTTGAATATATTTTCATGTTTCTACTTTGAGAGGTTTGCCAAATACGGTGTTTATACACCTCGTTTATTCTAATCCACGCCTTTCTCCCAAAATGTTTAGAAAACCCATTTCTATGTATTTCTCTGTTTCCCATGAGAGAGATAGATGCTTGTAAAATTCCAGGTTCATAGCTCAGGGAGTTGCCGAGATACGACGATCTTGACCTTTATATCCTTTTACTCACTTTTCACCTCCAATGGAGTGAGCTAATAAAAATATCCTTTGTTAATGTGTTTCATGATGAACTCTCCTGTAAAAAGTCAGGTCCCTCGGTTTATTTAGGATATATGGTGATGAGTTGTCAATTCAGTGAGGGAGGGCTTTGCCTTCCTATATACAGGGCAACCAGGAAAATGCTTAAACAAAAGCACCACAATAACTTTGTAAGTAAAGGTCCATAACTTCACCCATGATGTCTATCTACAGGGTGTACCAAAATGATTGAAACGCGCTTTAATTCTTTATCTGTTGGAGATAAGTGGTCAATGTAAATTGCAAAAATCTTGAAAGTAAGGAAGGAAATAAGACTCCGTTAATGAAATAGTCCTCCCATTCATTTTCAAAAAGTTGCACTTTTTAAATTTTTATAGGGCCCCCCCTTTGACAAATTGGGTCAATCAGAAAATTTGTATTTTTAATACAACAAGATTATTAAAAAACCCCGCATATCTGTATCTTTAGAATTGAGCGAGATATATTTAATTGGAAATTGAACATTGTGAATGGGGACCATATATCAAATTAAAAGTGAAAATTTGTGACATATCACAAAAAAGATAAAACTGGATGATAATACATGGGATACCCACCCACGTAGTGAGTATCACTGTTTTATATCATCTCTGTCTGTGTAATGCCTTATTTAGATGTAAAAAATGTTGACACATATTAATGTATTTTTAATCTAAACAATTTCCATCGTCAATTTGTTTATGATCCCTATTTTCACTGATGAAACAGTCTTTCACATGGTACGGAAAAGTGGCATAAGTCAGATTTTTTCCTTTATCATAATTCAGTTGATTTAAAAAATACAGATAAGCGGTTTTTTTAATGATCTTGCTGCATTAAAAATAAAAATTTTCCGATTGACAAAATTTGTCTAAGGGGGTCGTATAAAAATTTAAAAAGTGTCACTTTTTGAAAATTAATGGTAGGACTATTTTATTAAAGCAGTCTTATTTCCTACCGTATTTTCAACATTTATTCAATTTACATTGCTCACTTATCGCCAGTTAAGGAATTAAAGCGCGTTTCAATCTTTCTGGGACATCCTGTATAGTAAAGTGACCACATGCACGATTGAAACAAAGTGGTTGCAGTGCAGATAGTATTGGGGAATTTAAAAAAGTTAGGATCACGAACTCGCCAACACAGCGAGGTAGACGAAAAAAGACAATTACAAAGTTGTAGATGTAGAGAATTATCTATTAAGTAGTACTCTAATCTAAAACTTTTATTGAAGGCATTTATAACACACAATGGGGTTAATGACGAATGGCTCTCATATTCAGGAATGCAACAATAAACAACACTTGCATGCACCGCTTGTTTAAAGTGAACTCCGTCAGTAACTTTGCACCTTTGAATTCCAGAAAGAATATGACCGGACACTTTAAGGAGAGTTGCAGGTGTTATCGTGTTACTGTACCTAATGATACAACATTTTGATGTGTATTTATTGCGTTCATACATTTCGTGCGTTTCTGATATCGATTCCTGCTCATTGTATAAACCTCTAAAACTCTGTATTTGACATTCTTCGTTATATTAATTTTTAAATCATCTTCTAGCGGCAATACAATTAATTTCATTTGATTGGGGATGGTCACTTTACTATAGATATACTTAACGTATACACCCATGTACCTTTTCTTACAAAGTTATTATGGTTCTTGAGGTCGTTCCTAGGAATCCTATATATAGATAGGTGTTGCGCCTACGAACTCCAGGCGAGCTACTCTAGGTGACTCTAAAGTGGACTGTATAAACTCTCAGCTGAAAACTTAACTTTTATTTACAGCATTTTTACAGAGTGACGGAAAGGCCGTCGTACATACATTCATCCATGACTTATTACATCTCAAGAACTTATAATGCTTCCGGCGCTTGCGCATTGAATACTGTCAGTCGCTACGCCATCTAGCGATGTACGGGTTACGTAACAATAGGTTCATATGTGAATGTTTATACTTTTTAACTGTAAACGATATGTGTGCTAAAATAAAACATAGAAATTCAACTTATTGTAACAGTCTCTTCTGGATTCATTGCATTTCTATTTCATGCTAATCCACGAGATTCTGAACCCAAGTGATGCGGGATAACAGTATTCTGCTGTGTTTTGCTTTCAACGATATAGAATGTATGATTTTCGATTAATCACGTCCCCTATCGATACTTTAGAAAAATTCTCCCACTATTCTTGATGTTCGATGTTAATAGTAATGAAACTCATAGTGGCATAAAACTCCAGGACTGAATATGTGATTTTTGAGTGGCTTCAATCTTGACGTAGACGTTTTACTAATGATAGAAATACAACTACAGAGGTAAATTGTAAGGTCATGTATGTATTTTCTGTCATATATACATACGTACATAATAATATGTATTGACTAATAATTCTTATATATAGAAATTTAATTATGTTGTCAATTTCTCGATAGCCAAGATCATTTTTTTCTGCTAACTTTTCTTTTGAACTGAGATTTCTTGAAAGTGTCTATCGTTTCTCAATCTAATTCGCTTCTTAACGATGCTTGTATTTTCTTTCTTTCCACTTAGATATTTCTAGTAAAATTTTTGCCATTCCGGTCGCCTTCTTTCCATTTTCAATTATTTGTCTACCTTTCACTGGATTTTAGTGGATTTCTTTTAATATTTTATTTGACAAAGATAACGATTATGGCCAACGAAACCTAATGCGCTTCCTTCATATAAAAATTAATTATTTCATATTTGTTTTAATTGGTTTACTGTCGATTCCAATATTTTCTACTTAATTTTATGACTGTTTTAAACGTCTCAGTTTACTTTCATTACATTTTAAGTAGAATTTATCTCCCTATGCGGTTGTTTATTTACGTTCTGCTATATGTTCTTTTTCCATCTTAGTTGATTTATTGTGATTTTGTGTTAGTAGTTTTCTGACAGTCTTTTTGTTTTCCCTTTTCTCGGCATTTGTAACTAATTTTCTCCTATCTTCAGCCACGTGAACCATCCTCACTTACTAACCTGACTTGTGTAAGTGAAATTGCGCTTTTTCTCTGGTCCTGGAAAAACAGAATTGTTTTGCCTTTGAAACCAGTTAGCGAGTTAATTTACATATATATATATATATATATATATATATATGTATGTATGTATGTATGTATGTATGTATATATATATGTATATATATATATATATATGTGTGTATATATATATATATATATATATAAATATATATATATATATATATATATATATATAATGTATTTTTCCAAGTTTCGAATTATCGTATGAATATAACATATATGAAAATCATCTATTATCGATTTTTACTTTCCTTATATGCAATAATGTATGAGGAAAGTATTGTGACGGGGTCGAAAATTCAAATTCGAGTTTTCGAAGGGAGAGCACGTTTCAAACATACCTGATCAGGAATCAAACATTTTTAAGTGATGTCTGTGTGTGTGTGTGAAAGTATATGTGTACGGTGCGTGCGTGTGTGTGTGTGTGTGTGTGTGTGTGAAAGTGCGTGTGTGTGTGTGTGCGTGTCAGTGAGTCTGTGGAGACGATAACTGACGAACGAATGGACCTATTCGAACGAAATTTGGTACAAAAATCACAATCTATAAACACTGGAAGCCTATTGTTTTTATACGCAATCGAATGTTCAGAACTCCCCTAAATGTTCGAATGAAATTTTTAAAAAATCGTCAAAAAATAAAAACCTTTAATAAAGTTAAAGGTTTATTGATCAATTCAGTTAATTGATAAATTCAGTTTTTACTTTCCTTATATACATAATGTATAAGGAAAATATTGTGACGGGGTCGAAAATTCGAATTCGAGTTTTCGACGGGAGAGCACTTTCAAGCATTCCTGATGACGAATAAAACATTTTTGAAGTGATGTCTGTGTGTGTGTGTGTCAGTGAGTCTGTGGAGACTATAACTGACGAAAGAATGAACCGATTCGAACAAAATTTGGTACAAAAATCACAATCCGTAAACACTGGAAGTCTATTGTTTTTATACGCAATCGAATGTTCAGAAACCCCCCCCCCCTAAATTTTCGAATCAAATTTTGAAAAAATCGTCAAAAAAACAAAACCACTAACAAAGTTACGCAAATAAACATTTCTTATGTAATTTTTCATTAGAAAACGATTGACATAAATTTTAGATCGCTAACATGAAATGTTCTCGAGATATTGCACATATTTCCAAAAAATTATCAAAAAGTCATATAAAATAAAAAAAAATAGTTCCTATTGAGAAACATGTTCACTTTTCATATGTAATATCATGCGATAAATTGGGTGACATCATTCTCGTGGATCTAGCTCGTTCCATTTATGAAAAAAGATACTTTGAGTAATATTCTTGTATTTGAATGCTAGTAGTCATTTATCTGCTGTAAGAATAACTTATTTTTCATCCATAATACTTGGCGAGATTTTAGCGGAATGTCGCCAACTTGGCGACTTCTTTAAATGTTGCTAAATTAACGAAAAACTCGCCAAATGGATAAAAATAACGCTAAATCAATCACGACTCATTGATGATGACAACATGGAAAATGACGACTCATTGACGAAAATTCAATGTCTTGGAAATAATATAAATAACTACTATAAAAATAATCTATTTTTTTACTGTATAGGTAGTAAATTCATTGCATTATATAAGGAAAGTTATGTGCTACCCACATCAGATTTTTTTCAATTGCAGTTGAATCTTTTAACATGAACAATTTTTAACAAGAAATTATAGCTGCAAATACCGTGAATTGCACTAATTACCGGTTTTGCTTTGATTACGAAAATTGTATTTAACACGGGCAAGTTTTAGATCATCATTGTTGATCACATTAACTGGGATCGAGTTATATACTCGATCCCGGTTCCCTAATTCCAATCAGATCTTACGATTTCTTTCTTTGGATGACTGATTTATTTTAAGTATTATCTGTATAAATTAATAAATAATCCTATATGTTCACAAAATATATTGACGGGTATCATGATCAAACAGATCCGGAACCTCTGATCACTTCGGGGGTCTTTCGAAGTACTATTTCGTCCCCACTCAAGCGTCTGATCGAATGTCGAAATAGCGATGATTGTCATGATTGATCTAAAACACCCCACCAACTTAACACTGAGTCAGAGAGCCACTAGGGATATTAATGGACTTAACAATAGGTCATCAGGGACACTTCTCATATTATTACCACACACGGGGTACGTAGGAGAAAAACAAGCAGCAGAGTTAGAATGCCTTTTTTGTGCCATTCTACTCCTGACCCCCTAGTGGGGATGACGGAATTAGATGAACAAAGAGCAAGAATGAAGTTTCCCATATATTGTAAAACTATGATTCAACAGTTATCCGCTCCAAATGATAGTATTGTTTTGAAATGCATAACATCTGTTTATAAATTAATTCCTTCTAAATTTCATTTTCGACAATCCTATTCCAAAAATCCATTTTGTTCTATTACATTCGGCAAATTCTAATTTTGTTTCGATTCTAAAATATGTTCTTAAATATTATTTCAAATTGATGAAGCGCCAATTGTGTTATTTCGACTTGTTGGAGTCTCCCTGTCTGTATCGATAACTCTTGGCATTATGATACAGTTCCCGCGCTTTGTACGTTTACCCGAATTCACATTTCATATTGAAATATATTGGAACTACTTTCTATGTCGTCACGAGCGTGCGCATTTACACTAAGACGCTTAATTAAGAATAAGGTAATTTGTTTTTAGTTGGCGCTGTAATCTCAAGGCAGTAGGACTTGTTCTTGCCCTAGGGGCATAGAACAGAATGTTATTCTTAAGAGGATATATTTAATATTAAATTAATAAAGAAGTAAATTGTTTAAGTCGCGTTTTTAATGTAACTTCGAAGAGTCACGAGATTTTTCATCATACATTGATTATTCTGAGATGTCCAACCGACGCACATCACTTTCGAACCCGCCGATGTATTCAACGAATTTTGCTCTACATGTTAGAAATCTATGTGCATCTTCAAGTATCATCGTTATTAATTCTGATGTCTAATACTCCTTGCTGTATATTATTTGAAACATGATAATTCTTCATCTAATAAAGAAAAAGGTAAATTTAAAGTATTTGAGCTGCATCATTCATCACTTCTGATAACACGCCACTCAACGCGGATCTCCCATCTTCTACGATTCCTGTGGGAAACCGCCTGCATCGATTGCGCTCCATTTTCATTCTCACTAACCACTATTCCTTCATTGTCGTATATCGTGCCACACCAGGCGCGATATGGGGCGCGGTAGCCCATTGGTTAGCGCGCTGGAGTTGCACTCGATAGGCCCGGGTTCGATTCCAGCCACTGCCAAAACTACCGCCGTGTTCACGCGGAGTACGATCACGTTAAACATGTGGGTCCATAAGTCCTTCCGAGAGGTTGGTGGTAGGGGAAGGAGGGTACGGTTCCTGTGGATGCCTCCCCCACTGGGTTCCGGTCCAAATTGGGTGGCACTTCCCGGCCGTCCAAACAGTTACCTTGCACCTTTCTGGTAGGTCGGACAGTCTGGGTTTCAACAACAACAACAACCAGGCGCGATATAATAGTCTTTTGGATGTTCAGATTGCTATATTTAACGCATATCATAATTTCCGTCGCGTTTTGGATTCTTTATCACATTTCGTTTTATATATAAAAGTGAGGACTATGCATGCGTATCATATAATCCTAAATTTTCAACATTAGACCCCTAATTGAAAGCTTAGGGGGTCTCGCCTACATTTCCATTATCAGATTATCAATTCTGACCTCAAAGAGTAACAATGTTCCTGTACTATCTGCTCAGTACTGAAATCCGGATATGTTGTCACGGAAGGGATATCCTGTATAAGTGGTTCTCAAGCTTTTCTGAGCGCAGTGCGTAAAAGCATCACAGAGTTCATTATTTCCCCAATTTCGTAAACCAAGTGTTTGTGATCTATCTATCATAATAGTTGACGGTTTTCTGTACTGCATGTAATGAATGACAAAATAACTTTTTACTAAAATATATATGTGAAAACATATGAAAAAATCTGATGTGGGCAGCACATGACTTTCCTTATATAATACAATGAATTTACTACTCTTACAGTAAAAAAAACAGATTATTTTTATAGCTGTTATTTATATTCTTTCCAAGATATTGCATTTTCGTCAATGAGTCGTCATCGTCAATGGGTCATCATTGATTTAGCGTCATTTTTATCCATTTGGCGAGTTTTTCGTTAATTTAGCAACATTTAAAAAATCAACAAGTTGACGATATTCCACCAAATTCGTCGCCAAAATCTCGCCAAGAACTATTGATGAAAAAATAAATTATTCTTACAGCAGATAAATGACTATTGGCGTTCAAATACAAAAGTGTTACTCAATGTATCTTTTTTCATGAATGGAACAAACTAGATCCACAAGAATGATGTCACCAAATTTATCGCATGGTATTACATATGAAAAATGAATATGTTTCTCAGTAAGAAATATTTTTTTATTTTATTTTATATGACTTTTTGATATTTTTTTAAATGTGCAATATCTCGAGAACGGTTCACGTTAGCGTTCTAAAATTTATGTCAATCGTTTTTTAGTGAAAAATTACATAAGAAATGTCTATTTGCGTAACTTTATTAACAGTTTTGATTTTTTGACGATTTTTTCAAAATTTCACTCGAATATTTAGGGGGTTCTGAACATTCGATTGTGTATAAAAACAATAGGCTTCCAGAGTTAACGGATTGTGATTTTTGTACCAAATTTCGTTCGAATCGGTCCATTCGTTCGTCAGTTATCGTCTCCACAGTCTCAATGACACACATACAAACGCACATACTTTCACACACACACACACAGACATCACCTCAAAAATGTTTGATTCGTGATCAGGGATGCTTGAAACGTGCTCTCCCGTCGAAAACTCGAATTCGAATTTTCGACCCCGTCACAATACTTTCCTTATACATTATGGATATAAGGAAAGTAAAAATTAGACTTATTATACATTTATGCGTTATTTAGCTGCTTTATTAGAGATATATGAAAAAATTATATTTATTATCCATTTATGCGTTATTTAGCTGCATTATTAGATATATATGAAAAAATTAGACTTATTATCCATTTATGCGTTATTTAGATGCTTTATTGTGATTTAAATGCTTTATTATATTATTTAGATAGCTTTAGATGCTTTGCAGGATTTATGAATATATAGATTATTATGGGTATATAAATAATTATGTGCTAGCCACATCAGATTTTTTGAGATCTTTGAAATGCAATCCATATGTTACAATCCATAGTCAAGATATATGACTAGTGGTTTTTTTTTATTACCCAGGCCTTCCAGATCACCTAAAGGTTGTTCAAGGAGTGGCCGAGAAAACACATAGACATACATACGCATACAAAGACAATAAACCTAGACATACAATACCAACAGAAAACAATACACATAGACATGCAAAAACATAAATAGACAATTTACACATACGTTAATAAATACGTTTAATCTCGAATAACAGCAGATGAAAGAACACTTTTAAATTATAAACAGCTTATTGCTAATAAATAAAATGATATAATGACGCAGAAAAATAATTTTGAATGAAAGGTTTGAAACAGTCGAAAGAAATTAAAAATAAATAAAAAAATAAACAGAAAAAAAAATACAAACAAAAAGTGCTGTAGTGAAAATATTTCTCCCATGTTCCATTGATTAGAAGATAATTAAAAGCATAGGTAATTCAAATTAGTAAATTAATTAATGCCATTACAAATCCTTTTTATAATTTCTATGTCGTAATTAGAAATAAAGCAGAACCAGATAGGCCAGTGGTTAAAGCGTTGGGATTGTACAAGGTGCACCTGGATTCGATTTCAACCGCCCCAAACTATCTTCGAGTCTACGCGGATTTTGTGTACGTTAAATATGTAAGTCAGAAAGTCCATCCCTGAGGTGATGAGTTAGGGTTAAAACGGCATGGTGTGTGTGGTTGCCACCCTGTATTGAGTTTAGATACATAATGATTGACACTATCCAATCAGTAAAGGGGACTGGGGATGGTTGTCACAGTTCTCACATTTTAATTTTTTTCAACCATGTAATTGATTTTGATCCAAGAGTTTGATATTTTATCATTGAGATTGGGCATTTAGATTTTACTGGGAATTTTTTTAATGTAGAAATACCGTTTTTTTAATAAAATATGATTTTTTTTTTAAATGGATCTTCACGAGTGATAACTAACCCCGTACACGGGGCACGTTGTCACATTATAAGGGAAAGATTTTTAACTGATTACAAAATATAGAATCTTATTGAATATAACATAATCGCGTTAATTTTATCAAGAATATTTAATTGAAACGTTATTTTATGAAACATATGCAAACTAGAAATGAGAAGAGAAACTAGTGAAAATAAATATTAATACAAATTTACACTTGTTAAACTACAGAATTTAAATGCCCAAATAACATTTGACGTGGTGAGTTCATAGTAGTACCAATGTGCCATCTCATGAGTCACAATTTTGTAAATGTAGTAATCGTCCTCACTTGTACACTTCACATGAACTCACAATCTGCATGTTGATCCACTGTTCCTTGGAAAAGCTTTTGGAGAACGGATCGCAGCAAGCAAAGCAAAATCACTCTTTGGCTTCATCAGAAAAAATTGGTCGAGTGGGCGACTTAGGCGTTTTGTTTCTTTTTTCGTTCATTAATAATATTTTTTCCTCTTAAAAATGATTATTTCTTCAAGTGCATTTCTGTTGGGTGAAGAATCGTTTAATATGGCAGAAGGCCGTTTTCGCTTGTGATGGATTGTTGTCTTTTGTGGAGCAGTCTTCCCAACAGGTAGAACATTTTCAGGTCAAACACACTGCAATTAGTGGTGGTTTATGTGGTGTTGCTCTTGATTGGCTTTTTGTGAAATCACCCTTATTAACCACGGTACTCTTCGGCACATCGACTCTAACTAATTGATCTGATGTTTTATCATGGTCTGGAATTCTTGAGGCACCAGCCAAAGACATGACTCACTAACTCAGTAGATTGGAAGGCCCAGCAACCGAGTCGCTGATATCTGCTTCATCTCTTTCATCTACATTAACCTAATCCAAGTTCGATTTCGGACTCTGTTTATCAGTAACAAAAACATAAGAAATCTCCTCGTCAGAGAAAATATTTGGGTTAAAAGGAAATATACCACTGTCTTTGAAGCCGTCCATAATTATTAGGTATTGCGGCCAGTGGTAAAGAAGTAGCGGCTATCTCAGGGATATCATAAATCATTGTTTTCCCAAGATTATTAACCATCCAAGAATCACAAGCTGAATCGATGGATTTCTTTAATGGGTCATAGACTAGACGGTCTGAAGGCTGTAATTTTGGGGGGCAGTGAGGAGAGAATAAAAAAAAATGTAATTAAAATATTTTTTTCATAGTTCAAAGCTCCAATAGAAAGGTGAGAGCAGCAATATATGCTTTTCTTTGGAACATTTTGTGTATCGAAGTAAGTGTTCTAAGAACTCCAGATCATGTTCTTCTATCATCCAACCAGATTTGTTGGCTGTTCCCTTGCTGCCCGCTGGTCTTTTGGAAACAAATGATCTCGATAATGTATACGTGGGAAAATGAAAAAGGATGGAATCACATTTCCAATAACAGAGACAGCAATAGCCATTGTGGCAAGTGTTCCTCTTCCGGTTGATGTCGTTGCTCTCTCTCTTGCTTGAATCCCCTGCGAACCAGTAATCTATCTGGTTTCTGAAAGGTTGGAATTCTATGTTGCAATTCCTATGAAATTTGGCTGCATTAAAACAAACGTGTTTTCTTTTTACTTTATGCCAACGTAAAAATTGTTATATAAATATAATGAAAATGATCAGTGAACTACAAAATAATCTATAACATTAAGGAGCAAGTTGTCACATGTGATATTCTGCCCCACCCCTTCAGGGACAACCAGACACTAAGCTCCTTTAATAAAATACACTAAGCCTAATAGCCGATATTTTCTTCATAACAAAATCACTATAACGCTAAAAGGTGGCCGATATATCATTCTATAATAAATATATTTGAACATATTTGTCAATAAAAGCATATTGATGATATAAAATATAAACGGAAGCACGAAAAATTACTTACCTGTGTAAATATCTGAAAAATTGTCCGTAAACTACACTCGAGCTTCTGAAACAGATGAATATCATCTGATATTGTTCCACTTCATAGACCCACAAACTGTTGCATTGTGATCTATAAGCGTCATTTATCGATGGATCTATAACATTAAAAAAACAACAAATAATCTATAACATTAAGGAGCAATTTGTCACATGTGATATTCTGCCCCACCCCTTCAGGGACAACCAGACACTAAGCTCCTTTAATAAAATACACTAAGCCTAATAGCCGATATTTTGTTCATAACAAAATCACGATAACGCTAAAAAGTGGCCGATATATCATTCTATAATAAATATATTTGAACATATTTGTCAATAAAAGCATATTGATGATATAAAATATAAACGGAAGCACGAAAAAATTACTCACCTGTGTAAATATCTGAAAAATTGTCCGTAAACTACACTCGAGCTTCTGAAACAGATGAATCTCATATGATATTATTCCACTTCATAGATCCATAAACTGTTGCATTGTGATCTATAAGCGTCATTTATCGATGGAAAAACAGAGGGTGTGACAACCAACCAGTGTCACAACAAGCTGCGGTCTCCTCTACCTTATACCTTAAGATAGGTTAGGCAGTTTATATACGAATAAATAAATAACATAATTTATAGGACAATTTATTGCATAAGGACAATTATTATTATTATAAGGATAATTTATAGCATATGAAGTTTCTAATATAATAGTTTATTATATAAATAAAAACAGCATGGTAAACACGTCAACCAATAAACTTTAAAAACAAAGACAAACAAATAAGGGGTTAAAAAGTCATTTATTAAAATATCCTTATCATGAAGTACAAAATCATATAGCCAAAGCGCTTTCTTACATTATCATGACCTTCATCAGTGGCAAAGTAAAATAAAGTACGAACACGTGCCAAGTGCCTAAATATAGGCCATACCCGCCAGGCAAAATTTGAATATATCAACTATATACAAAATTACATACATCAATGTATATATTTTTAATTAAAAAAAATCTGTTGTGGGCAGCACATGACTTACCTTATATAATGCAATGAATTTACTACTTTTACAGTAAAAAAATAGATTATTTTTATAGTAGATATTTATATTATTTACAAGATATTGAATTTTCGTCAATGAGTCGTTATTTTCATTGATTTAGCGTCATTTTTATCCATTTGGCGAGATTTTCGTTAATTTGGAAACATTTAAAAAAGTCGTCAAGTTGGCGACATTCTGTCAAATTTGTCGCCAAAATCTCGCCAAGCGTTATGGATGGAGAAAAAAGTTATTTTGATAGCAGATAAATGTCTATTGGCGTTCAAATACAAAAGTATTATTCAAAGTATCTTTTCTCATGAATTGAACGAGCTAGATCCACGAGAATGATGTCACCAAATTTATCGCAGGATATTACATATGAAAACGAACATGTTTCTCAACAGTTAATATATTTTTTTTTAATTTATGGGATTTTTTGATAAATTTAGTTAAAAAATGTGCAATATATCGAGAACGGTTCATGCTAGCGTTCTAAAGTTTATGTCAATCGTTTTATAAGGAAAAATTACATAAGAAATGTCTATTTGCGTAACTTTTGTGTAAAGGTTTTGATTTTTTGAGGATGTTTTCAAATGTCACTCGAAAATTTAGGGGGTTCTGAACATTCGATTGCGATTGAAAACAATAGGCTTCCAGTGTTTACGGATTATAATTTTTGTACCAAATTTCGTTCGAATCAGTATATTCGTTCGTCAGTTATCGTCTCCACAAACTCACTGACACACACACACACACACACACACATACACACACACACACACACACACAAACACACACACACACACATCACTCCAAAAATGTTCGATTCGTGATCAGGGATGCTTGAAACGTGCTCTCCCGTCGAAAACTCGAATTCGAATTTTCGACCACGTCACAATACTTTCCTTATACATTATTCTATATAAGGAAAGTAAAAAAAAAATATGAGGTAAAAATAAATAATCATAAAAATGCTTATTACAATAAGAAATAGAATTTAACAACCAACATGAATGTCGATGGAAAATGGAAAGCAACTACTGTTGAATTTTTAGCTGAACATACACGCGATGTTAAAAATAGTAAATTATCCACGGTTCTTGTCCAGTATGTCATTAACGGTAATTTTCAGCCAATTTTAACTACACGTTTGTTGGAATTAAAATTAGCGTTTTTTAAATGTTGTTTGTTCCATTGGAAACGATGATCACACTTCAGTACCGAGTAATCTACAAAATAACACTAAACATCACAATAGCGAAATAAACACGCAATCTGTATGCATTTTAACAACATGAAAAGTAGTATTTCCAACATAGCACCGACTGCAAAGTCAAATACCATTCTACTTTTCATCCAAAACGACTCTAAACTACTCTTTTGTAATAGAATCTGTCGCAAGAGTTTTTGGATATGTCACACTCATAAAGTAGATGTGTTTAAAGTATTCTTAGTGAAGTAACAAAATGTATGTTTAATGCACCAAACATATTTCAATATATATTTTAATACAATAAGAATAAAAATACAGTCGTACATGTAAGTTATCAAATTTATGCGTATTTCTTTAATAAATATAAAAGCTAAAATCGTCTGCTTTGTTCTGGGAATCATGGAATGAATGATTGCTCAAGTAAAGCAGAATTCATTTTGAATTAGAATAATTTACGCGATTCTTTAGATCAAATACATTTCGTTAGATTAAGATAATGTAATAAATAACATGGTAATAACTACAAAAGATAATAACCTACCGAAGTTCCACCTTTTCAACTATTATGTAAATATCCCATGATGCATCGCAGATTGTTTCATTTACAAATTTCCATACGGAAAAGTTTTAGTGTATTTCCGAATGGAATGCATCAATAAATAATTTTTGAAATCTAAGTATAGTATGCATAGGATTTGTTTACTGTTTATGAAATAATGTCAAACACGCAAACTTAAATGAAAAATTGATGTTGCAATTTTATTAATGGATTTTTTTTAAATACGTCATATTGTTCAAAACATATTATAAACATATTTTAACTATTATTTTAGATAAAATAAAGCCTAGAATTGACTTATATTTCAATATTTCTTATTTTCTGGAATGGATCGACGTTATAGCCTTAACTGTTTGTTTAACTGCAGAGTACAACAAGGAAGAATTATTTTGCCTACAAAACTTATATGTTTCAATATTTATCGTCTGACAAGTCAAGTAAAGTTCGCTATTTTGTAAAATGTGTATCATTTGTGATTTTGAAGTGTATTTGCATGTTAATTAACATGTAAAAAGATTAATTTGTGTTCGATAAAATGTGTGTTATGAAGGTTACTTTTATGTGAAGTTCTGACAGCATAAATGCGGACGTTCGAGAATGGAAGTTTTAAAGTTCGAATAAAGGTTTACGTTCGGTTTTACAGATTGATAAAAGAAATACATATTTGTTTCACCATCTGCATTAAACATGGTCGATGATGATTAATGTTTTAAAACTGTAGTCCGATTTAAAAATTGATTCGGATATACTTTTCTTTATGAACGACTGTGAAAGGTATGTTGCATTTTATGATTTACGTGTTTACTTAATTTTAGTATAATGAATAAAGTTTTATTTATTATTCTGAAGAGCATAGACAATATTAGTGTAGGCTGTGATGAACAAAAAATCAAATGCATGTCTAAATAAGTATAATTGTTTTAGGTGTATATTATATGTGGCTATTTAAATACTTGATGTTTTCATTGCAGCATATCCATATACAAATATGATGGCTACAATAATAAATACTTAGGCAACAATTTTGTCGTCTCTACTTGCTTTGATACAGATACATTGTATAAATGCCCAACCTCTGATAACAATATCGCATCATTTTCAGTGTAAAATGTGAGAAAGGCTAGGGATGGTTTTGATATGTCGACAGAGGAAATAAATTATGTTCATTATTTTAATCGCTCTTTACAATAAGCTTCATATTGTAGTAGATATAAAATATTATGCGTACGTGTTAAGAATGCCTTTTGTCCGGTGGTGTATTTTATACCAAACCAAAAATATTTGCATTTTTGAAGTATCTGATTTATTATATATCATTCAAACTTATTGGTCATTTATGTAGGGAGTAAACTCGTATCTCTATGATAACTGTTACAGTACAAATACAAGAAGATGAACGACGAAGAAAATATAACATATTTAGAACATATTTTCGTAAGTACAGTTTATAACGGAATTGTCATTTTCACTAAATTCAGCGTATATATGCATAGAAATGATATCTTGTTAACAATATGTCTTCGTAACTAAAGCTAAGTTAGAACGGAATTGCCATTTTCACGAAATAGAGCATATATATTCATAGAAATGATATCATGTTAACAAGTGTCTTCGTAACTAATGATTAAGTTAGAATGGAATTGTGCTTTTCGCGAAATTGAGCATATATATGTATAGAAATTATACCATGTTAACAAGTGTCTTCGTAACTAAAACTTATGTTAGAACTGAATTGCACATTTTACTTGCGATTCCCATACATTGCTCTAAAATATTCATACACTGTACATACAATGCATATAATTGTACATGCAATGTCCCTTACATTGCTGTAGAATTCGTGTTTAGACTAAAAGTTGAAGATTTATTAATTATTTTAATAATGTATTAATTAACTGTAATTTTAATATTTTATAAAATTATCTATATAATTTGTATAATTTTGTGTTAAATATAATCTATGATTTGGTTCCTTATCTTCTATTAAAGAATCGATGTATTATAAATGTGAAAAGGCAATTAATACTTTATAAGACCACATTCCCATCGCAGATAACAGCATTCATGGACTGGTTTCGCAGGTATGGGCATTGTAGGTGTCGGCTATTTAATGCTACCGGGCACATAAAAGGGCAAAACCGATCTATGTATGCTGTTATCCGAAATGAAAGAGCTATTGTAGTTTTTAAACACTCCTTATAAGTGGGCTCTGTCAATAAGACATTTTGAACTAATTGCATTTTTACTGCTATTAATTACCTGAGTAAACCTTAATATAAGTGAGTTTGTAGCACCACACGTAACCACGAACAGTAATGAGATTTCAGATCAATTACATTTTTATTAAAGTTTAATTTCTTACATTATTGAATACAAAGTCAAAATAGTTATGGAATTGTGTTCACATTTTTAACTTCACTAAACAATAGTAACAACCTTGTAGATCTCAAAATCCATTCTCAAGAAGCTCTACGATTTTACTAGCAAGGATATTTTTCTTAAAATAGCTTTATTAATAACTTGCATAATGTTCTTGTATAAAGGAATCATATGTCAGTTAGCCAACTTCAGTTGTTTCGAGGGCGTTATGAGCCCCCTTCTTCAGGTCAAAACTGAATAATTAGAACAATATGCGCTTTTAACAAAGGCTGAGGACGAACTGCGAAGACGCAAGAAATGAGCAATTCAAAAGAGCTAAGGCACACACAGTGAAAAATTCGAAAATGGGTGGTATCGGCCATTGATAAACAACCATAAATATATAATTATGGGACGATACTGAGTACCTCTCCCACCCTTGAAAACAAAAGGATCTGACACTGAGAATGAAATCTTTAGCATCGATATGAGATTTAATGCTGAAGGGGACTTATAAGAGAGCGTTGAGACTCTGATTTTTGTTTAACGGTTTACTCAGTAAACTTTTATATTGCAGCCATCAACCAAAATTTACAAGTGCTGACGGTTTTTTGATCATGCTTACACCACTGTTTCGTTGACAACATACTTTTTGCTCCGAGACTCGGCATTTTGTCTAGTGTTTGACGTTTTGATCATGGTTATACCACTGTTTTCTTAACAACATGCGTTTTATGCTGAGACTTGGCCTTTTGTTTGGTGGTTGACTCTTCTTCGACCCAGACCGTCCGACCTACCAGAAAGGTATAAGGTATCTGTTTGGTCAATCGGGCAGTGCCGCACAATTTAGACCGGAATCCAGTGGGGAAGGCATCCACAGGGACCGTACCCTCCTTCCCCTACCACCAACATCTCGGAAGGACTTACGGACCCACATGTTTAACGTGATCGTACTACGCGTGAACACGGCGGTAGTTTTGGCAGTAGAAGGAATCGAACTCGGGCCGACCAAGTGCGATTTCAGCGAGCTAACCACTGGGCTGTCGCGCCTCTGATGGTTGACTCTGTAAACTTTAATACTGCAACCATCAATCAATTTATACGTACTGACGTTTTGATCGCGCTTATACCACTGCTGCGTTGACAACATACGTTTTGCACTGAGACTTGGCCTTTTGTCTGGTATTTCACCAACTGTAAACTTTAATACTGCTACCATCAAGCAATATTTACAAGTGCTGACGTTAGATCATGCTTACACCACCATTTTGAGCACCCACGTTTATTCTGCGTTCGGTTTTTCAGATTGTGTCTTTTACCCAATACTTCACTTTATAAATAATTTTTATTACACTTATTACAAAACAGTTCAGAAAGTATGAGTTCGTAATAAAAGAAATCGGGATGACAAATACTATTTCCGCACTTGCATTGCATTCTACCAGAGTCGATATGTACTATGACACAGTCGAAAATTGAAGTCGAATGTTTGACGTAATTTACACGTTTTAATCATCTTCTCTAAAATTGAAACGAACGTTTATGAAGTTAGATATGTGTGTTTTCGGAATTCTATGAATGCGATATCTCACGAACAGTAGATTAAAACGAGTATCTCAGTATGTAAATACTAGAGCCATATTGGTTATAAATATGAACGGGTTCGGAAGCTTCTAAATACTGATTATTTAAAAAATCGTAAAAAAAATTCAAAAAAATAATATCTCTCATAAACATTTCTCGAGATAGTACACGTTTTTAACAAAAGAAATTGAACATTTTGCATAAAATAAAAAAAATATATTTTTAAAAAGGTTATGTTTTCATATGTAATTAATGAGTTATATCTTATCAGGCAAGAATGTTAATGTAGCTTTTGTAAATTTTTAAAACGTTTCATTCAGAAAAAGAAGCAGTTGCTTTGCATTTCAACCCTACCCATACTCCAAATTCTACATTTATAATTTGATACTATAAGTACTAATGATTTTTTTATGCATTTCGCATGTATGTATAAACAACTTTTTATTAGCCCAATAAGGCCTACAAATTTTCATTATATCGTATATGTTATTTATTGTGGGCGTGAACCATATCAAAATGTTTTTATTGTGATGGCGTAAGAGGTATAACAAGAAACATCAATCATGCATAAAGCATTAATTATGAAACGCTTTCCAAATGAAATGCAATCCGCTGAATGTCGAAAGCCCAGGCCAGCCGACTCGTCCTAAGATTTAGAGCAGCAAGGTGGATGGTCGGAATCCGCTGAATGTATCGCATCTTTAAAATGGGTCACATTCAGTGGTGATATTTTTTTAATCATCACAGAACTGCAATGATTTATTTTACTTGAAAACATAAAACTTCATGGGAAGAAATGAACTTTATTCAAATGAAGTCATCGAAATATAAATTGTCTAGCTCTTTATGTAAAAACAGTGAATATTTCATTCACACTCCAGAGTTAAGTAATTTTGAGTGAAACAAATTCAGCAATTCCTGTACAACTCATCTTACAATCACTTATTTACATTCTGCATCCATTAAAATTAGGCTTCGATGTAAAAATAATCACAGTTTAATGATCATTTAAACTACAAAATATTGCAATTACATTGGCGCAGAAGATAGATGCACAGAAAATACGCAAAAATAAAGCTGTTTTAGGACGGATACAACACTAAATATAAATTTAAAAGAACTTTAAAAATCACGATGATTTTTATTCTGTTAAAAAAATATGGATTCCATATATTTTTCATTTTGAAGTGGGTCACGTGATCTCTTCATATTATATGGGTGTAATTATTATTTAAATTTTTATTTAAAAACTACCCAACATATTTTGCTGAAATGTTTTCATATATTTTATTAGATAATTTGAGTATTTTCTTAAATTTTTGAAGTAATTTGCACATTTTAACTTCGCTTAAAAAATCTTGAAACACATTGAACACTAGGAGACCCAATTTTTAATTTTTTCAATCCGGGTTCAATCCAAAACTATGTGGGTGACATTATTCATTTACATTCCCATATATCCCACAGACCGTCTCAACAACATACTAAAATTTAATTTGATAAAGTCATTTTTATGGCAGCTATCGTACGGACAGACAGGCAGACAAAATGACCAAAGCCATAAACACTTTTTAACTATATTGTAAAGTGTTAAAACTAAACTGTCATTTGTCTATGCAACCAAAACTGATTTCATTCAGTTACGGCAGATAATTCGGCTATTTTCGGGGTATTCAGTTAAAATCAGAGTTTTACGAAAATTCTGAATATTTTGGACTCGTATCTCCGATTTTCTGAATTGATAAAGAAACATCTTCTACTGTTTTGTTGGAAATAGGGTTGCCTTTATTAACAGCCAAAATAATTTAAATATTTTGAATATGTTTTTTTGCTGAGAAAAATAGCTTTTGTCTGACATAGCTTTCGCTTCAGGTTGCTTAATTTCACTCGAAATATTTTATAAACTATAAAATACAGATGCAATTAGTCACCGACAGGAATTTTTAGTAGAGAATTCAGTTTCTAGATAAATAATTTGCTTTTACAAAACTATTTTAATTTTTGAGCATTCACCATGTAAAGATGGAGATTGAAAAATTTTCCGCTTTTAAAGATTGTAATTGCTTATATCTCTGAAACTAAAATAGGTAGCCATAAATGGTAAGTAAATTGTGCCTGAAAACCCTGCAAGTGTATTCGATTGAATTTGGAATCTGGTTCAAGGTTTACAATATATAGTGGTAATAATTTTGATATTTTAAATTTTTGAAATGCTTTGAAAATGTGGTTATAATTATTTAAATATTTTGATTTTAAAATACGTTATTTACGCAAAACTATTTTCGTCTGTGTAGAATTTGAGCCACCGCCGTGTTCTCTATACAGAAATTTCATTTAAGGAAATAACCATGAATATTTGAAGTAACAATTCACCAGTCTTCATAAAACATTGTAAGAAATATTTTCATTTCCATTTGAAAACATAGTAAACACTTTTTCCAAAAATTCTTTCCACAATCGATGCGGCATATTGAACCTGATAGAAGACAAACACCAGTAATCTCTTTTGCTATCAGTTTTGGTCGCAACACAAACAATGCAATCAAATTTCACGACCGACTTTGTATGATTGTCCCTCATATTTTCGACTTTTTTTTTTGTTGTTACTTATGTTTTGGTGTGCTTTGAAAAGACAAATGTGGTCGGTACTTGATATTCCCAGCAGATCTACATTTATTTCGCCTATATTTTCTTTAATACTTTGAAACCAGTGAACATTTTTTTAGTTACTTTCAAAATGGTACAAAAATGGTTAATGTATTAATAGTATTGAAGTCTGGTCAGTGACAGGAAAACTAACATTCTTATAAATTAAGTTGCAATATTTTTATAATTTTATATTATACAAAAATTATATAGCCTTTAATTTCTAAAATAATCATCTTAATCGAAAATTGACTCATGGCCTTCTGCCTCGTTGTCTCTTGGATTCTGTACCATAGTTGATACTATACGTGTGCAAAACTCGACTTGTAGGCTGTTTCTGGAGGGTTTGAAAATATTTTAGCCACTATTTTGTCTGTCTCTGGTGGAGAAATAAAAAATTTGACTCCGTCAGTGTCAGGTGGGCGATTTCATAAGTGTGCAAATATTCAACAATTTAAGTTACCGGATGGTTTCTGGGGGGTTTAGAAAGACAGGTCCAACCTTTTCTAAGCTTTGTCGGGCAGAATCGAAAATGTGGTTCTGTTAAGTTCTCTCGTGTAGTCCGTTCGGTAAATGGGCAAAAAATTCAGGCTTCTAGTTCATCTTGGAGCTTCTAAAGAGTCCGGAAGGCCTAATTCATTTTTCTCTGCCACCTATGGGGTGTCTCGGGATCCGACGGATTCTGTTGTGAGATCGATTCTATAAACAAACTAAGATTCAATATCTACGTCACATGGAAGTTTCTAGAGTGTCCGGAAAAATAAAAACTCTTTAGACAATTATTATATAGATTAGTTAGAAGACGATTGCACAAGATTTATTGTTTAAAGTGTAAGGTTTGAATTTTCTAGTATAATTCACTAAATTCTTTAAACAATTTTTAAAATAGACTAATTGAAGTGTGGCGAATGCAAGAATATACAATTTTGGAACTTCCCAAAGAGTTTGATTATTTCACTATGAACTCAGCATCGTACAGTCTGGGCTCAGTCTTTAAATGTAGAATTAAATTTACAAAATCGCTGCCGCTAGCAGGTCTTCGTGTCTATGCTGTTATCACTGAATTGTCACTTGCAAACTCAAAATCAACAAATCTGAAAGGGAAAGCAATCATTTTAGGATTATCAAAGTGTATTTTAAAAATATTTTAAAATTTTCGGAAGCTAAGATTATTTTTATCCCTAATTTCATGTTTGTATTGGACTTCTTGAAATTTTCTGTTTCATAGCCAAACTTCCTTATTGATGTTAATTGCTTTTTCTTATATTTTGCTTGGAAATATCTGGTTTACTTTTTCGAATTCGTCTGCGTCCTTCTTATTTAAGTTAAATTTATCCCTTCCTTTATATTAGGTTAAATATTCTAATATATGTTAAAAACCTAATATAATATATAACCTAATATCAGTTCCCTTATATTAGGTTAAATAAAAATTGAAATAATTACACCCATACTGTATAAGAGATCACTTGAGTAATTTCAAAATAATATATTGCATCTATTTTTGTGATGTTTAAAGATTGTTTAAATTTATATTTAGTGTTGCATCCATCATAAAACCTCTTTATATATGCATATCATCTGTGTATCTAAATTCTGCGTCAACGGAATTACAATATTTTTTTATTTTAAATGATCACTTAAACAAACCAAGTTATTGTAAGATGAGTAAAATAATTGCTGATTTTTTTTTCGCCAAAATTATTTAGCTCTGGAGTCTGGAATGTAAGTGATATGAATGAAATATTCATTGCTTTTACATGGAGAAGCAGACGATTTATAGCATTGACTTTTTTGATGAAGTTTTAAATTTCAAAGTATAATAAATTATTGTAGTACTGTGATAATTTAAAAAATATCAGTGTTGAATACATCGCATTTTAAAGATGTTAAAATAAAATCGTATTTCAGTTGGAAAGTGTTTCATAATCAATGCTTTATGCATGATTGATCTTTCCTCTTTAAATTTAGTTACTCTTTGTAGTTTAACTCAATTAGCAAATTCTGTGAATCCATTCTTGGACGTTCACTTTAATCTTTGGCATTTTACCATTCTTTCACTGTGCCCCGTCTCTTGTTTCTTTCTGCTTGATGTGTTGTTCTTTTTCTTCTCAAGCTATTGGGCCAATTCCTGTTTCAGTTCGCATTTTCTGTCCTTACCCTAGTCCCCGCTCTAGCTCTTACGTGAGAAGATGCACTTCTTGTGTGATATGATGAAAAATGCTGTTTCCTGACTTCGAGACAAGTTGACTCTATGAATTTTGTTTAGTATACTGTTTTTAACGAAGTTATTTTAGTTTTATCACTTTAGCAGCATACTGAGCTTTAAGTGAGAAAATATCTTCCTGAGTCTAATAAGAAACGTTCCCTTGTTTCATTCCTTATATACATAATGCATAAGGAAAATATTGTGACGGGGTCGAAAATTCGAGTTTTCGACGGGAAAGCACGTTTCAAGCATCCCTGATCAAGAATCAATCATTTTTGAGGTGATGTCTGTGTGTAAGTGAAAGTATGTGTGTGTGTCAGAGAGTCTGTGGAGACGATGTCTTACGAACGAATGGAGCGATTCGAATGAAATTTGGTACAAAAATCACAATCCGTACATACTGGAAACCTATTGATCTTAAACGCAATCGAATGTTCAGAATCCCCCTAAATTTTCGAGTGAAATTTTGAAAAAAATCATCAAAAATCAAAACCTTTACTAAAGTTACTCAAATAGACATTTCGTATGTAATTTTTCCTTAGAAAACGATTAACAAACATTAGAACGCTAGCATGAACCGTTCTCGAGATATTGCACATTTTTCAAATAAATTTAGAAAAAAATCCTATAAATTGAAAAAAATATATTAACTGTTTAGAAACATGTTCATTTTTCATATGTAATATCATGCGATAAATTTGGTAACGTCATTCTCGTGGATCTAACTCGTTCCATTCAAGAGAAAAAATACTTTGAGTAATACTTTTGTATTTGAACGATAATAGTCATTTATCTGCTGTAAGAATAACTTATTTCTCCGTCCGTAATGCTTGACGGGATTT
The DNA here is from genome assembly GCA_951213105.1 of Amaurobius ferox. Lineage (NCBI taxonomy): Eukaryota > Metazoa > Arthropoda > Arachnida > Araneae > Amaurobiidae > Amaurobius > Amaurobius ferox. The sequence continues at coordinate 20,460,546 of OX578144.1, forward strand.
TGGCGACGTAATTTAGCGGAATGTTGCCAACTTGGCGACATTTTTAAATGTTGCCAAATTAACAAAAATCTCGCCAAATGGATAAAAATGACGCTAAATCAATTAAAATAACGACTAATTCAAGAAAATGCAATATCTTTGAAGGAATATAAGTATCTACTATAGGAATAACATTTTTTTTAACTGTAAAAGTAGTAAATTTATTGCATTTTATAAGGAAAGTTATGTGTTGCCCACATCAGATTTTTTTTAAGATGCGAAGATGGGTGAAGAGGGGGTTTAGTGCAGGCTGATTTGCCTTGCTTGGAGAAACACTCTTGTAGTGCTACAAGAGACTTGGGTGCAGCAGGGTGCTGATGGATTTCTTAAGGGCGAACCTAGACGGTATCAGTGACGAACACTGAGTATGGTTTAAGCCGGACATTTCTACCCATAAAACATTACCAAGGGAAATGGAATGCTGTAATACTAGCAGATTACCGTTGGATAATGGTGCATGAGTCTTGTAATTTGGAATGTTTTCACGAATAAGTGAAAAGTTTTATAGATATTTCACACCTAAAGCTAGTCTATTTTTACATCCCTTTTCAAATTTAGAAGACCAAACAAAATACGGGTAACATATGGTTTAATCTCAGATACACATAAAACGTTAAAGTGTGTTGCGTAAAGTTATTTGTCATTATTACCAAAAAAATATCTCTTTCTAAAATTATGAAGGCGGCAGTTTGAAAGATTTATTTTAAATAAGAAAATGTACCCGCCTTTGCCCAGGAGTCAAAGCAAGGATCAATTCAATTCATTAATATAACAAGAAAGATCAATCATGCTTAAAGCATTGATTATGAAACACTTTCCAACTTCAATGCAATTTTATTTAAACATGTCTAAAATGCAAAACATTCCTCGGTAATATTTTAAAACTTATCACAATACTACATTAATTTATTATATTTGAAAACTTAAACCTTCATCGAAAAAAATGAACTTAATTCAAATGACGGCATTGAAATATAAATTGCCTGATTTAAACATCTCTAAAATGTGATATATTACTCGATAATAATTTTAGAATTATAATACCACGATAATTTATTATACTTAAAAACCTCATCGAAAACAACTGAAATGCATTCAAATGACGTCATAGAAAAAATAACACGCATGGCTCTCACTATAAAAGCCGCATTTCATTCATAAATAATTTCCCATTCATGTCATTCATCACAATACTATAATAATTTATTTTATTTAAAAATTAAGACCATGGAGCTACAAGTAATTAAACTCTATGCGTAAAACTTCATCGAAAAAAACGTCCTTCTCTTTATAAAATCAATGAATATTTCATTCATATCAGCTACGGAGACTCCATGAACTAAATGATTCTGTGTTAAAGAAATACAGCAATTCTAGTACAACTAATTCTACATATTTTGCTGTTTACATTTTACATAGGTGAAAAATAAGCTTCGTTGTAGAAATAATCAAATTTGGATGAGCATTTAAACTCAAATATATTGTAATTGCGTTGTTTCAGTATGTAGATGCACAGAATTTAAACAAAAATAAAGTGGTTTTAGGACGGATACAACACTCAATATGAATTGAAAAGAACTTTAAAACTCACGATTTTGAGGCAAGACGGATGCCATATAGCATTTTGAAGTGGGTCACGTGATTTTTTCATATCATGGTCACGTGATCGCTCCATATAAGGTGTTTTTATTATTTTAATTTTTATTTAAAAAAACTACTGAATATATTTCGCTGAATTTTTTTTTATATATTTTATGGAACAATTTGATTATTACCTAAAATTTTCGAATCAATTTGTGAATTTCAAATCTGCTTAAAAAATGTTTGAAAATTTAGGTCCCATAGGGCTCAATGTATTTCATTTTTTCAACCCGGGTTCAACCCAAAACTTATTGGATGATATTACTAATTTATATTGCCATAGGTTCTATAGACCGTCTGAACAACATACTAAAATTTCATTTTGATTAAGTCATTTTTACGGCAGTTATCGTGCTAACGGCAGACAGACAGACAGAATGAACAAAGTCATAAACACTTTTCAACTTTGTTGTAAAGTGTTAAAAATAACAAAATATGTTTTTATTCATATAAATAACGGTGAAAATTGAATGCAAATTTATTAGACAAATTATCACTTATGTTAGTAGAAATCAAAATGAATTCGTAATTTACACACATGCGCTTAAAAAACAGATCTCACAAGACTCTGGTAAACTGCTTTATTGCGCTTCCCAGAAAGTTTTGTTGAGACGCAGACTGTCCGACCTACCAGAAAGGTGTAAGGTAACTGTTTGGACGGCCGGGAAGTGCCACCCAATTTAGACCGGAACCCAGTAGGGGAGGCATCCACAGGGACCGTACCCTCCTTCCCCCACCTTCAACCTCTCGGAAAGACTTAAGGACCCACATGTCTAACGTGATCGTACTCCGCATGAACACGACATCAGTTGTGGCAGCGTGCAAATCCAGCACGCAAACCACCGGGCTACCGCGTCCGAAATGTACCAACAGCACGCGGTGTTTGTTCCCAGTGGTCACCCACTCAAGTACTAACCGCGCCCGATGCTGCTTGACTTCGGTGATCAAACGAGAACTGGTGTTTTCAGCACGGTAGGGCCGTTGGCTCCACAAAAGGGGTCTGGCTTGCGTATAGGTAGCTGTTAGATCGTGACAGTAGCTTTCATATATCGTAACCGAACTAGAGGGCGTGAGACGAGAGATAATTGGGTTACATTTCTCTGAGTAGCGGTATGTCACGTTACTCCAATTGTCATGTTACTCCGTTGTCCAATAAATAATAACTCATCTTCTAAATTTTAAATTAAAATGTTTATTTATAACTATTTATAATATTACATTATAAATACATATACATTGATTATTTATTACTTACCCTCAAACATATTCAATGTTAAATATCACTGATTAATTAAGAATATTTCCCAGGTAAGGTTAAAACTGAACATCCTTTGAGTAGCAGTTCACAGCAGTAGCCGATTTATCATGATTCTGGACTCTTAATTTTCCTTTCGTGTTAACTTTATTTTATTTAGTTAATTATTTCTAAATTCCCAATAAGTTATTCAAATTGTTATTTATGGAGAAATACTAAAATTAAGACCCATACCTTTTTTCTTTCGCAGGGACTTCGCTTGGCATGATATTGCCATTTTGGACTGTCGTACACCAAATTAAGTGTTATCTCATTCAGGTACAAAATCGAAGTGCTCGCTCAATCGCTCCAATTTTTCTGTAAATTTTTTTTTTCTAATTTCGAAGTGTGCATCTCCAATATTTTTCTCAACCAAACCTTTATTATATTTTCTTAACCTATACTCAAATGAAATTTCCTGTAGCCCCTCCTCGTGCTTTCCTAAATGGTTGGTGACCGAAAGTGGTCCCCCTACTCGCAGTCCCTGCAAATTCTCGTTCCCGAAGACGCACGTGTGGTCAGAGCGTATCCTGACCGCTACTCCTTCAGTTATTATTATCCAAGTTTTTTGTTAACTTAGTGTCAACTGCTTTATTTTCTTAAAGGGGCGTCTATACAATATAATTGAGACAAGATTTCCCTCCTCCTTTCTCAAAAATACGTGTAGATCTGAAAGAATCCTTCCTATCACGAGCTGTCGAAAAGTATTGTAAAAGTGTTGTAAAAACTTTTGACTTAAGGTGTGTGCCTTGAAAATTTAAGGGAAATGAAGGGTAGGTACCTCTCCTGGGTATATTCTAAAAAAGGGGAATGCGTTTTTGGACGTCATTACAGGTAGCTGATAAATCTTGGCGATAGCTGTTAGGTCGTATTGGTAGCTGGAGATTAGTTGTTTTTATACTTTAAAAATTAGTCCTTTTTAAACTAGTTCCAATTTAAAAAAAATCGACAAGATGCAATTTTCCGATTTCTAAAGAACCAAATTTTATATCCGTACGAAGTTTAGATTTTTGATTACAAGACCGTATACGCAGACATCTTCTTTTATTATGTAGTATTTACTATTCTTATTTAATCATTACTACCCTTTGTTGTTATACATTTAATACTTCTCTTCGAGTATTTATTCATAAATAGGAACGCTATCTCTTAAACACTATAAATTCAAACAATCCTTCTGCTGGAAGTCATTGTTTAAAGATTAACTGGGAAAGACAAACGACTTACAAGTATTGTAGCCGAAGGATGAACGTTAACGGCGGAATAGGCTTAACTACTTCCGATCCTATTATATTTCCGCTGTAATCCGTTCTCTAAAGCAAGAAAGAAACAAGAACTTAATCTAAGTACTGTTTGCAGGAACCCAGATTAACTTGATTAATGAAAAATGTTATCTTACCATACTATGTGTGAAATGCAGATATTTATAATATGTTGTATATTTAAAATGCATGAGAGAGAATTGTTGGTCAAAAAGGAATTAAATTGAATATATATGTTTTTCGTATTTAATATTTGAGGTATACCTGATCACAGTCGATAAATTTTAAAGTATATAATATTTTCAAGTTTATATCCAAGATTTTCGCCAAATCTTACACTATAAGATTTGGCGAAAATCTTGGAGATAGGCTTTTCATCTGAGATCAAAAGTCCAAAATTGTAGTTTCATAAATGTCTAACAAGGCATATGCTTGACAAGGCTGAATTGTTTTGAGCGAGACAGCCCAATAGTTCGCGGGCTGAGATTGCATTTGGACGACCCTAATTTGACTCCTAGCTTGCCTAAACTGTCCCTGTATTCAAGCGAAGTGCATGCACGTTACATATATGAGTCCGTAAGTCCTTCCGAAAGGTTGGTGGTAGAGAAAGGAAGACACGGTCCCTGTGGATGCCGTCCCACTGAGTTACGGTATAAATTTATCGCACTTCCCACCGTCTAAATAGATACCTTATGCCTTGGGGTAGGTCGGGAGGTTTGGAGTCGAAGAAGAAGATAAAGAGTAAATTATTTTGAATCGTAAGACAAGTTTGTTTACGAAATTACTGCTTTACGTACGCCAGAATACTACGCTCTTACCAAACAATTTTCGATAGAATTTAGGGACCCTCTATAAAAGAAAGATTTAGCGTACTTGTTCGTGCTGCAAGCTGCTGTTCACTTAACGTTACGACGCATCCTCTCAAATCTCGAATGTATTCTCAGAATACAAAAGTGACATCACACTCATTTTCTACGTCACACTCTTTTGAAAATGGTTTCTTACAATTTAAAACAATTTCCCAATCGGAAGTATGAAGACTAACGCTTTGAGAGTTATAAACCTGTTCAGTCTTTTTGAAACACTATGTATAAATAAACTTCAAATAATATACCTGCAGCAAAAATATCGCCTAAGCATTCAATCTCTCTCCTTTGCTTCATTTCTACTTTACCCTTCCATTTGTATTAACACCCAAATCATTTCATAAAGTAGAAAATGGATAAAAAAACATCCCTTTGAAGGATGCGGTCAAGTTGATGCGATTCAGTATCGAATCGCCTAACTTAAATATCGTATAGACAAATGGTTCCCGATATTTTATTGTATGGGTTGCTCATATTGAATATATAAATTTTCTAAATCCGCTTCTAGACAAAATTTTAATCTTCATTTTTTATTTTAACGTAATATGACGTTAACTATTTTTAAGAACGTGGACAACACCTGACTTTCCTTATATAATGCAATGAATTTACTACTTTTACAGTAAAAAAAAAGTATGTTATTCTTATGATAGATGCCTATATTCTTTCCAAGATATTAAATTTTCGTCAATTAGTCGTCATTTTTATTCATTGGCAAGATTTTCATTAATTTGACAACATTTAAAAAAGTCGCCAGGTTGGCGACATTCCGCCAAATCCGTCGCCAAAATCTCGCCAATATGGGCGAAGAAATAAGTTATTCTTATAGCTGATAAATGACTATTGGCGTTCAAATACAAAAGTATTACTCAAAGTATTATTTATCATGAATGGAACGAGCTAGATCCACGAGAATAATGTCACCAAATTTATCGCATGATATTATATATGAAAAGTGAACATTTTTCTCAACAGTTAATATTTTTTTTTTAATTTATGGAATGTTTTGATAAATTCATTTGAAAAATGTGCAATATCTCGAGAACGGTTCATGCTAGCGTTATGAAGTTTGTCAATCGGTTTTGGAGGGAAAATTACATAAGAAATGTTTATTTGCGTAACTTTATTAAAGATTTTGATTTTTTTCAAAATTTCACTCGAAAATTTAGGGAAGTTCTGAACATTCGATTATGTTTAAAGACAATAGGCTTCGAGTATTCACGGATTGTAATTTTTGTACCAAATTTCATTCGAATCGCTCCATTCGTTCGTGATATATCGTCTTCACAGACTCATTGACACACACACACACACACACGTCACCTCAAAAACGATCGATACGTGATCAGGTATGCTTGAAATGTGCTCTCCCGTCGAAAACTCTAATTCGAATTTTTGACCCGTCACAATACTTTCCTTATACATTGTTCTATGTATATGGATTGTATAGATATATGTTATAGATATGGAAAGTGATATAGATTTAGGTATCACTTGGAAAAATATTCATATAAAATTATTATATATAAAAAAAAACTTTTATCTTCAAAAATATTTAAATGCGACGGCTATTTTACATTATTAATCCTTTAATAGCTGATTGTAGTGATGTCAATTTCGATCTTGTGTAAGACTAAAAGTCTAATTTAATTTAATAGTTTGATTTTAGTTTTATAAATGTGAAAACTCAATCTGTACGTGACGTGTAAAGGGATCAAATATCTTAGTTCTATCCGACATTTCTGAATGGGCTATAAAGTATATAATGTCTGATAAGACTATAAGGTATTTTGGTATAAAACTTCGTCCTGGATACTCAGCCGAAGTTTTATACCCAAAGCTACCACCTAATGAGACCTCATAGTTATTTAGCTTCCATTTTCAATGTTTCTGCCCTTATACTTCTTATTTTACTTAATTTTCACTAAAGTCAATAAAATTATTACAGAAAAAGCCGAATAAATATCTATAACATTAGGGCGTACCCGTCAAAGTTATGTAGGACCCACAATGGGAAACAACTCAGTTTAAGAAGCCGAGTTATGAACAATAAGTAGCCAATAAGTGTGTTGCGTTAATGGTGCGATTACCATGGCTAAGACTTTGCATACAAGAGTTTCCGTTGTTACAGCAATATACCCCCCTATCCCCCCAAAAAAAAATTGAAAGGGAATAAGGATGCAGAGCTGTTAGGGGGAATATGAAGTTAAGTTAAAAGCTCCATTATTTAATAAATTTCAACCCCCCCATTTTATTTCTAAAAAACTAAATTGATCAATTAAATGTCTTTCGACATACTTACAAAAAAATTAATCACTTGGCGTGTGGTTTTCTTTTTCTATCCGAAACATCAATTTGCCTCATATGTTTTGCATTTCTGTGCTGAAATACAGCTCTATAACGCAACATTGATGAATAATATGCCGTTGCTTTTCATTAGGGTATAAAGAAACAGAGCATTGCTATAATTTTGATTGCCCGATAGCCATTGGCTATTTAATATCTCGTCATTTGTTATTATCCCTCAGTTACACTTCTTTCTTCGTACTCATATCTGTAAGTATGAAATAATAGCAATATGTATTACCTGAAGAAAAAAAAAACTGCTTTGTTTAACACGATATATAATGCTTTCCCAACTTGAGCCAATTCTACAAAGTAGTAATAAAGACTTTATCTCGTTTCTGAAAACCTCTCTATTTCTTTGAAGACACAAAAAGGCCGCGTTTTAAAATTACATATCACTTTCTGTACGTGCTCAGAATAGAAATTTGTCAGCTTGGATATGATGAAATTTGATTTCTACCGTTCAAAAATCAACTCTATTTTACCGTTCTTAAAGGAGGGATTTTTTTTGCTTCCAACAAGATACTTTATCTGAGGAAACGATTTAGTACTTTAGAGAGGATATACTAAAAAACATTTATTTAAACTCATACAAAACATTTTGTAAAGGATTCACTATGTAAGGAAGACGTTACCATTGTAGATAAGAGCATCTACGTATCAGTTTGCCCTTATTTTGCGTTTGTCTGCATGGGATTGCCGATGCCTGTAACGGCAATAAGAAAACTTGTTAATTGCCACACTTCTGAAGCCCTCTTTTTAGATCCAACAAATAAATTCCTCCACAGAGCCATGTAAAACTATAATACAGAGAACGTTTTCTTATTGACGTTGCAGATATCAGCATTTCTATGCTAAAAAGCGTATAAAGATGAAATCGGTCCCAAGATGCAGTTATCTGTAGTAAGAGCCAGATATTATTTTTCAGAAAGTTTCCTTCAGGAGGACTCTGAAAAGTTTCAGTTCCGTCGTTTGAAATATGATGTCGGCTTCGTGGTAGGTCTGAATTCGTCAGTCATCACTGAGGATTAAAAAATTGTGGTACCTTTTAAGTTTCTGTTATTGAATATTTTAGCTATTACATGCGCCTTAGCGTAAATGTAGCCACTCGAATGCTGTTATCTGCAATGGTGGTGCGATCTTAGCTATGGGAATATCCTATTTAGAAGGGTTCTGTACTTCAAGGTACACTTGAGTAAAATTGTAAAACATTTTTTGATTTGCACTGAAAAAAAATGTTTATAAATTCACACTAAGCAAAAATGTTTCTCAATCCACTGTCTCTTTTGTTATATATATATATTTTATTAGTTTCTAGAAAATTCGATTGCCTGCCACTTTAAAACCACTCATTACTTTCCTTATATACATAATGTATAAGGAAAGTATTGCGACGGGGTCGAAAATTCGAATTCGAGTTTTCGACGGGAGAGCACGTTTCAAGCATCCCTGATCACGAATCAAACATTTTTGAAGTGATGTCTGTGTGTGTGTGTGTGAAAGTATATGTATGTGTGTGTGTGTGTATGTGTCAGTGGGTCTGTGGAGACGATAACTGACGAACGAATGGACCGATTCGAACGAAATTTCGTACGAAAATTACAATCCGTAAACACTGGAAGCCTATTGTTTTTAAACGTAATCGAATCTTCAGAACCCCCCCTAAATTTTCGAGTGAAATTTTGAAAAAATTGTCAAAAAATCAAAACCACTAGTACAGTTACGCAAATAGACATTTCTTATGTAATTTTTTATTAGAAAACGATTAACGTAAAATTTAGAACGCTAACATGAACCGTTCTCGAGATATTTTACATTTTTCAAAAAAATTATCAAAAAGTCATATAAAATAAAAAAAAAATATATTTCCTATTGAGAAACATGTTCACTTTTCATATGTAATACCATGCAATAAATTAGGTGACATCATTCTCGTGGATCTAACTCGTTCCATTCATGAGAAAAGATACTTCGAGTAATACTTTTGTATTTGAACGCCAATAGTCATTTATCTGTTATAATAATAACTTATTTCTCCGTCAGTAAAGCTTGGCGAGATTTGGCCGACGAATTTGGCGGAATGTCGCCAACTTGGCGACTTTTTGAAATGTTGTCAAATTAACGAAAATCTCGCCAAAGGGATTAAAATGACGCTAAATCAATGAAAATGACCACTAATTGTCGAAAATTTAATATCTTGGAAAGAATATAAGTATCTACTATAAGAAAAACCTATTTTTTTTACTGTAAAAGTAGTTCATTGCATTATGTAAGGAAAGTCATGTGTTGCCCACATCAGATTTTTTGCCATTATATTTATGTGTACCACTCTACAAGAAGCTTTCTTTGTGAGTCTTCCAACAGAGAATATTATAAATACTCTGGAACTGTACAATTAACAATTTTAGGATAAACACAACCCACTTATATTGAGTTCCAAAATTTTCGACCAGTGGATTTGAAACTACATTTATGTGCAGCAACCAGCATCGGTAGCCAGTGTCACTCTTGTTACAGATCATAAAGTAGCCATTAACTGCACTGTTAATTAATCTGCCGTATACTGCACGTCTTACACATTTTGCAAAATCAAAGTATTTGAAACACAAAAAATCATATTCACACGAATACTAACAAATATAGAGGTGCACACATAAATGTCGGATATGATAAACTCACACAGACTGACACACACACATATACTGACTTACGGATAACATATACATACTCATAGACACGTACACTCACTAAACTAGAGAATCTAGTTTAGGTGAGTTGCCGTGACTTCTCTCGCTAAACAAGTGGGCATTTGACCTGTGAGCAAAACTACATGCATTTTTCAAAATTTCATTTCTGCATTCACATCTACACATTATATACATCACACACCATCCATTCAAATTTAGTCCAAATCATTTTGGCAGTATTCGAAATTACGGGGATTAAGGGGATTATTGATATTTTCAATTTATTACGTCGTCTGTTGTATTTTAGCAAAGATATTTGAGACTCATTGTAATACGGGTAATCTTCTACGGGTATACCTTCTACGAGAATATAAATAGTACAGATGTATTGGCATTTTTTTTACATATATTGGCATACATTAGAATCAAGTACGGCCGTCTGATAAGAAGATTAAGTGGAATATTGATATTTTCAATTTATTACGTCATCTATTTTATTCTGGCAAAGATATTTGAGACACCTTTTGTAATACGGATAATCTTCTATTAACACTCCAACATATCTTCTATCTACGGCATTATAAGTAGTACTATTATATCTTCCCATATAATTTTTGCACTTTCATTTTGGCATATATTGGAATTAATTTCTGCCTTCAGGTTTAAAGATTACGGGTTTTTTGATATTTTCAATTTATACAAATAATCTACTAAAACAGGTTATATCTTCTAATATTCGCGTATATAAGTAGTATGGATTCCATACAATTTTAACTCTTTTATTTTGCATATATTAAATCAATTCCATATTCTTTACAAATTTGCTTACAAAAGTGGCCAGGATGTTTTATACTTCAGATTTGCCCATGAAGATAATTTTGTACAGCGCAAACAGAGATTCTTAAACTTCTTTTTAGGAGCATTAAATTAAATATTTTAAGAGAATATTTTGATTAAAATTGTTATTTAGTATACTATAGGAATTTGCACATGATTGTGAATTTTAAGTTTCTTTATATTATATTTTCCGTACGAAGAACGGGTATGTTGGTAGTATAAAAATATGTAATATATCTGAACTTCTGCAGGGGTATCCAGTTGCGTGCCAATCCGCGGTTTATGGATGGACTATTTATTTCCCAATCTTATATCTATACATACAAATTGCCAAGTGTCCGTCTGTCTGGCTGTCCGTCTGGCTGTCTGGCTGTCCGTCTGTCTGTCACGCTTTTTGTAGGCACTTCTCGAATAGATAGAGACTTGAAATTTAGTACACGGCTCGATCGTTCGTAAAACTTCCTGGAAAAATCGAATTTTTCGAAAATGTTCTCTAGAGGGGGGGGGGGGGGGTGCTCTACACCAAAACGTTCGAAAAGTGAAATGATAGGAAAGCATGCTTTGACATAAGATAGACTTCAAATTTGGTGTATGGGTAAATCATTTGAAAGGAAGAAAGCTTGCAATTTCAGATTTTCAATATTTTCTACTTAAGGGGGTGCCGCATACCAAAATGTTCGATTAACCGAATAAATGAGAAACGGTTCCTTTAAAATTTGACAGAGGCTTGAAATTTGGTATATGGAATAATCATTTGATAAAAACACCCAAGACGATTATAGTTTTTCAAAAACGTTCGTTTAAGGGGGTGCTCCAGAGAAAACGTTCGAAAAGTGAATTAATAAGAAGACATACTTCGGGATGAGATAGATATTTGAAATTCGGTGTACGGGTAGATAGTTTGGAAGGAAGAAAGTGTGCAATTTCAGTTTTCCAATATTTTCTACTTTAGGGGTGTCGCACACAAAAGTGTTCGATTTTCGGAATGAAGTAGAAACACTCCTTTTAGAACGTGATAGAGGCTTGATATTTGGTATATGGGCGAATCATTTAATAGAAAACCCAAGAAGAATGGAGTTTTTCAAAAATGTATATTTAAGGGGGATGGGTACTTCACAGAAAACATTCGAAAGGTGAAATGATAGGAAAAGCATGCTTCGCGATGAGATAGTCTTTAAATTTGGTATACGTGTAGATAGTTAGAAAGAAAGAAAGTGTGCAATTTCATTTCTCCAACGTTTCCTATTGTAGGGCGTGCCGCACACTAAAATTTTCGATTTGACGAACAAATGAAAAACGCCTCCTTTACAATGTGATAGAGGCTTGAAATTTAGTATATGTGGTAATCATTTGATAAAAACCCTACGATTATTAAGGTTTTCAAAATTGATCATTTAAAGTGGTGCAACACACAAAAACGTCCGAAATATGAATTGATAGAAAAACATGCTTCACGATAGGATAGGGACATCAAATTTGGTGTATTGGTAGATGGTTTGAAAGGAAGGAAGTGTGCGAATTCAGATTTCCAATATTTGCAATTTTAGGGGGTGCCGAACACCAATATGTTCGATTTTCGGAATAAATGAGACACGCTTCCTTTAAATGTGATAGAAGCTTGATATTTGGTATATAGGCCAATCATCTGATAAGAAACCCAAGGCGAACAGAGTTTTTCAAAAATGCTCTTTTGTGGGTGTGCTCCACAGAAAAACGTTCGAAAGGGCAAATGATAAAATAACATGGTTCGTGATGAGATAGACTTCAATTCGGTGTACTGGTAGATAGGTCGAAAGGAAGACGTGCGCAATTTAAAATTTACAATATTTTCTTCTTTAGGGGGTTCAGAACACTAAAATATTCGATTTGCCGAATAAATGTGACGCGAATTATTAAATAAAAATGGCAATATTCAGTGGTTGCTTATTGCGAGTGTCGTGACGGAATTCGTCACTCCTTTGTAAATTGTATAACTTCTGTACTTTTTAAACTTTTATTTAATTAATCTGTGTCCTGTGTGGAACCCTCATGTCATTGAATATTTTACCATATTTAAATTTATATGAATCTGTATTGAATTGTGGCCATTTTTATTTCATAATAATTCTTTCACACTCGAGGAACAGCGTACGTCGCTCATGGTCGCACTTGTTTGCTGGCGGAGACGGCTGTCTCCATGTTTTTTCGCTTTGTTGGGTGATGCAATCTTGTGCTGGATTTCGTGTGGTTCTGCACGTGCCTTGAGAATTTGCCATTGGAAGGGGCTGATCCCCTGGATATATTTGAAATGGAAGAAATTTTGGATTGGAGGAAAAGTGAAGATGTGAGTCCCTCTTAAATTTTAATTGGCCAGGTCCTGGATCCACCCGGAGTGTTTAAAAGCTGCGAGATTCTTGTTTCGGGGCTTTCTCCCTGGAAAACATCGTCGAACCCACGTCGGCTCGGGACTTAACCCTCAGGTTGAGTTACCGTGTTGTGGGGGTCGGGAGAGATGCCACTGCCGCTACCATCGCCTCTACATTGACTGAGACTTCGCTGATGCCGAGCCTCGATGCTTGCTGCCGCCGTTGACCGTCCGGGAACCTCCTGTTCCGGATGCCTGGAGACCGCTTCGATTGGAGTCCGAGATGAAGCCTGAGCCCTGTGCGGGTCGTTGCTCGTATGCTAATTGCCTGCCTGCCACTTCTCCTTGGTCGGGGAAGATTTCTCCCCGAGGGAACTCTAGCGGATGTGATGACTTCAACCTTTCTGACTCCTTCCAGATATGGAGGTAAGCGACCCTTTTCGGTAATTGGAGGCTGCTGCCTCGACTGTCTGGTGTTCCGGCGAACTGAACCTCCTGATGTATTCTCAAGATGTTCTGAGCTAAAATGCTACTAAATTCATTCCATGAAGTGAAATAATTGAATTGAATTAAATTGATAATTAAGCCTTAAACGTTCCTCGGGTGTGTCTTTCTCTCCATGACCATACCATAGTTAATATGATTGATATGTGAAATTAATATGTATTAATGGTTTATTGAATTGATATTTAAATTCCGGCAAAGAACCGATGATTTTTGGTAGAAGAGGTCCAGTGGTTTAAAGTTGATTATAATTCAGAAATTGTATTTGATATACTAACTCCATTTCTTAAATAATTAATAAATTTTAGATTTGAATTTAAATTGTGCTTTTATTTGTGTAGAAATTGTGTAGACTTATGTTTTCAGCTTAGGATGAGTTCTTAAAGGTAAGTGTTTTTCTGTTTATTTTTGGATTTTGGTTGGGTTTTTCGCAGGTCATCAATTGGAATTCTTCCAATTGGCGGGAGGTGTGTTTAGAATCTGACTATTAGAAATTTCCTGAGAAAGTTAGACTTTCTCGGTCAGGCGGGAATCCGTTGCGACTTCTGATGCCCTCGGAATTCCCGTTGTGACACGAGACAGTTAATTTTCAACGGGCAATCGACTAGTCTATATATACTAATTGCCAAGTGTCCGTCTGTCTGTCTGTCACGCTTTTTTAGGCAGTTCCCGTGTAGATAGAGACTTGCAATTTGGCTCACGGCTCGGTCGTTCAATAAAACCCCTGGAGAAATCGAATTTTTCGAAATCGTTCTCTAGAGGGAGTGCTCCACACCAAAACGTTTGAAAAGTAAAATGATAGGAAAGCATGCTTTGTAATGAGATAGAGACTTTAAATTTGGTGTATGGGTAAATCGTCCGAAAAGAAGAACGTGTGCAATTTCAGATTTCAAATATTTTCTACTTAAGAGGGTACCGCACCTGGACGCGGTAGCTCACTGGTCAGCGTGCGGGAATTGCACTCGGTAAACCAGGGTTCGATTCCCTGCGCTGGAAAAAGAAAAATCTGCCGCCGTGTTCACGCAGAGTACGATCACTCTAAACATGTGGGTCCGTAAGTCCTCAGGGGTGCGAAACTAAACCTGTAAACCGAGAGGTAGGCCAGGTCCGCAGTGCTGTCTCCAAGGGGGTGCCGCACACCAAAATGTTCAATTTACCGAATAAATGAGAAAAGGCTCCTTCAAAATTAGATAGAGGCTTGAAATTTTGTTTATTGGCGAAAACACCCAAGACGAATATAGTTTTTCAAAAATGTTCGTTTAAGGTCGTGCTCCAGAGTAAAACGTTCGAAAAGTGAATTGATAAAAATCCATGTTTCGGAATGAGGTAGAGATATCAAATTTGGTGTAAGGGTCGATAGTTTGGAAGGAAGAAAGTGTACACTTTCAGTTGACCAATATTTTCTTCTTTAGGGGGTGCCGCATACCAAAACGTTCGATTTTCGGAATAAAGGAGAAACGCCTCTTTTAAAACAGGATAAAAGCATGATATTTGGTATATGGGCGAATCATCTGATAGAAATCACAAAATAGATTAGATTTTTTTCAAATATAGATTTCTTCAAAAATGTATATTTAAGAGTGTGGGTACTCCTCACAAAAGCATTCGAAAGGTGAAATGCTAGAAAAGCATGCTTCGCGATGAGATAGAGACTTCAAATTTGGTGTTCGGCTAAAAAGTTGTAATGGAAGAAAATGTGCAATTTTACTTTTCTAA
The DNA here is from genome assembly GCA_951213105.1 of Amaurobius ferox. NCBI lineage: Eukaryota > Metazoa > Arthropoda > Arachnida > Araneae > Amaurobiidae > Amaurobius > Amaurobius ferox. The sequence goes on from OX578144.1 coordinate 20,476,082, forward strand.
CATTTACATTGTAGGGGGTGCAGCTCACTAAAATGTTCGATTTGACGAACAAATGAAAAACGTCTCCTTTACAATGTGATAGACAAATGAAAAACGTCTCCTTTACAATGTGATAGAGGCTTGAAATTTAGTATAAGGGCTAACCATTTGACAAAAAACCAAAGATGAATACTGTTTTTCAAAAATGTTCATTAACGGGGTGCCACACAGAAAAACGTTTGAAATGTGAAGTGGTAGATAAAACATGCTTCTCGGTAGGATAGAGACTTCAAATTTGGTGTACTGGTAGATAGTTTGAAAGGAAGAAAGAGTGAAGTTTCAGATTTCCAATATTTGCTACTTTAAGGGGTGTCGTACACTAATATGTTCGATTTTCCGAATAAATGAGGCACGCTTCCTTTTAAATGTGATAGGGGCTTGATATTTGGTATATGGACCAATCATCTGATAAAAAAAAACCAAGACATAGTTTATCAAAAATGTTCATTTGTGGGTGTGCTTCATAGAAAAAAGTTTGAAAGGAGAAATAATAAAATAGGAGTGTCTCGGGATGAGATAGACTTTAGTGTGGTATACGGGTAGATAATTCGAAAGGAAGAAATGTGAAAATTAAATTTCCCAATATTTTCTTCTTTAGGGGCTTCTGCACCCTAAAATATTCGATTTGTCGAATAAATGTGAAAGGCGAATTATTAAAAAATTTACATTATTCAGGGGTTGCTTATTGCGAGACCGTTGATTTTCAACGGGTATTCGTCTAGTATATACTAATTATCAAGTGTCCGTCTGTATGTCACCCTTTTTTAGGCACTTCTGAATAGATAGAGATTTGCAATTTGGTACACGACTCGGACGTTCGATAAAACACCCTGTAAAAATCGAATTTTTCGAAAATGTTCTCTAGAGGGGGTGTTCCACACGAAAACGTTCGAAAAGAGAAATGATAGGAAAGCATGCTTTGCGATGAAATAGAGACCTCAAATTTGGTGTATGGCTAAATTGTTCGAACGAAAAAAAGTGTGAAATTTCAGATTTCCAATATTTTCTACTTAAGGGGGTGCCGCACACCAAAATGTTCGATTTACCGAATAAATGAGAAAAGGATCCTTTAAAATTTGATAGAGGCGTGAAATTTGATATATGGGCTAATCATTTGACGAAATCACCCAAGACGAATATAGTTTTTAAAAAATGTTTGTTTAAGGGGATGCTCCAGAGTAAAACGTTCGAAAAGTGAATTGATAAAAAAAACCATGCTTCGGAATGAGATAGAGATATCAAATTCGACGTAAGGGTAGTATTTTGGAAAGAAGAAGATGTACAATATCAGTTTACCAGTATTTTTGATTTTAGGGGGTGCCGCACACCAAAATGTTTGATTTTCGGAATAAAGGAGAAACGCCCCTTTTAAAACGTTATAGACGCTTGATATTTGGTATATGGGCGAATCATCTGATAGAAATCACAAAAAGAATTGAGTTTTTAAAAAATGTATGTTTAAGGGGGTGGGAACCCCCACACTAAAGTATTCGAAAGGTGAAATGCTCGAAAAGCATGCTTCACTATGAGAGAGGGACTTCAAATTTGGTGTACGGGTAAAAAGTTGGAAAGGAAGAAAGTGTGCAATTTCAGTCTTCCAACATTTGTTATTGTAGGGGGTGCCGCTCACTATAATGTACGATTTGCCGAACAAATGAAAAACGCCTCCTTTACAGTGTATAGAGACTTGAAATTTAGTATATGGGCTAACCATTTGACAAAAAACCCAAGGATGAATACGGTTTGATAAAAATGTTCATTAAAGGGGTGCTACACAGAAAAACGTTCGAAAGGTGAAATGATAGAAAAACATGTTTCTCGGTAGGATAGAGACTTCAAATTTGGTGTACTGGTAGATAGTTTGAAAGGAAGAAAGTGTGAAATTTCAGATTTCCAATATTTGATACTTTAAGGGGTGTCGTACACTAATATGTTCGATTTTCCGAATAAATGAGGCACGCTTCCTTTTAAATGTGATAGAGGCTTTATATTTGGTATATGGACCAATCATCTGATAAAAAAAACCAAGACATAGTTTTTCAAAAATGTTCATTTATGGGTGTGTTTCACAGAAAAAAGTTCCAAAAGATAAATAATAAAATAGGGGTGTATCGGGATGAGATAAACTTTAATGTGGTGTACGGGTAGATAACTTGAAAGGGAGAAATGCGTAAATTAAGTTTCCAACATTTTCTTCTTTAGGGGGTTCTGAACATCAAAATATTCGATTTGTCGAATAAATGTGAAACGCGAATTATTAAAAAATTTACATTATTCAGGGATTGCTTATTGCGAGACCGTTGATTTTCAACGGGTATTCGGCTAGTATTTAATATCTATTTTTGCATTCCTAAAAATTCATAATTTGTTATGTATAAGAAAATTATTGTCGAATATTCGAAATAGAGTTTTTGTAAGATTTACATATTTTGTAGATATTAGAACACGATAAGATTATTTTTGAAGGTATTGCTGTTTTTACATATGCGTATGTGTTGTGCTTATTCGTGCAATTGAAATGTAATGCAAGTATGTGCCAACTTTAACTTAAGATTTGGTCAAGATTCTTAAAGAAATTTAAAGTTGGTGATTTATGGTGGAGGTTATTAAATTTTTGGAATATAAAAAATAAAAACAAGTACTTTTTTACATCATTGGCCGAAAAAAAATTTAAAAAATGGAATTAAGGATGAAATATGCACGTATTCGTTCAAAGACTCTAATGTGAGCAGCACTTGACTTTCCATATATAATGCAATGAATTTACTTCGTTCACAATAAAGAAATCATTCATAAGGTCCACGGTACAGTGTTTCTTAACGTTGACTTTTACATTTGACGCTTTTCCGGATGGCAACATATGAAGCTATTTCGAACTACGAAATTAAATTGTTTCACATAACTCTAAATTTACAATTATCAATATTGATAGCCTTAATAAGTAATATGTTCTTATTACAGTATATTACACTACTTTACAATGTTGATCCTTAATAAGTAATATAGTTCATATGTCAAAATAGTTTAATAATTAAATCATTATTTTGACGTCATTTTCGTTAACTAAATGTCATTTTTGTAAAGTTAACGATATTTTATCAATTTGAGGAAATATTCAATCTGGGTCGAAATATTACCAAGTTGACAATATCCAGCTAGATTACTCGCTAAGTGTATCGACAAATCTTACATACAAATGGAGAAAAGAGCATTTCTTATATACAAGAAGGTATGCCCGTTGTATGACCGAATTCAAAATTTGCAAAATATTACCTCTCATTACGTCTTTTTTTATCAATTTAGTGACTTTTTTCATCACTTTTGAAACATTTTCATTGAGTTGACAATATTTAAAAAGTTGTAAAAGTGGCGACGTATCACCAAATTCGTCGCCAAAATTTTCACCTAGCATAATGGATGGACGGAGCAATGGGATATTATAATAGAAGGTTCTTATATTCTATCCACGATATAGAATTTTCATCTATTAATGGTTATTTTTATTGATTCAGCACCACTTTTATCAATTTTGAGACAATGTCATCAATTTTGTAACATTTAAAAAACTCGCCAATTTTGCGATATTCCATCCAATTCTGATACCAACCCAAAACGTTCGTCGTTTTCTCTGTTTTAATCCTCTAGCTTGATTAAAAATGCAAAATTTGTTATCTGAGTTGTAATTATCGTAAATACATACGGTTTTGTTTTGTAAAACTCACCTGCAAAGCTCTATTTACCAAGGCCTTAAACCCGATTTTAGAATTTCCTAGAGCTGGATTTCTTCTGTAAAATGACATATATTTGATACTGCACAAAGAAATCAATCCTCCCCGCTCCACAAAAAATTACCCGATAAATGAGTACTTTTATCAGATGTTCGGTAAAACCGAAACCTTTTATTCAACCCCACGCTGTGTAAGAATCATTGCCGAAAGCATTCAATGGGTACTTTTGTCGTGTTCATTAACTTCGCCAGTGAGCTGATGAGTCACATTCACTACCTAAAAACTTCGAGATTGTTCATTGCACGCATGTTTTATTGCTTAATCAGACGAAAAAAAAATCTATTAACTTGTACGTTTTCGGTGTGTGAAAGAGTTGGGTTTTGTGATTGTCGTTCCTAATTTACATTTATCGCCAAATGGGTTAAATATTCACCATAAAGAAAGTTTGACAGAAACTTTTGAAGCTATAGAAATGATACACGATGCTGAAATCTTTAAGCATATTTAATTTAAAAATATATGCATTGCGATATATATCTGTTATTTTCCCACATTTACTACGGATTTTAAAATATAAAATGGGATAAAGCTGGCTTCTGTCATAAGTTAAATTGTCCTTACCCAAGTCAATTTACCAAGACTTACCTTGAATGCCTTCACTAAGGGTGGAGCATGTAAACTCCTGGTTCTCGGGCCGGAGAGAAACAAAACACACAAGATATAAAATAAACAGTCTTATTTAAATAGATCAATTCCTTTAATAAATTTCATATATATATATAGATAGATCTTGATTATTAAGATTATTCATAAATCCTTTTTTTAGACACATATATCTCTAACAGCATTTAATTAACACATTTATTTACAACACATAATTTAATTGACATATATATTTAACACACATTAATTACTATTAGCTACCAAAAATCTGAGTAGTTCTTTTATTTAAACTACCAGAGCTCGTTATTACAATAGGTTCGTACGATCTGATTATTAATTATGCGTTACGTGTTGGTGTGCCTTCCGTGATAACTAGTGACAATTGTAAATACATAAATACCTATTCTCTTGCTATTTGACACTTAATCGCGCCATCAGTATGCTGGATGCCTGCGTATATTTTGATACGCCAGTATTTCACTATACATATGATACATCACATTGCTGAGCCACGCTTTCTTTGTGCGCTCACAGTAGATATTTTTTGAAAAAACTAAATTGACATGATACTAGGTCGTTATCGAAAATTCCAAAATTTTTTGAACTTTCTGGAACAAACTGTGGTACAACTTTTTAATTTCCCCCTGTGGTTTCATACCACCTTATCTCATTTGTCGTTATTGAAGGAGGGGATGAACGCTGTTTATTTATGTTTGCGTTCCCATTGGTTTCCTCGGCTGCATTTACAGTGCTCATTATCTTGCTTGGTATCCGTAATTGCTATGTCAACATGTTGTACAAGTATCGTACGACAGCTTCCAAAGGAGAACCAAAGCCGCAATAATTCAAAATGTCGAAAACTCGATATGACACTATAAAGATACGCAATATAAAACAAAAATAGAAGAGTTACGATTTTATGATTTCCTTACCAGTTTCTGTAATATTATTGATAAATGCCTAAACAATTTGTATATACACTGTTCTCAAAAGTTATGCGATTTGGATTTAGGCACAACGAGTACATGTTCTCTCCACAGACGAATCGAGATTTTCCCTGCAGTCGGAGAGTACACATGTGCTAGTCTGGATAAAACAACGAACACACAGCCAGTTCAGCATCGGCGTTGAACCCCATGCCTCTATTACATGACAGTAATTTGGGACAACAAACCGTTCTCAAAACAGCTTTGGGACGTTTGTGTCGTCACTCCACTCAGCACAGAATGAAAGTGACGTCACTCTAAGCAGCAAATGGGGAAGCTTTAGAGTTCTCTTACTGTAAAGCGTACTCTTAACGTCTTAAAGGCTCCGTTTGGATTGAATAAGCTCAATAAGTTCAGCTTCCATTTCTATATTCCAAAACAGTCTATCGACCATCTTGGTCGCAATTAAAGTAAGAAATAAAATAACTCGAAAGCCGTGACCTGTGACGTTTCGGATTTACGCATTTTTGATTGGTCGATTTTCGCACAGCCGTTTAGTCAAAGACAACATTTTCGGGTTAAACTTAAAATGTTGTGGCTAAATTTGCTTTCTGAGCTGTTTTGCGAACTGCTTGTTGTCCCAAATTACTGTTGTGTAATAGAGGCATTAGTGGTTGTTATGTGGATTCTATTATATCAATTTAGAAAGAAAATCGAACCAGTTCGTGTTTTGTCTTACTAAAGTTTGAGTAGCTAGAACCCAAAGTATTTTCTTGTCAAATTCGATGATTCCGATGTAGTACCTCATGCAATTATGCGCAAATTTACTGTTTTGGGTTTTGCTTCTAGAGGATAGTGCATATACCCTACTAATAATAATTTGTGCAGCAGGCTTTGTACTTTACGTTTCCATAGGAGCTCATTACGCAAGAGTTAAGATAGCTCTGCCTCCTATAGGAAATTAAACCAATTGAAAATCCTGATAATTGTATTCAGTTATAAAAAAGTGTTCTGTAGAAAATATCTGGAAGATTTGGTTGTGCATAGTCAGGGTATGTATCAACTGTATATATGGTAAAGACCACATTTATCCACTCTTATCTTAGTGTTTGTGTATTTCTTGTGGCATTGAAATATTGTTTATTTGCAATAAATATAAAAGGGGAGGGGGCGTGAATTCCCAATCTCTGCGTCCAAAGATTCTAAAATGACTAAGAAAAAGTTGTTAATGTAAGTTTCATATTGGCACTAATTCTACGATTTCAAGTCTAAATTTTATTTTGTTTATAGTCAGATACGTCATAATTATTTTTTACTGCAGTCATTTGGACAACACTTAGAATAATGTTATCCGTTTTGGACTTAACGATCTCCACAAATATTGCATTGCGAAAAATAAAAGTCAAATAAATTTGTGTATCGTCCATATGTACCAATAAAATAACAAAAGAATAATTTATGTAAAAAAATGATTTCATTGAATTATTACATTTGTTATCTTTTCTGTTAAATAAATCCAGAAAGTTGCGACGAATATGGCTGCAACGACTTTAAATAGGCAGTACAAATAAGTCATCACAAACCACGCATTCTAGACAACATTGCCTAGCTATGGAGAACAAACAGCTTTAAACTTGGTACTGCGCGGCTTGAAAATCCAATGTGTATGATTGCTTAAAATTTTACTAATGTTAATTTAGAGCAATTAAGCGCTACTTTGCTACTTTGAAAATATCTTAGATATACTTGTATACAGGGTGTCCCAAAAATATTGAAACGCGCTTTAATTTTTTATCTGTTGGAGATAAGTGGGCAATGTAAATTACAAAAATGTTGAAAGTAAGGTGGGAAATAAGACTATGTTAATGAAATAGTTGCCATTAATTTTCAAAAAGTTACACTTTTTAAATTTTTATACGACCCACTTAGACACATTTGGTCAATCAGAAAATTTTTATTTTTAATGCAACAAGATCATTAAAAAACGCATATTTGTATCTTTAAAATTGAGCGAGTTATATTTAATTGAATATTGAACATTGTGGAGTCCATATATTGCATAAGAAATGTAAATTTGTGACATATCACACGATATACAACTGGATGATAATACATAGGATACCCAACCGCGTAGTGAGTACACTGCTTTATATGATCTGTGTCTGTATAATGCTTTATTTAGATGCATTTGATATAAACAATTTTGACAGATATTAACGTATTTTTTATCTAAACAATTTCAATCGTCAATTTGTTTATTATCCCTATATTTCACAGATGAAACAGCCTTTCACATGGTACGGAAAAGCGGCAAAGTCAGATTTTTTCTTTATCATAATTCAGTTGATTTTAAAGATACAGATATGCGTTTTTTTTAATGATCTTGTTGCATTAAAAATGAAAAAAAATCTGACTATATTTGTCTAAAGGGGATCGTATAAAAATTTAAAAAGTGTAACTTTTTGAAAATGAAAGAGAGAACTATTTCATTAACGTAGTCTTATTCCCTACCTTACTTTCAACATTTTTGCAATTTACATTGCCTACTTATCTCCAACAGGTAAAGAATTAAAGCGCGTTTCAATATTTTTGGGACACCCTATATATAACAATATGTCTGAACTTCTGCACGGATATACATTTGAGTGCCAACACGCGGTCTATAGCTGGACTATTTATTTGCCAATTTTTAACAGATTTTCACATTCCTAACAATGCATAATATGCTATGCATAGGAAAATTATTGTCGAGTATTCTAAATAGAGGTTTTGTAAGATTTACATATTTTTTAGATGTTAGAAAGCGATTAGATTATTTTTTGTGTATGACTGTTTATAGATATGCGTGCGTGGTATGCTTAAGTGTGAAATTGAACTTGATGAAGAATTTCTAAGAAATTTAGAGTTGGTGATTTATTGTGGTTCCCATTAAATTTTTGACAAAATAAGAAACAAGTTCTTTTTTTACATCATTGGCAGAAAAGAAAATGAAATTAAAGATGAAATGTGGGCAGCACTTGACTTTCCATATATAATTATGCAATGTATTTACTTCTTTTGCAGTAAAGGAATGATGTATAAGATCCACGGAACAGTGTTTTTTAGCATTGAATTGTACATTTGACGCTTTTCCGGATGACAATATGTAAAGCTATTTCAAACTACGGAATTATCTTATTCCACGCAACTATAAGTTTACCATTATCAATATTGATAGAATTCTCAATAAATAATACAGTTCATATGTTAAAATATTTGGATAATCCATTAATTTGACGTGATTTTAGTTAACTAAATGTCATTTTGGCAATGCTAAAGATATTTTATCAGTCTGGGGTCGAAATATTACCAAGTTGGCGATGCATCGCAAGATTTTTCGCTAAGTTCGACAACTGTATCGCCAAGCCTTACATACAAATGGAGAAAAGAGCATTTCTTATATACTAGAAGGTATGCCCGTTGCATGACGGAATTTAAAATTTGCAAAACTTTACCTCCTATTAATGTCGTTGTTATCAATTTGGCAACTTTTTATCACTTTTGAAACATTTTTGTCAAATTTGCAGCATTTAAAAAAGTTGTGAAGTTGGCGACATTCCGCGAAATTGGTCGCCAAATTTTTCGCCAAAGATAATGGACGGACGGAGAAATAGGAGATTCTTATATTTTTGCAAAGATATGGAATTTTCATCCATTAATCCTCGTTTTCATTGATTTAACGCCATTTTTATAATTTTTGAGACAATTTCATCAAATTGACGACATTTTCCTCAATTTTGTAATATTTAAAAAAACTCGACAATTTGACGATATTCTGTCGAGTTCTGCTACCAATCTAAAACGTTCAAATTGCTTTCTCTGTTTTTATTTTCTATCTTAATTAAAAAAAATTCAAAATTTGTTAGATGAGTTGCAATTATCGCATTACTATTAGTTGCAATATATTTGATACAGCACAAAGAAATCAATCCTCCCCGCTCCACACACACACAAAAAAAAAATATCCGCTAAATGAGTACTTTTATCAGATGTTCGGTAAAAACGAAACCTTTTATTCAACCCCACGCTGTGTAAGAATCAACACCGAAAGCATTCAATAGGTACTTTTGTCGTATTCATTAACTTCGCCAGTGAACTGATGACTCACAGTCACTACCTAAAAACTTCGAGATTGTTCATTGCACGCATGTTTTATTGTTTAATCAGACCAAAAAAATTTATTGACTTGTACGTTACCGGTGTGTGAAAGAGTTGGATTTTGTGATTGTCGTTTCTAATTTACATTTATCGCCAAATGAGTTAAATATTCAGTATAAACAAAGTTTGGCAGAAACTTTTGAAGCCATAGAAATGATACACGATGCTGAAGTCTTTAAGCATATTTAATTTAAAAATATATGTGTTATGATAAATATCTGCTCTTTTCTCACATTTACTCCCCATAGAAAGCACATAGTATTTGTAAAAAGAAATCTTTGTGGTGAGGTTAAGGTTCAGACCTTGAAATCCATGGATTTATATGTTTTGAGTACCCTTGAATATGAACATATTTATTATCCAGGCCGTCCCGCTCATCCAAAGTGGTGTCGAGTAGTTATAAAGAACGACTCAATATGAATCAACTATTTTTTTTTCAATTTCTGATTCTGAACACTATGCATCGAGTATAGTTTGAGCAAATAGCATAAAAGGGATGAGCGTCCGAGGTCGATTGATTTTTGGCTTGATAGGCACTTAATTTTTCACTCATTTATTTTTTTTAAATTCTCAAATTATGGATATGCTGGCAAATTTTATGGAATTCAAAATTTTGTATGTCATTTTTTATATAAAAGCGAACGGCATCTATAAGACATTAACGTTCGAGGTATAATAACTGCTATATTTATGACAGGATAACAAGAACATTTAGAATAATCAGTCGATTTTGATTAAATTCAGTCTGCTTACTTTAGTAAAAATATTTTAATTTATTTTTAATGAGATATAGTTATAAGAATGTTCTAATTTGTGTGTGTCTGCGTGCGTGTCAGAGAGAGAGGATGTGCAGGGAAAAAAAGGAGGGTGGAGAAGAAATCAGATTTTTATCAGGAAAGAAAAAGGGGGGGAGGAGAAGAAATCATATTTTTATCAGGAAAGAAAAAGGGGGGAGGAAAAGAAATCATATTTTTATCAGGAAAGAAAAAGGGGGAAGGAGAAGAAATCATATTTTTATCAGGAAAGAAAAAGGGGGGAGGAGAAGTAATCATATTTTTAACAGGAAAGAAAAAAGGGGGGGGGGAGAAGAAATCAGATTTTTATCAGGAAAGAAAAAGGGGGGGGGGAGAAGAAATCAGATTTTTATCAGGAAAGAAAAAGGGGGGGGGGGAGAAGAAATCAGATTTTTATCAGGAAAGAAAAAGGGGGGAGGAGAAGAAATCGGGTTTTATCAGGAAAGAAAAAGGGGGAGGAGAAGAAATCAGATTTTTATCAGGAAAGAAAAAGGGGGGAGGAGTAGAAATCAGATTTTTATCAGGAAAGAAAAAGGGGGGGGGAGAAGAAATCAGATTTTTATATGTATCGTATTTACAGAAAATACTATCAAACTTTATGTTCCAACTTATAGCATTTTATAAGGAAAAGTACTGCTATGCGGCAAAATATTTGCCATTAGGAATTTTGAATGTTTTAGGAGTCCCTTAATACGACTTGAACGTGTTTTGAATGATGCCTGTAAGTGGGATCTATATTTATAGAATATATTGAGCGATCGATTCGTTTGAAAAGAGAGAAATTATTTTAATATGTATACATATAATTTTGACGTGAATATCGTTTGTGATCGGCATGAAATCTGGGCGTTGCGGAGTTTTTAACAGAGCGATATCGTTTTCGATCGAGTTTTTATCGATCGAGTTTTGGACAGACCGATATATATCAATAATTGAGTTCTATAATTTAGATCAATAAAATGCTATCTATAAATAGTAAGCTATCCAATTTGTAGGTCCTTGAAAGTTCTACAAAGATATATAAGATTTTAGATCGGGTTCTCAGTTTTCAAAATATAGAGATTATAAATTCGATCTTTTAATATTTTGACCTATTTTGAAAAAGTGGTTCTAATTTCGATATTTTGTTATTTTGAAATGCTTTTAAAAGGACCAAAGCGGACAAGCCACAATCGAAGTTTGTCAAAATGATGTCCAAATACGTGTTCTTCGCTTGTAATATTGCCCTGCAATCTACCAGTTTTTCATAGATGATCAAATAGCGAAAAACTACAGTGCTCCGAATATGTCCGTTCTATTGATAGAGTATACATAAAAAAAATTGGCTTTGGCTCTAGTTCAATGGAGCCGAAATGGTTTGAAAAACTGAAAATTTTCATACTTCTTCAACTTGACAAGACGATTAATCGAAAAGTATAAGAGCTTTTTTTAGAAATAGGTATAGATTTAGAAGCTAAATTTCCTTGTATATATTTTTGTTGCTTATTATTTATATTTATCTTTTTAATTTTGAAGATATTTCGAGTCAAAGTACGAAAAATTATACAAAACTTATACAGACATGCAATTTTGTAAAATCGAAAAAATAGAAATATATCTAAATTCCAATTATATACACTTGTAGGACTTTTAAAATGCTATAAATTCTTGCGTATAGTACAAAGATAGCTTTTTCAGTTTGAGATATAAGCCTTATAAACTGGAAATAACTGAACGAGTGAAAAAAATAAAACCCGAGTAAAATTGAGAAAAATAATAAAAACACTCGGTCGAAGAGCAACTTTTTAAGTCTTTTGGAGAAATAGTTAAAAATTTGAAAATGTTAAAATAATTTTTTAATTCATGAGTTGGACCCTATTTCCAACAGGACCAGAGAAATTATTTACATTTTTTCAATTAAGTTTTGAAGTACAAGTGTGGGACAAAGTGGTTGCATTTTTCGTACGGCCAGAGAAACGCCAACCATATCTGTTATTTACATCAAAATGTAAGGTTATTACAGAAGACTTTGTTAATTTTCATTTACATCAAAATGTAAGGTTATTACAGAAGACTTTGTTAATTTTTATTTACATCAAAATGTAAGGTTATTATAGAAGACATTTGTAGATTTTGTTACTTTAGTAGTCAATGTTCAACTTAAAACTTTCTTCAGATCCTGTAAAATCTATCACATTTGACCAAACTTTTATGGTCTTCATATTCTTTCTAACTTAGAAAGATTAAATTATTTCAAGTCATGTGTCAAGTTCTCTGCAATTCATTTTCAAAAACTGAAAAAAAGAGTTCTGCGGTTATTATATTGTCTGAAAACATTATCATCAACATTGTAGTTTTTTTTTTCAATTATAAATTATTTAAATATAAGACTGAGTGTATGATTGAATTTGTGCCTAGCTGATTTTACAATATTTGATTTAGACTTTGTGAAGCATACCTTGAAATAATTATGTATTTTACACCATTTATTTTTTTATTTTTCATTATTTTCTTTGAATGCTATCACATTTTCTTCAAAATTAAAAATATGATTTGACTAGCTCATAGCTTTTCCTCTAGACTGCAATTTAGATTTTTTCATTTAAAAACAACGTATAAGAAATCACTGATGTATACACAAATCACGCTTTATTCATTTCACACGAACACTAACTACTATATGTACACTATGTGGAAGGTCTCCAAAAAATCCCATGTGACATAAATAATTCTAGCCCAATCCTTTCAATTCTTAAGTTCCTCAAACGCCCCCTAATTTGCTAAGTTGGCGATGGTTGTCGCCAAGGTTTAGTGACAGTGGTATTACTGTAAGCTCAATTCATAACTGTACATGCAGCCTTACAGTAGGGATACTGTTAACATGATGAAAAGCATTTCACGTATTTTTAATAGTATATGAATTATTGTTTAATCAAGAATTGTTGTTTTTAATTAAATGTATTGTTTTAATTATCTGGGTTAAACGAAGTATGTCTTAAACACCCACAACTACAATGTCTGGTGCTACAATTTTCCGATCATCGTCTTTTATATGCTTAATCGAAAAGTACACGCCACTGTATCTATACAGGGTGTTTCAAAAAGTTTGCATGACTAAATATCTATCGAGTGAATACCTGAACCGCGCATACCCATTTTCCCAATTGAAGTACATAAAATATTGTGTTACGAACATGCAAAATGTCTTTACTGTGCTTTGCCTGTCTAGACTGTAAAGCAACTTTTACAGACATACTTTCCCATTACGTAAAAGTAGGGTTGCCATATTTGACTTTTTAGATATGGCGATTTATTGCCAACTTGGCAACTTTTGGTGATCTTTCGAATCTACTTGAACTCTCAGGAAATATCGAATATTCTTGGAGAAACTAGCCATTTCTAGACATTTCTATGGAGAGTTTATAAAATCGCTCAGTTGGAGAGCAGTTGTCGTGACACGAACTAAACTGAATTGTGAGATACGTTTAGCAGTGTTTTGAAAATGGTATCTTCTAGTTTGTGAAATTAGCTGAGTGGGTAATTGCTGTTTTATTGCATCTGTGAGTTGTTTAGAGATCTTGCATACTTGTCGAGCTATTCGCTGTATATTATTCCTGTTTACGTTGTTCTTGTAAATAAACGTGCTAGTTATCCGGAAATTTGCCCTCATTCTTGAAACCTGAGCGTACACCCACTATTCCAGGCAATACATAGATTCATAACAATAGATTTTTAGACGGTAACAGATTGTGTCACGTGACACGTTTTAGTTAAAAAAATCCTACAAAGTGTATCCTTTTATTTTATATGGTCCCTCTACAAAGAAAGTTGAAATTAGCAAATTTTTTCTTAATCATTTAAATATATTTTGAAGGAAAACCTAGTCTTCTAATATGCAAAATTGCCTGTGAAAAAATGGTCATATGACTTAAACCTCTTTGATACGGTCAAAAGAAACGTCGAAAACATAGGTTTCAAAGGGTTGTACAAACATTGAATTTCACTGGTTAAAATTTTATTTCGAAAACTATTATGTATACCTATCTTTAGAAAAAAATTTATACAGTATACAATTATCCCTGGAATTACTGATGTCTGTAAAAATAGATTTAATTAATTCGAAAGTAAATTTGATTGTGTGAGAATGAAACTGCTTTTGTTTGACTAATTGGATTACGGAAAATATTTTTATTACTGAATAGGTTTCTCTTGGGGCCCGTATAATATATAAAAGTTTGTACTTTTAACTATAGTATAGCATAATAAAACATCGCATGCGATGATGGTGCACCGTACTTAAAGAATTTATAAATTGAAACAATATGGCTACGAAAAATCGTTAAAAAGATACTTTTTCTTGCAATTTTTAAAAACACCCTATATATAATGAAACAACTGAAACTGTTTGGAAATGCTTAATACGAGCTGCTCTCATGTGATACTGCTTCCCCCTTATCTGACTTTATTTCTGAAGTTTAAATATAACCTTTACAAAGCAAGTAAAACTTTCTAACCCTAGAAAATAAGTCAAATGAATATTTATTCCTATCAAAAGTAAATTTATTTCTATCAAAGTAAATATTCTCACATAAACTTTAAACTCGAAGATACAACTTCTCTGTAGTCGGAAAAATAATAACACCGAAACGTTACAAAATGTATTCTGCTTCTTCACCCGTGGAAGAGTTCTCCAGATCCGAAACCTAGGGAACTGAAAAATCGGTTTAGAGTTACGCAAAAGAAGAGTTCAGCCGAAACATTGTCTGGAAAATTCAAAACATTTTCCTGCAAAAAAAGTGAACTCAAAAGTTTCTTGAGGGCCTTCGAATCCGATTGCATGATCGAAAAGTGGAAATATTTCCGATAATATATTTTAATTTCGTAGATTGGGTGATTTTGATTTTATTACTTTTGGTGTATAAATGGTGTCCTAAAAACATTGACCTCCGCTTTTATTCCATAAATATTGATCTCAGACATATAAATTACAAAATTGAGTAAAAAAAGGTACAAAATTTATGAAATCGATAAAAATTTTCAGGGGATTAAATTTGAAGAAATACAAAATTTAAATTTTTATACGGCCTCCGTACAAAGACGTTTCCAATGAGTAAAATGTGTCCTCATACACTAATAAGGTGATTGTACAAAATTTCATCATTTTGTCATAAAAAGTCCCAGAGATATGTTTAAATAAATTTGGTGAGGGATTAATTACAAATTAACATGTAAATGTTTACAACAAGAGTTCAAATGACACAACACAGAAATGCATCATATGTAAATAATATCTGCCTCTTATCTTCAATGGATCTTTGGCATGGATGGAAAACATTTTGTACAAGCTTTATAATCTTTGTTGGATCTTTGGCATGGATGGAAAATATTTTGTACAAGCTTTATAATCTTTGTTGGATCTTTGGTATGGATGGAAAACATTTTGTACAAGCTTTATAATCTTTGTGGAAAGTTATTATTTCTACACAGTGTAGATACTTTTGTACCAATAAATAGCAAAATTATTGTTCATTTATGTAATCATTATTTTCTATCGTAATTTGTGTATGACCCCTGAAACGCTATCTGCAGACATGATTTTTCCCCGAGAACCCATGTCGATGCATCGAAGAGTAGTTTAAGTCCGCATTTTTGTCTTTTCATATCTCTGGGACTTTTTATGATAAAATGCTAAAAAAATTTTGTACATCACCTTATTTGTGTGTGAGGCATATTTTACTCATTGGAAATGTTTTTGTAAGGGGGCCGTATAAATATTTAAATTTCGTATTTTTTAAAATTTAATTCCCTTGAAACTTTTAATCGATTTCATAAAACTCTGTACCTTTTTTACGCAACATTTTAATTATTATACATGTCTAAGATCAATATTTAAGGAAAAAATGCCGAGATCAATGTGTTTTGTGCACCCTGTATATACAGGGTGTCCAGTGCTATCGGTGCCCAATGGTTATTTCCTCAAACGTTAGTCACAGAGATATACTTCCATTTGCAAAAATGTTTTAAATTTTAAAATCTATTATCTTAGAAACAGTTTAAATCAATAAATACATTTCTGAAAGAAATACGAAATATAAATTTTATGCAGTCCCCCTGTTCTACCAATTATATTTATGATAATCATCCTCAAACAATTTCATGCAAAATATGAGATATATGTTATATGTTATGAGATACTATGTGATATATGCTAAACTATAACTATGAGATATATATTAAAAAAACGAAATCCGAAACTTGCAGAGTATCTACAAATTTGTTGGAAATGGCATATGGTACAAAAGGATGGGGCAATTAGAAGGCTATGGAATACAACTTTTCGAAACCGATTATTGTCATTGTCCCAGCGAAAATATAATATTAAAAAAATTTCAAAATTGGCAACACTGTTTTTTTATTTTATTCTTTGTTTGGCAACACCGTCTTTTCGCTTCATGTGCGGCAACAGTATGAGGGTTTTTACATCCCATCTGTGCACATGTAAGTAGTAGGATTAAAATAGTTTTAGAAAAATCGTATACTTTCTCTTCATTATTTATAGATTTTACAGTTCTTAGATCTATAGAATAACCTTTTTATTCAAAGTTACAAGGTTATTGAATGATTCAAACTATTAGAAGAAATATTTTATATACACTTCCTGACGATTTTTCAATTTCATTATCTTCTATCCATTATTACTCATATTCTTTTTTAATTAGTATTAATTCGTACAGATTGTTTTTTTGTTTACTCCGTCTAATTTTCACTTTGCTGACTTGCATTTTATAGAATTATTTATCTAATAATCCATTGGATTCTTTTAATTAGTTGTGGGTTCCATATATATATATATATATATATATACACTATATATATATATATATATATATACACTATATATATATATATATATATATACACTATATATATATATATATATATATACATATATATATATATATATATGTATATATATATGTATATATATGTATGTATATATATATATATATATATGTATATGTATATATATGTATGTATATATATATATATATATGTATATGTATATATATGTATGTATATATATATATATATATATATATATATATATATATATATATATATATATATATATATATATATATATATATAGTGCAATTTCCAAGAATTGGAATTCATCTATAAAATTTTAATAAATCAGCTAAAACATTCCCACTTTTTTCTGCAGAAAAAAAATGAAATCTACAGATTTTTTGCAGAATTTAGTAATATTTTTGATGGCAGTAAAACTTTAACAAAGGTATTTAAATATGTTCTGTAGATTTCTGCAATTTTTTTGCTTAAGACTGTGTTTTCGAAACCTCATTGCCTGAAAAACGTTTAATAGAATTCGTTTATGTGGCTCTAGAGATATATCTCTGGAAATGACTTTCCAGATGTTACCTTGCATATTAAATTTAGTAATAATAAATTATTGTGCACGACAGGAAAAACATGTATAAAGTTCTGTAATTATCGTTCAATGCATACATTTACAGTCAAATATACCACTCTTAAGCAAAATTAAATATATTTTTAAATAATTTATATTGACTGAGATTGAAACGAGATTTTAAACTGATGTTGAAGCTCTATCCTTACAGAAAATTAAGCAAAACTGGAAAAACATGAAATAATAGGGTGAACTAAAGAGAATTTAAAGGGGAAGAATTTGCCTAATGAGGTGCAGATTATTAAAAGACGAATTGCTCTTTTCAATATAAGAGGACATTTTCAAACTGATTCATTTTAGATTAATTGTACAGCGAATTATTTTCGTTAATTTTTTTTTCTTTGGCAAAGCTGTGGAACTTTGGAAATTTTCCAGGAGGCGATCAATTACAAATTGTAGTCTTACATTCTCTAATACATAGATAGGTTTATCTTGCACATAATTTTAATTTAGGATTTTAGCGTATGCGGATGATTTAGTATAATTACGTCACTGCTCCCCGTAGCAAAGGATACGTCTTCAGTTATGACGTCATCAACATTAAATAACTTTATTCATTGAGAATCTGAGTAAAGTTTTGGGTGGTAAATAGCAAGTTTCATAGATTCGCTTATAAATTCATAAAAAAATATAAAAAGAAATCAAAAGAAATCAATTTTTATTAAAATACGAAGATAACACTCCAGAGTCCCGTTAATAATTTGTATCGTGCGAATATTTAATTCTTTGATGCACGAAACTGAAAGTGAAATGATCTAAAATACGTATATGTTGAGGTATTTAAAAAAAAAAAAAGCGAAGAAATTGCCCTACGAATTCCATTTAAAATTCGTTACACAAAGCTTTCTTCTGTCTTTCCGATGGAGGTAGATGGAAGCTCTAATAATATTTTCGATCAACAATGAAGCGATTTGTTAAGAATCATTAAAGATTGAGCTTCAATATAAAATAACTAAAATTCTAATTCGATAAATAAGTATCGTCTTTAATTATCTAGATGCCTGAGCTTAACTATAATTGTACAGAATTGTGCAGCTATCTGTTGCTTCGATCTTCTACTACGTCGCTAAGAGATAAACAAAAAACTGACAGATATAATTTCTATAAGAATAATTATCATTAACAGATATAATTATTGCTTGTTAGGATTTTTAATTTCTAATAGGAATAAGCCATGCCCATATTTTTAATTCTGTACTTTATCCTTTTACTTTACTTTATTATCCTTACTTACTCTCTTTCCTACTTTACTTACTTATACCTTTCTTTCTTATACCTTACTTTCTTATACCTTACTTTCTTATACCTTGCTTTCTTATACCTTGCTTTCTTATACCTTACTTTCTTATATCTTACTTTATTATCCTGTACATTACACTTTTTTTTATCTTGTAGTACATAACCGTGTAATATGCATTTTATATATACATGTGATATCCCATATGTATACTATATACTTATATGTATATATATTTATATGTATATATACTTATGTGTGTATATACTTATGTGGTATATACTTATGTGTGTATATACTTATGTGTGTATATACTTATGTGTGTATATACTTATACGTATATATATACAGGGTCTTTCAGAAAGGACTCCCTAACTTTGAAATGACATAACTGCGAAACAGTGATAGACAGAAAGATGAAAAGTGATATGTTGGATAGACAGGTCTGGAATTTTAAATACACAAGTTTGCAAAATTAGTTACAAGATTGGCTAACAGAGGGTGCTGTTGTCTCAGTGCAATGTCGTTTAAATAGTGGGTGAGATTGTTTTTCGTAAACAGGGGGTCAAATCACATTACAGTGGATTCGATATGGTCACCGTGTGTAGTAGTAACATGACGCAAGCGATGGCCAAGGTTTGAAGCCAGCTTCTGCAATGCCTCTACTGAAATTGATGCACATGCCTCACAGATAAACTATTCAAGCTTTTCCAACGTTTGAGGATTCTTACTGTAAACAGTGTACTTTAAATGGCCCCATTGGAAGAAGTCGCATGGATTGAGATCCGGGGAGTATGGAGACTGAGCGTTCCGTACTTCTGGGCACTATTTAAAGTTCATTGTGGTCGCAGCGTCCTCTGTTAGCCAATCTTGTAACTAATTTTGCAAACCGATGTATTTAAAATTCCAGACCTGTCTATCCATATCACTTGTTCAATCTTTCTGTCTATCATTGTTTCGCAGTTATGCCATTTCAAAGCTAGGGAGTCCTTTCTGAAAAACCCTGTAGATATCAAATATGTATATATCCACCCTTAATACATACTTCATAATTTTTATCACTATATCTCTTAAAAGAACGGGCACAAAAGGTATGACTGAATATTGTTTTAATACTTTTAAAGAAAATTTATTTTTCTGCACATAATTTAAATGAAATTAAGTCTGAAATGGGATATTGATTCGCGGATAAAGCAGAATCTTTATCCAAACGTAAAGAAAATAAGGAAAGCACTGCAAGATACGCTGATGTTTGGAAAATTTAACGGGGAAAATTTTCTCTAATGAGTTGCTGATTATTAAAACGCTGGTCGCTATTTTCAGACTTTAGCGGAAGTTTTCAAACTTATTCATCCACATAGTTATTAAACTATGTTCTTATTATGACATATTTTTAATGATTAAGGGACAGAGTAAGATTTTCTTTGAGAATCTTACAGTTTTCAAATTTGTTTATAATTATAACTGTTCTTGAAGAAAAAATCCAGAAGAACGTATTTTTAGTCCAAATTTAAAATTTTTACGTTTTTCGAAGTACTGATCAAGAAAAACCATGTTTTAACTTTTAGTCGGTTCGTCATTGCAAAAGCAATGTAGTGTTATTTATGAAACTCAAAACCTATTGAATTAAATTTGGTACATATATACCACTAGTAAAAATACCAGCCTGTGCTCGGGATAATAATAAAATAAAATTTAAACAGCAAAAAAATTTAAAATCTAGTTTATTCCAAAACCATTATCTTATTTATTACTAGCAGCACACCCGTTCTTCGTACAGAGTATATAACATAAAGAAACATAAAAATCACAATCATGTGCAAACTCCTATAGTATACAAAATGATATTTTTAATCAAAATATTCTGTTAAAGTATTTAATACAATGCTCCTAAAAAGAAGCTTAAGAATATCTCTTTGCGCTATACAAAATTATCTTCACGGGCAGATCTGAAGAATAAAACATCCTTGCCCCGTCTGTAAGCAAATTTACAATAAATATGGCATTGAATCAATATATGCAAAATGAAAGCATTAAAATTGTATAGAACCCATACTACATATATGCGCGAATATTAGAAGATACAACCTGTATTAGTAAATTACATGTATAAATTGAAAATATCAGTAAACCCGTAATTGACTCCAATATATGCCAGAATGAAAACACTAAAATTATAGGGGTATATATATATATATATATATATATATATATATATTATGTGTGTATCCCCGTACCACTTATATTGTCGCAGATTAGAAAATAAGCCAGTGTGTTAATAGAAGATTACCCGTATTGCAATATGACTCTCAAAAATCTTTGCCAAAATAAAACAGATGACGTAATAAATTGAAAATATCAATAATCCCCGTAATCTTTATACCAGAAGGTCGTAAATGATTCCAATATATGTCAATATATATCAAAATATATACCAATATACCTGTACTACTTATATTCTCGGTGATTAGATACCAGTGCATTCGTAGAAGATTACTCGTACAACGTACAATATATGAGTTTAAACAATTTTTGTCATAATGAAACAATGGCACAATAACTTGAAAATATCAATAATCCCCGAAAATATCAATAATAGTAATGTTTAAACCTGAAGACCTGATATTATCCAGTCAAAATTGCAATATCAACGAAATTTATTTTATAAATATATCTTTATTATTCAAATCGGAATAGATTTAATAAAAATCTTATGCGCCATAACACATTGGATTTACATCTGTTGCTAAACGACATGATATCATCTGTTTCAAATAAATTGATGGAAATCATATCGTCTGAATACTGTGATTTCCATCGAAGGTTTTGTGACATTTTCGTCAATTTAGCGATAATTTAAAAAAGCGCCAAATTTAATGCAAAGTGGGACTGTAGAACTGATAGTACCATTTTGCGGCAAATTGACGGAATACCATCACAATGCTATCCCCTAACAAAACACAATTAATTTCATTTATTAAGATCAATTTTATCAATTTCATGATACTTTTAGGGATTTTTACAAACACTTTTACCAATTTTGTGATATTTTAAAAATTCGATAAATGTGTTACTAAGTAGGATGAATGGGCTGATTGACAAATGCTATCGAAACATCATTTCAGGACTCTCTTCTTAAAAAACAAATTTAATTTCATTGATTTGCGTCGTTTTTATCAATTTGGCGACATTTCCGTCAATTTGGTAAAGTTTAAGGTACAAGTTAGCGATAGTCCGCAAAATTCGTAGTTCTGAATTGACAGATCTGAAGAATGAAACATCCTGATCCCGTTTGTATATACTAAGTGTAAACACTAAAATTGTATTAGAAGATATACCCATTCTACTCTTTGTTTCAACAATCTGATAAATGAATTTATTGGGTAAACACAATATATGGGTTTATTGGTTAAACACAATATATTAGCTTGGTCAAATAAATCAACACTATTTGCCAAAATAAATGAAAGTTATGTACACAGTCCACAGTTAATATAATTAAAAGAAAAATCACACCGTTCTTCTCTTAAATATATTTTTATCCAATCATTTATTATTCAAATTGAAAAAATAATAATAATTAACAGACAGATTTAATTTAATTGCGTTTCTGAGCAGCATGATATAAGATAGAATCTTCCTCATAAACTGCGAAATTAAATAACCATTTGTATTTCGTTATACTTTTTATTGTTGAGTAAAAGCTTGTGAAAAATAAACCATGGAGATAGATTTTCTATTTAAAATCATTTTTCAAACAATTCATGTTTTCAGAAAGTAACTAAATAGCGCAAAAATATCTCCCATCAAATTCAGAGATAAAGTTTTAATACACTTTCAAACGATTTTCAACCTTTTCGTTTGGATAAACCACGGAGTTAGAGAGTAGACAGCCTAGGAAAAAGTTTCGTTTTTCATTAATAACTCGACAACCCTTGATTTTAGAAATTCGAAACGTGGATAAAATTTATGGAGGGCTATTTTAAGGTTAGCCACAAAATTTTATTAAATTCGTTTTAACCGTTCTCCCGTGATGATGCGACAAACAAAAGTTTCGTTTTTTACTAATATCTCGAGAACCACTGATTGTAGATACTCGAAACTTGGACTAAATTTTAAGTGAGGCTAATTTCAGGCAACTTTCAAAATTTCATCAAATTCGGTTCAGCCGTTCTCCCGTGATGATGGGACAGACCGATAGACAAACAGATTTTCAATTTTATTTATATAGATTAACAAACCAGTGAAAATATGTAAATACGAATGTAAGACATATGTACGATAACAGGTTTCTTGAATTCGTTTGTTTTGTGAACTCGTGTAGGATATGCCAGTATGAATATACGGAATTTATAGTTTTCAATTTTTACTGATCAACACTACATTTGATTGCTTGATTAATTAACTTGATATGAATACATAAATATGAATTTTGATTCTATGTAAAATGGGTTCATCATACTTAAACTGCGAGGCGTATTTTGAAAAATCATAAATTTACCAAACTTTTTTCAATTTTTATTACATTAATTAAATACAGCGAGATAAATCTGAAAAATTAGGTTGATTGTGTACCACCTGATTATATTTTGGAGTGATATTTTATAACACGAGAACTGCTAAGCAGATTTACAAACTGTTTTCACTGTGTTATAAGCTTTATATGGAACTGATTTATGGATAAAAATGTTTTGGATTTTATGAAAAGTTAATATGTAAATGTGAAAATTCGAAAATGAATTTCCTAAAGAATCTTTTAAAATAGCTGAGATACAGATCTACTATAATAATCACCCTAAATTTTTCACAAAATTAGATTGTCAAGATGTCCTTTCAGATGACAGTTTTCATGTTCTACATCTATCCATGAGGCAGAGAAGATTAAAATAATATTTTTAACTGTAATGATGTCTTACAATTTGTAAGCGTCTTGAGAATTTACATGGTTTTTGTTTTGCTTTTTACAGGTTCGTTAGTTTACGTTTGTTACGGTTTAAACAAGTATATTTTACACCACATTACTTTTGTTTTAGTATTATCTCGAGCAACTTCGGTTAATTCTGCTAGTTTATGTGAAACGTCAAATTAACCTAAAATATACATTTGCTCTGAAATAATTAAGACTCACCCAAAAATAAATGTTTAAAAACACACAAATGTGTATTTTGTAAGAATACCGAATTTCAAAAAATAAAAAGTACCAATGAACTGAAAAGTATCAATGATGAAAAGTTTCAATTCTATGGTAACCATTTGTTACTCTCAACCTGTCCGATTCCTCGGACATACGAGACCACGCTGTTGACTCCCGGTTGCCATAGAGGGCAAAAAGTACAAGGTGGTTATAAAAAAAACTTCCCCAATATATGAACCCAAGCGGCCTATCAGCTCAACCAATCGAAAGGAAATTTCTGATATTGTTATTTGAAGGTATGCGCTCGAGATTGTGATGATTTCAAACAATAGAACTCTCACAGTTACGGTTACAGTGAAAAAATGTCGAAATTTTCGAGTGACAACACCCACTTTTTTTCCTGCGCTAATGGATCAGCGCCTTAAAAAACCATAAATGGCGTTGGAGCGATACACGTATGACGAAAATTGGCGGCGTAAAACATTTTCAAAGAAGAATATTGTAAAAGACCAATGACAACGCAGAGTTTTTTTTTCAGATGGCCAGGCACTTTGACCTTCGTCATTCGCCTTTATTACATCGGCCAGATTGTGAACCATTTAGCCGTTTCTCGACGTTGTCGCAGGCGCACCAGGGAAGGGGGGGGCGGATTACACTGCGCCCACAACACAAACATCCATGCCTTACGTGGGGCTCGAACCCACAAACGCGGAGGTCGAGCGATTGCTACGCGAACGCTTGCCTTGACCACTCGACAACCACGTCGGCACGCAGAGAGGAGGTGCATTGATGCGCTTTGCATAATTCACAGGGATAGACAATAGAAGCACCAATCATAGAACACCATGTGCAAATCATTGCTTGTTATAAATCTTTAATAAGCAGTGTGGGAAGATTATTTCTTCAATCAGGTGTTCGAACGTGCCAACAAGTTGACACTTACAGGGAAACAACGAGGTGAATTTATAAAGCTGTTTTATCTGACCGGGGAAAATGATGTCGAGTTTATCGGCGAAATCATAATCTAAGACGAAGCCCATGTTCCGTACAAACTGTACGCGATTTGGTAAAAAAAATTGAAGAAACTGGATGCACATGTGCTAGACTGCGATTCGGACGACCATCTATCTGTTCCTCTTCAAGTTGTTGCGGAAGTGCATAATACTATTGCTGCAGGTCTATTGCGT
Source organism: Amaurobius ferox (assembly GCA_951213105.1). Lineage (NCBI taxonomy): Eukaryota > Metazoa > Arthropoda > Arachnida > Araneae > Amaurobiidae > Amaurobius > Amaurobius ferox. Next base: position 20,501,455 of record OX578144.1, read on the forward strand.
ACTGCAAGAAGTTTTGCCGGCAAGTTGGATGTACCGAAAATCACAATCCTCAAACTTCTGCGCTCTGTTCTGCGGATGTTTCCTTATCGATTTCAGCGCGTCCAGATGTTGCAACCTGGAGACAAGCAACAGCGTGTCGATTTTGCGAATTTTTTCCTCATTAGATATTATGAAAATATCAGGTGGCCACTGCGGATATTATGGACGGATGAAGCACAATTCTAATTAACTGGGAATGTAAACTCCAAGAACTGCGTTCACTGGACTGACGAAAATCCTTACGATGAGACACCAGTGTCTTTACACGAAGCTAAAGTGATTGTGTGTTGTGGCATCGCAAGCAGATTCGTTCTTGGTCCGAACTTCTTCGAAGAGGTCACTCCCAATGGTATGCAAACGTGCTTCATCGCAGGGCCTCGATATAAAACAATGTTGCAGAATTACGTAATTCCAGAATTACAGCAGTGAAATGTCGTTAATGACATTGTATGGATACATTAACGGCATGCAGTGATGGTGCTTCTCCACACGTCACTGCATGAGTTCGACAAGTGCTGTAACAGAACTTTAGTTATAGAGTCGTTTCCCGTAACTTTACAGTTTCGTGCCCACTGCGATCCCCCCGACCTCAATCCGATGGATTTCTGGTTCTGGGATTATCTGAAATCTAAGGTGTACACAACAAATTCACGATATTTGTCAGAATTGAAAGATGCCATAAAACGTAAAGTTATACGGATTCCTCCTAAGATGTTACGTTCGTCATTGTTATCAACAATCTCCCGCATGCAATGCGTTATCGTCTGCGAAGGTTGGCAATTTGAAGGTTGGCTGCGAAGGTTGGCAAAAACTTGTAAATCCAATAAATGTGTTTTCCCTCTCCTCTCTTGTGTTGTTATTGGTCCTTTACAATGCTCTTTTTTGCAAATGTTTTACACCGCCAATTTTCATTATACGTGTATCGTTCCAACGCCATTTATGATTTTTCAATGCGCTGATCAATTTGTGCAGGAAAAAAGTGGGTGTTGCCATTCGAAAATTTCGAAATTTCTTCACTGTAACCCTAACCGTGAGAGCTCTATTGTTTGAAATCATCACGATCTCAAGCGCATACCTTCAAATAACAATATCTGAAACTTCCTTTCGGTTGGTTGAGCGGATAGGCCGCTACGGGTTCATATACCGGGGAAGTATTTTTATGACCATCCTGTACATGCTCTAACGAAATCGTTTGAGCCCAAGCCCAAGAGACTAAAACCCAAACTTTGCTAAAACCCAAGAGACATGCAGACACCACATTGTGTAACATGCACACATCCAAATGTCGCCGCCGTAGAGCAACAAAAGACAAGAGCAGCTAAATAAAACGCAATTAATTTTTTAAGAAATTTCACAGAGACTTATCCGCTGACTAATCCCTTACCTTGTCAAAGGCATTCCATGGTAAAAATAATTTTATTTTCTAATCAAGGTTCCACACACATCGTAATTTACAACTATTCACTTTCTGAAAATGAAATCGAATGTTTTTCGGAAACTAGGGAATTGGAAGATTCCGTAAACATCAACAACTTATTGTTCCTTATTAGTATTTGCAAAATTTTAGTTCAGAACAAGGGACATGCATTTCCATTTATAGTGAATTCTTCACTCTGCTTAGAAACTCTTATTGGAGATCGATATCAAAAGGTAGAAGGCGGGATGAAAATGTAAGTAAGCTGGGGACAAAATACCAAGAGATGGTTTTCATTTAACGTCGCACTTAACATAGACACTATACTTACAATAGCAAGTGGAGCGCACTTGGCTTTGCAAGTTGGCACTTGCAAAACCTAATATCATGCTTTCTGTAGAGTATGTTGCAAAACTTCAATAAAATAAGTATAAATCTAAATAAATGTGCTAGAAACATCTTCGTTTAGGAAATAATTATTAGCAAGCTCATCGGCTAAAGCGATAAATGTGTATGCTACTTTCAGTGTGTAGTTGTTTGTACAAGTAGTACAAACCATCCATCCTCATTGACCTATACCCCATACTCCTCCGTATCTTTAAAACTAAAGCTAGGTTAATTGCAAAATTTTAGTTCAGAACAAGGGAAATGCATTTCCATTTATAGTGAATTCTTCACTCTGCTTAGAAACTCTTATTGGAGATCGATATCAAAAGGTAGAAGGCGGGATGAAAATGTAAGTAAGCTGGGGACAAAATACCAAGAGATGGTTTTCATTTAACGTCGCACTTAACATAGACACTATACTTACAATAGCAAGTGGAGCGCACTTGGCTTTGCAAGTTGGCACTTGCAAAACCTAATATCATGCTTTCTGTAGAGTATGTTGCAAAACTTCAATAAAATAAGTATAAATCTAAATAAATGTGCTAGAAACATCTTCGTTTAGGAAATAATTATTAGCAAGCTCATCGGCTAAAGCGATAAATGTGTATGCTACTTTCAGTGTGTAGTTGTTTGTACAAGTAGTACAAACCATCCATCCTCATTGACCTATACCCCATACTCCTCCGTATCTTTAAAACTAAAGCTAGGCCTTTAATTTTAAGTTCATATTCGCAATCAAGCAGTCCTAATTAGAGAAACATATCTATTTTTACCTCAGATAAATTTTAACTGTTGTTCCGGTTAATTGAGAAGATTTCATGCAGAAATTGAGATGCTAAAAATGATATTCTTTCCTAAACACGATTTAACTGCCATTAAAACTGAAATCAAAGTTTCTTCCAATTATTGGATGATTTCGCAAAATTTGAAAGCGTATATAGTTCTTTATTAGTATCAACAAAATTTTGTACAGAACCTGGGAAATATATTTACATTTATAGTGAATTCCTAACTTCAAAATTTCTATTGGAGATCGTTGTCGAAATGGGGTGAGTAGGTTAGAAATGAGAAAATGTGTTTCAACAGTGAGAGGTACTGGTGAGGTTAGAGGTGCTAGAAATGAGAAAATATGTTTCAACAGTGAGAGGTACTGGTGAGGTTAGAGGTGCTAGAAATGAGAAAATATGTTTCAACAGTGAGAGGTACTGGTGAGGTTAGAGGGGCTAGAAATGAGAAAATATGTTTCAACAGTGAGAGGTACTGGTGAGGTTAGAGGTGCTAGAAATGAGAAAATATGTTTCAACAGTGAGAGGTGCTAGAAATGAGAAAATATGTTTCAACAGTGAGAGGTACTGGTGAGGTTAAAGGTGCTAGAAATGAGAAAATATGTTTCAACAGTGAGAGGTACTGGTGAGGTTAGAGGTGCTAGAAATGAGAAAATATGTTTCAACAATGAGAAGTGCTAGAAATGATAAATTATGTTTCAATATTGAGAGATGCTAGAAATGACTGGTGAAAATATATTTCAACAGTGAGAGGTACTGGTGAAGTTAGGGGTGCTAGAAATGTGAAAAATGTGTTTCAACAGTAAGAGGTGCCAGAAATGAGAAAATATGTTTCAACATTCATTAACACACTTAAGAAGTGTAAGTGTATTTTGTATGTTATATAAAGTTCTGCATGTGTACTTTTTATGTTTTATAAATTAAGTTTATTTATCAGATTCGATACAGTTGGTTCACGGAATCCGATGCCGGCTAAACTATAAATTCAGTGTCGGTCCTTAGGACCCGATGCTGGCCAAATGGAAAGTTCGGTGTTGGACCCCAAGGACTTGCACCTTTTCGTACGTGTTAACTACGAACGGCTCTCGTTTGGGGTTGTGGCTGCTTCCACGCTTTTCTCCATTTCTAATAGTGATATGCATAGTATCTAAGAGTCTGTCAAAAAATAAGAGGACGCAATCTGGAATCACTTTTTCAATATCACCAGGTCATGATTTGAAAAAATATTCTGCCGTCTTGAAAGTCAGAGTTTGGTTATTATCCGTTCTTATGATGTTTCCGAATTTAACCGTTCTTATGATGTTTCAAAGCACTAGGGGGCTCATCTCTCTGCTCGCTAGGCTTCGCCAACCCCATATCTCGTTTTGTGAGTCGAGAAGACTCGCTAGCCTTGCTTCAGGAACTATTTCAAGCCAAACCAAAGTAAAGTTTAAACCGAAAAACGGTTTATTTCAACATGTTAACATGTAATTTCTCTACAAATGTACTAAACTTCATATTTTTATATATTATAATTTTTGCGGTACAAGACAGAAAAACTCCAGAAACGCGCCCATACAGAAGAAAATTTTCCCTTCAAAAATACGGTAACTCATGAACTACACTGAAATTTTAAGAAAAGGACCTCGTCTTGAAAAAAAAATCACCTATATAGGTACATGCTGCAAAAAATCGTGGTTTTGCTATTGTTAGTATTTTCGGACGCGAACTGAAAGCCCAAATATTCTGTATTTGACATTAAATATTTCTCAAACTAAAATTTGAATATAATTATTTCAGTATGTTCCCCTAACAACTCTCTGCGCATGCACTAAATTTTATATTTTCGTTTGCTCTAGCTCTTCCGATACGATACAAGAAAATAGATATTCGATTCTGATAAAGGCTTAACACTCAAGAAGTCTAAAATGAGACGGCATGTGAAACTAGGGTTTTGAACTGGAGCGAAATTACGAATGGAGTCACGATAAGTATAGAGAATCGAAAAACCAAATAATGCATGGTTTATTACAATTAGTTAAAAGAAAGATTTTATTAAAAACCGGTATAAATTTATCATTAATAACAATTTGTGGAAAAGCAGTGGAAAGTTTATTAATTTTAATATCACGCTCATGTTCTGATAACAGTGCGTTTAGTACAGCCAATATAAAAGGTATAACTATTTTCAGGGGAAAAGAGGGACAAAATAAGCATCCCGGCCTGATTTAAGATATTACTTTTAAATTCATCGGTACTGATATGACTAAACATAGGGGTAACAGTAGAATGGGACGATTTATATTCGCGACAAAATTGAACTAGAGGATGGAACATCTTAGGATGATAGAGAATACTCGATTTGTATGGCAAGAAGTCTGAAATAGTGACACCTTTTAACAACATAATGTTATTAAAATTACGTTTAACAGCATTATGTTAAAGGTAATTTTTTGCCTATTTTTGAAAAAACTTTCCTTCTAATGCATTGTAATAACCCCCGTAATATTCTCCTTTTTGAATCCCTTTTTGTTTATATCTACCGTGCTTCGATTTGTAATTTTGACCCCGTTAAAATTTTGAGTTATGCTTGGCGACTCATTCTCGACTCCATGCAATTCAAGTCTCTTCATTGGTATCTTTGACTTCATCCTCTTGGGGATTGGACCTACTGTCCTTTTAGAATTTGCATTCCTGTAATAAAATATTATTTTTAATTGTACTTTTCCTGAGATATACTCGTTTTTGAATCTGTCAAAAATATATTTTTTTTTGTGTGTAATTTTCCTTTGATAATCGAAGGTTCATTTACTATTGTATTTATGCAAATTTGTCATCTTTTCTGGTCTATATATGAACGATCATTTTAATTTCCATGTAGCCACTGATGAAGAGCGTATTTACGCTCGAAAGCGCTCTGGCCTTTATAATTTTTGTACGTCTTATAAAAAGTGTAATAAAGACCTTCTATCAAAGTTGCGTGCTTGATCTTTCTGCAATATTTTAGCTTACTGAATTCATTAATTTCGACAAGAAGATAAATCGCTTTTACTTTTCTTTTTAAATTACCAATGGATCGGTATATTACACACCTACCACGTTCCTTTATTATAATGTTCGAGGCAGGCAAAGACAGTCCTCACAAGATTCATTTTCCTTCAGATTCATTTATTCTGGCCCACATTACTTGAATTCAGATCACTGCTGAGCGTTCTTTTAAAAAGCATCCCCAGTGTTCAGTTTCACTTCCAATCTCGCAATCTTCCTTTTGAAATCGATTGACGGTGAGTGTCTTAGTGAAGCAAGGAATTCAATATAAATGGAAATAGTTTCCCCTCCTTCTGAATGAAAATTTTGTATATACTAATAAAGGGACAATAAGTTATCAATATGTACACAATTTCCCAATAGTTGTGTTTGGCGAGAAGGTTCAATTGTATTTTTATGGATAGAGTAGATTTAAATTTCGATCTATGTGGGATTTTTCCTACTATGACATATTTTTGCAATTTAGTTGAAATAGTGTACTTGTATTTACTTTTCTTATATTTAAAATTATTTATGGTAATGTAGCGAACGCTTATAAGGCAGTTTTAAATGCCTTGAGCTATGATACTAGACTACCACCATTTAGATCAGAGATTAAACTCCAGCGCTGCCAATGGTGATTTCACATTCTCGCTGCATTACTACGTTCGGGTCACTAATGTAGCGAGAATAGGAAATCACCAACTTGGCGGTGCCAACTTGGCGGTAGGCTAATATCATAGCTTTGAGCTAAAGACGTCTCCAGCTCAAGGCATATACCACTACTTCATTAGTGTTCGCTACAGTATAAATCATAACCTGAGTTGTTGAGTATGCGACGGACACATTGGGGGCACTTTTCGATTTTCAAATGCTATAGAAATTATTTTTATAATTGTGTCTTAAACACTTGCATCATATACATTGAACATCTCAGTGTTAGATAAAGACGAAAGTATGGTGTTACATTCTTGAAGAAAGATAAGTTCATTTTATTTTGAATAAATTTGTTGTTTAGTGATATATTTATGTAATGTTGAAAGTTTGTTTCTTTAAGTGGTTCGATTTTGGTAGTAAACTATCAGAAATAAAGTGTATAAAATTGCCTTCACCTGTGTTACAAATACAATTTGAACAGCTAATTTTCTTAGTATGTAGACAAATGGGGGAAAAGGAACCCTGATTAGTTAAGAATCAGGTAAAATATTCAGATGAATTAAAAAATTTAATAATAATTAAAGGTTATACGGATTAAATGAACCTTCCCGTTTTTACGAAAGTTAAATAAGCAAAGGCAAAAAACGTTTTTTGCTAAGTCCATTTTTTATTATTTGTATGTAACTTAAAATATGTAAAGAATGTATTGATTAAAATGGGAGAATGTAACTTCAATGTATAACTGACAACTGCATACCATATTTGTACTTTCTAGTTAATCCAGATCTCCAGTTATTCCCCAAAAATGAGTACATTCCTATGTCGAACCTTCCCAACAATTTCTATATGCAGAATAGCGCTGTTTATCTCCTCTACGTATCCATCTGTTGTAGCAATTTAGGGTAAAATAAAATTCATACATGTTTTGCCTCAATAAAGTTTTGGTGGGAATAACTTCTATGATTGGGGTTTCTCTGTCTGAAAACAGATTGTTACAAAACATGTCAATAATACTTTAGACACTTATAATCTGCACTTAATAGATACATTTGTGAATTATTTTTCTTATTTTATCGGAAATAGTATCCAGATTAGGAGTATATAAAAATACTTTCAATATTTGAGTATTATGAACTTTTCAAAACAAAACTTCAAAAAGTATCTATTTGAACGCGTTTTTCTTTTCATTCATTTTTCTTACTTTTACTCGATATATCTTCAAAACCATAAAAGATAGATATAGATAGTAAGCGACAAAAGTATATCTAAATCAATATTTATTATTAAAAAAGGCTTAATTCTTTAAGTAATCGTCTTGCCAAGTTAGAGAAGTATGAAAATTTGAAGTTTTTTAACTTTGTAATGCTTATGTTTTAACTAAAAGTGATAGCTTTAAACAATAAGAAAACATTTGCAGATCTTTGAAAAACCTATAAGCATATCCAATCAGATTTTGCATAGAGTTCATTTTTATTTTATTCTACAAAAATTGAGTGCTATGTTACAAAATATTATTCACGCAAAATCATTTCGGCTCCATCAGACTTCAAAAAGTATCCACCGTCGATATTTTATGAAGGAATAGTTCATCAGAGTATTTTTCTGTGAAATGTGGATTCGATAGGTGTAGAATTTTATGAATTATGAAAAATTTACTATTCTGTGCAGTGTACAATTGTATATATCCCTTCTAATATATAATTGTAAAGAAGACGTCGTAATTTGCTTTTGCATGTAATAGACCAGGCAAAGGTTTCATCGGCCCTGCCTCTTACAAGAGATTAAATAAATTGAAAATCCTGATAATTATGTTCAATTACAGAAAATAAGTATTATTTAGAAAATTTCCTTAAGATCCGATTGTGACTAGCAGGGTCATGCATAAATTCTATATATGGAAATGCCTACTTTTTATCAACTTTTATTTTAAGCATTAGAAGACTTCTTGGGTATTGCACTTTTATTTGCAATAAATATTAAAGGGGGCGGGGGGTAACTTTTGAAGTAGATGACCTCATTGCCACTCACAGTTTCCGCAGGTGCTAAAAAAGGATCAATTAAAAGTACTGAAATTGAAATAACTTTTCAGTGTAGATTTCATTTTGACACTAATTTCATACCTTTCAAGTTCAAATTTTATTTTGTATACAACCCGTTAGGTCATAAGCAAATTTTTTCGACAGCAACCGTTTGGACAGTGCTTAGTTACTCCTTAGATGGATAAAATTAATTTTTCTCCCCAAAGACTTTTAAATTGGGAAACTTTATATGTTGTTGTTGTTGAGACCCAAACCGTCCGACCTACCAGAAAGGAGAAACTTTATATGTGAAATTGTTGTGCATATTGTCCATGTGTATCAACAATTTTATAGAAACATATTTTATATAAAAAATGCTTTCGTGTAGTCATTGTACCAGATTCAAAAAACTATTAATCTAGAAAGCTGAATTGAATACGAATAAAATATTTCAGCAAGACTCATTGGTGTTTTCTTGTGCAATGCATATATCCACTCTCAAATAAGCTATCCAACCACTTGAATTAAAATGTACTTCCAAAACCTGTGAAGGAGTATTATTTTGCTTTGTTTTATAATAAATATTTTAATTGTGGATAGCTAAACCTACTGCACTAGACTAGTCTATGCATTAGTTATGAAAATGTAAATGCAACTTCACTTCAAACAATCTCTATTCTGTAAATAGAATTCACGTTTCAAAAAAATGTAAACGTACGTCTCTTTAAAATTTATACTGAAACCTTATTTACTTAATTCTCTTGCACTTCTGAAGAAAGCATTCTGAAACGGAATTGACGTTCAACTGATGAGATTTTCAAACACTGAAATAAGTCAAGGCGTGGAAAAGCTTCTCTTATTCTGATCATGTTCCGAAAAAAAAATATTGGCAACTTGGGAAAAAAGATGAATCTATTCGATTTCTTTCGTAAGTCCTCTCGCTATTCAATTTATACATTTTAAGCTTAAGGAAGGATGCACATACTCGCGTAAATAGGTTAGAAAATATAGTGCAGCCTTTCTGTTTAACTTTATCGGTTTGAAAAACGTATACTGGGCTGGGCACGACTTTTATTGAAGGCAGATATTTTTTGTTTTGTTATAGTCACTAAAATTAATTATCGCGAAAAGTATGTTAAATTAATAGTTACATCAACTTTGTAGTTTTAAGAATCGGATTTTTATTTAGGAACACGGCACATATTTAAAGGCCTTCAACTCATCCAATATTTTAAAATAGCAGGCATCTTCGGAACGTCATATTGAATCACGCTATCACTGCAGATACCAGAATCCGTGAACCCACGTCGCTCTCCTGAGCTTGTAATAGCCTATATTGGTAATGGCACCAAGAGAGCATTCTAACAAATTTTCATGCTGCCATTGCAGGTATCAGCAATTAAGTACTAAATAGAGCTAAAGCTATGATATAGATCCCGGTATGTGCAAAGGCCGCAGTTTTTTGTTTTAGGAGCATCCCGATTGATGTATGAGTATGTTATATACAGTGTGTTTCATGCAGATTGCACAAATCAATCAATATCTCTTGAACGATTGATTTCAGTTCCATGATCTCAATTTAAGAAATGGTTAACCTTTTACTTACGGCTGGGACAGCATCAATTCCAGAAGAAGAACCTCTTACAAAGTCATGTATTTAGCATACCCTATTCCAAACAGTTCGACCCACTTTACAAACATTTGCGTCCATGGACGCCAATACATGCAAAGGGGTATAGAACTGTTTGGGATAGAGTATGTGAAATACATGTATTTTTGAGAGGTTCTTCGTTTGGGATGGACGCTATCCCCACCCGTAACCCAAATGTTAAACAAAATAGACCTTGAGACTGCAGCCGGTTTGGGACAAGAGACACGTTTTAGGGAAAAAAGGTATAAATTACAATTTGATACTCTTGTTATTCAATTTTTCGTGTTCCATGAATTATGTATTTTAAGTTTCATTGCTCAATAAAATTGCATATGTATGTATATATCATTCTTATGCATATCAGAACTTTTACAGTTTTCAGCATTTTTTTACACGGTTTTTAAACTAAATATAGTTCTTTATTTCATCTTACGCGGTTTTCAGATAACATGGAACGTATCCCCAATTTTTCTATAGGAAACATATCTTTTTTTACACGCTTTTTTTTTACACGAATTTCTGAGGAACGTATTTACAGTGAAAAAAAAAGAGTTGGGTGTAATTAAAAAATATAAACTTTTACTAGCAAAGGATTATTTCTTGTAAGTTAATTTGGAAATAGGGAGATAAAATGAATGCACTTTAGCAAAAGGGCGGTTAATTAATACTATTTAATACTATTTTCAATAACGGAGTCCAAACTGTTATTCTCCCATATAGGTGATAGGTACTATTCATGCTCAATGAACTATCATTTTATCAAATAATTATGTGTTAAAAGTTAAATTTGGTTAAAAATGTTTGTAATTGGCATGATTCTGTTATTCAATTTCATTATAACATAAACATTTATTCCTAAGTTATTTTATATCTAACGTGCACACAAGCACACGTTGACATACAAATTTGAAATTCAATCGTGCTCAAGAAATTTCAAAACTTATATTTCAGTTAAAATGTGGAATTAAAATTTTTGAGAAACATAACTATAATCTCTGAAACCAGGAGTTGAGCTAGAAAGTTTTTTTTCTAAACATTTAAGACACGTTCACATAGAGGCGCTCCGACATGTGCAATCTTCAACGCACAAAGTGCATTGAATTAAATGTGAAAACTCAGAAATTTAGTGAGTGGACACAAAGCATTAATGTTTACTTTGTTAGTGGCCATCTGTGTTAGTAGTCACTTTTACACATAGGCAATATGAGGAGAGGGGAGAACAAAATAGTTATTGAGTGATGCATATATTATGATGCAGTTGAGTGATGCAGTTTATTAATCGTGATTTCCATTCTCGTTAGATATAAATTCCTAAAACGTATGAAAAATGGCCGACAGCCAACAAACATCCAAAGCATTTTCATATTGAGGCACCTGTGCTAAAACTCACGTATCCCCACATCGAATTTATTGATTTCGTACGTATTTGTTATTTTGTTGGTTCTTAGCATTTCTTATTGTTCGATACTGTTTCTGGGTGTATAGACGCAAGTGGCTTATGCTGCAATCAAAAATACCTTGGCCGATGGAAGACCGAAACAGAAAAGGGTAAGCAAAATGGATAGATAGTAAATAACAAATATGGTAACATAAATGGCTTGTTGGTGGAAAATTTTTAATATTCATTTGCCTTAATTTAGTAGGTCGGCGGCATGCATAAATTTTTACTTATACAACTAATCCACAAAGGTTTAACTTTTGGGAAATAAACATTAAAGATGAACGTGAATCTACAAAGCTCAAATTGTCCAACAATTATATGAGGAATCTAATATCTACATATTAAACGCCTCATTTAAATCCAATAAAAAGTGAATATCTTTAAATATATGTGAGATACTTTCCACTTTACACATTGAGTGTTGAGATATCTCTCTCGTTACATATAACAGAAATCGTGAACCAGTTTCATGCATATTATACTCTCTCATTATTCAACATGGAATAGCCGATATCTGTGATGTTAGAAAAATAAATAATAATAATAAAGAATAACTTATGTACACAGTTTAGCACAAAATTAGGAGTTTTTCAAGAATTTATTGGGGGGGGGGGGAGGGAAGGTGCAAAATGATTTTTTATATGAAAATAAAAGTTGATTGACTTTTTTTTCTGATGTTAGAAAATTGAGAAAAATTACATAAAATGATTCGATGCAGCTGACCACCCTGTTCCGCCTTAAGTGACGCCTCTGTTGGAAACCCACAACTTAAGTCCTACTGCTAGTAGAATTCATAATGGTTGAGCTCATAATACACGAAGCTGCAATGGGCAAATTCAAAAATCAAATCACATCAAGTAGCCATTTAAAATATAGAATAGCCAGTACCTCTATTCTACATTCCTTTATTGTATGATCTCATTCCAAAAACATTTTCCCGCATTATTACCCGAAGCGGGTGGAAAAAGGGGAAAACTCATCCGTGATGAGATATTTAAGCTCGGGGGGAGAACCACCCTGAATCACATTCCATATTCTGCTCAGGTCTGCAAACGGAATTCTAGAACCCTCACCTATAGGCATTTGGATTTGGTGCTTCCCGAAATAATCAGTCATACTTATTTCCCACTTAGATCCCTGCAAGAGAAATGGACGGGGTACTTATGACGAGTGTTTGACGCTCTGAGTAAAATATAAAAATTTGCTGAAACTCTTACCTATATTAATCGTAAATTAATATACTTCGTTAGTAACAGCATAAATAGTTAATTCAGAGAATCAACCGGTGTTTTTGGTGCATACAACAGCGTCTTAAACACGTAGATACAATAGCAACAACGGTGAGGAAATATTATCACTGAGAAATAGAATGGCTGGGGAATTGTTTTGAATCCTTTTGACGTTTGTAGTTCCTAGATTGTCCCTTACTTTGTTTTCTACTTTGTGTTCAACAATGATTTCCTTCAACGTAAAACCAACTGTCTATTATGTTACCAACAAAATACTTTAATTTCAGGTGTCAATAAAATCTCGTGCTTTTAATATTAGTACTGTTCATTAATTATACACATAAAGGAGAAAGAAACCAACATATTTATTGCCCTTATAAAAAGTATTTACAGACCCTACAAAAACCCTCTCGGTGACCTAAAGAAAGCAAATCTTTGTATACTTGTATTATCAGCCAAGGGACGGAATCTAAATTCAGACAATTCGCAATTAAGACGACTATTTTCAATACTGTAATGCATTTGTAACTAAAATTAGACTTATTAAACAAGAGTTGCAATTTAATGTTTTTACGAATATTAGTTTCCCTGTCTTCGTCAGTTTTTAGTAGTTTCTTATATTTTTTTTTAATTATCAGAGATTTCTAGGAGTTTCGCAGCTAACCTTGCAAATTATACAAAACTGCCTTCGACAAAAATATTTATCTCTCTGTACAAATCCTACATTATATTCTCTTAGCAAAAGTAAAATACATATTTCTTTCTTAAAATGGACGGTTTTCATCATTTTCAAACTTTTCACTCCAAAGTTACTTATAGATCCCAAAACAGTTCATTCTCAAACTTTTACAACTAAATGGACCGTAATTTTTAAGTTCGAGGTGGCAGGCTCGCACGCAGCCGATAAGGCTTGAATCGAAAACCTAGTTTTCCGAAGAAAGTAAGAGTGCCAATACCTCAGTGGCGCCAACTCATTCGTTTCGATGCTCTCCAATGAGCAGGAGAAAAAAAAAAGAGTGCAACAGTGCCGGTGGAATCCTGTTATCTCAAATGAGAAAGGAGACCATCTGGAACTGTACGGAAATACAGAAATAATAAGAAAATGTGTAAGCGAGAAAAGTCGGAAATAGGTTTGAGGTAAATACATTTTAAGTCAACCTTTTATAGATCTGGATTAACTTAACTAGTTTTACGAGGGTATCTGTATACACAAAAAGACAAAGCCCCTCACTCGCGGAAAAACTTATTTCCGGACCTCCTTAATAACTCCAGTTAGATACCAGAATTAAAAAAATATATATCTATATAAATAAAAATGAAAATCTGTCTGTCTGTCTGTCTGTCTGTCTGTTTGTCACACCATCACGGGAGAACGGCTGAACCGAATTTGATGAAATTTTGTGGGTAGCCCAGAAATAGCCCCACTTAAAATTATATTCGTGTTTTGAGTTTTTACGACCAGTGGTTCTCGAGATATTAGTAAAAAACGAAATTTTCGTTTGTCTCATCATCACGGGAAAACGGCTGAACCGAATTAATTGAAATTTGGTGAATAGCCTTGAAATAGCCCCCCATAAATTTTGTCCAAGTTTCGAGTTTCTAAGACCTGGGGTTGTCGAGATATTAATGAAAAACGGAACTTTTTCTTAGGAGATCTACTCTCCAACTCCGTGGTTTATCCAACCGAAAAGCTTGAAAATCGTTTGAAAGTGAATTAAAATTTAATCTCTGAGTTTGATGGGAGATTTTTTGCGTTAATTAGTCACTTTCTGAAAATATGAATTGTTTGAAACATGATTTAAAGGGGAAATCTATCTCCATGGTTCATGGGTTATTTAAAACAAGCTTTTACGGAACAATGAGAAGTATAGAGAAATCAAAATCGTTATTTAATTTCGCAGTTTATGTTATAAGACATGACATATTTAACATGTTATAAGATTCTATCTTATATTATGTTACTCAGAAACGCAATTAAATTAAATTTGTCTGTTAATTTTAATAATTATTTTTTCGATTTGAATAATAAATAAATGGATATAAAAATATATTTTAGAAAAGAACGATTTGATTTTTCTTATAGCATTTTTGACTGGATAATATCAATTACGGTCGTCAGGTTTAAAAATTATTATTATTTATATTTTCGGGGATTATTGATTCAGGGATTATTGATATTTTCAAGTTATTATGCAATTATTTTATTATGACAAAAATTGTTTAAACTCATATATTGTATGTTGTACGAATCTTCTACAAATACACGTGTATATCTTTTAATCTACGAGAATATAAGTAGTACAGGTATATTGACATATGTTTTGATATATATTGGCATATATTGGAATCAATTACGACCTTCTGGTATAAAGAGTACGGATATTATTGATGTTTTCAATTTATTACGTCATCTCTTTTATTTTGGCAAATATTTTTGAGACGCATATTGTAATACGGGTAATCTTCTACTAACACATTGGCATATTTTCTGATCTGCGACAATATAATTAGTACGGGGTTGCATATATTCATTCAATTCCTATTTTTTCTTCTGTAAGTTTGCTTACAAAAGGGGGCAGGATATTTTATTCTTCAGATCTGATCGTGAAGATAATTTTGCATAGTGAGAACATATATTCTTAAACTTCTCTTTAGGAGCAATAAATTTAATATTTTAACAGAATTTGCACATGATTGCGAACTTTAAGTTTCTTTAAATTATACACTCCGTACGAATAACGGGTGTGCTGTTAGTGGTTAATAAATTTTAATATTTTAGGGGGATATATCATGTTGCTCGGCATCGCAATTAAATTAAATGTGTTTGTTAATGTTTTTATTATTTTTTTTCGATTTAAATAATAAATAAATGGATAAATGGATATAAAAGTATATCTTATAAATAGACGGTTTGATTTTTCTTTTAATTATATTAATTGCTGACTGCGTACATCAATTTCATTTATTTTGGCAAAGAGTTTTCGAGCTTATATCGTATTTAGCTACTAAACTCATATATTGTGTTTAGCCAATAAATTCATATAGCCGATTGTTGAAACAGAAAAAGAGTAGAGCGGGTATATCTTCTAATACAATTGTAGTGTTTTCATTTAGTATATTGAAACGGGATAAGAATGTTTCATTCAGATCTGCAAATTCAAAGCTACGAATTTGGAGGGATATCGCTAATTTGACAACTTTTCTTAAACTTTGCCAAATTGACGGAAATGTCGTCAAATTGATATAAACGACACACAAACAGCTGCCATAAACCTTCGGGTTGGTCGTGTGGCTTGGGTCTTCTACATATCAATGAAATTTTTTTTTGTTTTGTTAGAAGAGAGTACTGAAATGATGTTTGGTTAGCATTTCTCTGTCAGACCAACCATCCTACTTAGTAATACATTTAGCGATTTTTTAAAATGTCACCAAATTGATAAAAATGTTTTCAAATCTATAAAAATATCTTAAATTGATAAAATTGCGCTACATAAATGATATTAATTGTTTTTTGTTAGGGGATAGTATTGTGATGATATTTCGTCTATTTGTCGCAAAGTGGAACTGTCAATTCTATAGTCCCACTTGGCGATAAATTTGGCGATTTTTTAAAATGTCGCTAATTTGACGAAACTGTCGCCAAATGTTCAATAGAAATATAACTATTTAGACGATATATATTCTACCAATTTATTTGAAGCAAATGATATCATGTCGCTTAGCAACGGATTTAAATCCAATGTGTTTATGCGGCAGACGATTTTTATTAAATCCTTTCCGATTTGAATAATGAAGATATGTATATAAAATAAATTTCATTGCCATTTCATTTTGGACTGGATAATATCAATTATACTCTTCAGGATTAAACATTATTATTATTGATATTTTCCGGAATTATTGATTCAGGGATTATTGATATTTTTAAGTTATTACGCCATTGTTTTATTGCGGCAAAAATTGCTGACACACGCATATTGTACGTTGTACGAGTAATCTTCTAGGAATGCACGGGTATATCTTCTAACCTACGAGAATATAAGTAGTACAGGTATATTGGCATATATTTTGACATATATTGGCATATATATTGGAATCAAGTACAGTCTTCTGGTATGAAGATTAAGGGGATTAATTATATATTCAATTCATTACGTCGTCTGTTGTATTTTACCAAAACACATTTGAGACTCATATTGCAAAACGGGTAATCTTCTACTAATAATCGGACATTATAAGTAGTACGTGTATATCTCCCCATATAATTTCAGCACTTTAATTTTGACATATATTGGAATAAATGACTGTCTTCAGATTTAAAGTTTACGGGTTTATTGGTATTTTCAATTTATACATGTAATCTACTAATACAGGTTATATTTTCTAATATTCGCGTATATAATTAGTACGGGTCCCATACAATTTTAACGCTTTTATTTTGCATATATTGATTCAATTCCATATTTTTTTTTATATTTGCTTACATAAGGGTTCCAAGATGTTTTATTCTTCAGATATGTCCATGAAGATAATTTTATATAGCGAGAACAGAGATTCTTAAACTTCTTTTTAGGAGCATTATATTAAATATTTTAACAGAATATTTTGATTAAACATGTCATTTAGTATACTATAAGAATTTGGGCATGATTATGAATTTCAAGTTTCTTTATATTATATACTCCGTACGAAGAACGGGTATGCTGCTAGTTTCTAATAAGAATGTGTAACCAATATAAAAATATTTACTATACTCATGCAAAGCATCTGCACTCTATTGTCTTTTAATGCTCAGTATCTGTTGGTATCGTACTACCCAATATATGCCTTTTTCCTTTAGAGGAACCCTAAAAACATTTTATAAAATCTTGCGGAATCCCTAGTTGGTTGACACATATCAGTTTCGAAGGGGAGTAAATTATAATACAAATAAATGTTTAAAGCAAGAGTTAAAAATATTACCAACCCATACTTTTGAATAAACTATTACAAATGTATTCATTGCCTATTTCTATTTGTCATTGTTTATTAGTAGTAATTCAAAAACATTTTCACTTTTCATCTAGCTTAAAAGTTACAAACAAACATTGTGTATATCTATTTTGTAATGATTTAATAAAACTATTTTGGATAAAATTGTTAATTATTAGACGTAGGGCATCACTATAGTATAGATTGGCGAAGAATTTCACGAGCTATGTGCTTTTTCCAGAATTTTCCAAAGAGGGGTTGTAGACGTGATACGAGTAAAAGGATCTGCCAAACGCAATACAGAACTTAAAATGCAATTTTTTTTATTATTATAGTTTCCTCTAAACTTCACAATAAAACAATTCTGGTAGAACAGTGCAAAATTTTTAGATTTGCAATAACTGTACAATATGTGCTGTAAGCTAACATGTGCTTATCTTTCGTGCCGATCTCACGTTCGTCCAGTAGAGCGACTGCAAACATTTCAGGGTCGATAACTTGGTGATCGTTTGGGTTCCGATTGGTACGAAATAAACTGAATTATTAATCAATATAAATTTTATAATTAAAAATAATAATAAATAGAAATATTTCCTATTTACCGTGTACCATCATCCCACACAATATGCATCAATCTTATCCCCTTTTAAATATGCGAAAAGAGCGATATTTCATATCAATCTGTAATCAGTAACGTAGTTGGTCACTAGATTTCTAAATTAATAAATCCGTTGCCGCTAATGGCTTATCTACCATTTTCACTCCCTACAAATGGTGGGGATCTGATAATATCAATTTGCAGGTTCCAAAAAATTTTTAACATTATAGTTTCTAGAAACGTGTGCATAGAATAAGTTCTTTGAAACAAATGCTTTTTAAGATTTCTAAAGGATTATAAAGCTATTTAATTTGATTAATGAAGTTTCAATGCATATTCATTATGCTCCCGTGTCATAAATGACATCTGGGTATGTTTCTGATTCCCGTAGAAATTAAAACTAACATTGGGAAATAAAGAAGCCTTAACACAATTTCACACACATAGCACGATTTCATGAAAACATCAACAGGAAACTTGACATTTAACTATTTCTATCCATATTAGAAATAATTAAATCCGTATCATATTTGACAGGTAATACATATACTCATCACAAATAAGTCATAAAATCGCTTTCTTTTTCTTACCTGTTACAGATGTGGAACAAAAGACTAAATCATGGACTCCAACTGACTTAAAATTATTTTCGTCACCATTTAATGGATAAGTGGAACGATTTTTTGGCCAACATCATGATGTAACCGATTATCAGGGAGCAAACACGTATAAGTAATGTCTCAAAATAATATTGCTAATTTTTTTTTACAAATTAAGAGTTTTCTACGAGTTAAAATTGTAGTTTCTCATGCTTCACCAATTTATTTTTATTATTTAAGTTTTTACTAATGTATTTAGGGGATAAAACTCAATTCACTACTAGCGGACAGTTACAGAAATAATATATATGCAATTTCTTGAAGTCAAATGAGCATTGAATATTATTGAAAAATACTTAAATAAGTTCTTGATTACATGACAGACGGTACCGTTGCCAGATTTGATATTTATTTCACTGTTTCTAATTTTATTACATATA
Source organism: Amaurobius ferox (assembly GCA_951213105.1). Classification (NCBI taxonomy): domain Eukaryota; kingdom Metazoa; phylum Arthropoda; class Arachnida; order Araneae; family Amaurobiidae; genus Amaurobius; species Amaurobius ferox. The sequence continues at coordinate 20,520,690 of OX578144.1, forward strand.
AGAAATATACCCGTTCTTCGTACGGAATATACAATATAAAAACCTTAAAATTCTCAATCATGAGCAGGTTGATCATGAGAGGTTGGCGGTATGAGAGATTGGTGGTAGGGGATGAGGAGAGAAGGGAAGAGGGGAGTATCATGAGAGGTTGGTGGTAGGGGAAGGAGTGTACTGTCCCTGTGGATGCCTCCCCCACTGGGTTCTGGTCTAAATTGGGTGGCACTTCCCGGCCGTCCGAACAGTTACCTGACACCTTTGTGGTAGATCAGACGGTCTGGGTCTCAACAACAACAATCATGAGCAAATTCCGACAGTAATTTAAATAGCATTGTAATTCAAAACATTCGATTAAACCTTCTGCTCGATGAATACAATTGATTTGTCTGTCTATTGATTTGCAGTTGCCACCCGGTTTAGAATAGTATTGAATGGAGATTGATCAGATTTCATAAAGTACAAACCCTTTTGTCTACGTAATCATTTAAGTATGATCTCTCACTTTTGTCGGTGTATTTTCTTTTGGGTTATTTACATTTTTTTCTAGTACTCTATTTTATTATGTACACATTTATATAATTCTCATTGATTTTTTTTCGCTTCCTTCTCTGGCTCACTGTAATAATCAAATTTCCATTCACTTTTTAACTTAGTATGAATTTCCTATATAATAGTTCTCTTCTCGGTGCCTTTTGATGAAGGGCATTTGACGTTTGAAAACGTTAATAGCTTTTTATCGTGTGTTTATATCCTAAACTGTAAAAATAATTATTGCTTTACTAACTTTTAATGTTTTTAAATTTTAATGTTTTATTGCTTTTAGTCTTTCAATTTTATTACCTTTTATGACAATCATTAAATTAGTTGAATTTTGTCATTAATTCGAAATAAACATTCCATATGAAAATTATTTCTACATCGAAGTAACAGTAGCAGTTCTAAAAATAAAAATAACAATCTCAGTTTAACAAAACAAATGAATACAAAATTTAATTTGATATCTTTTCAAGCTCGAAATGCCTTCAACGTTGCTCGGTATGATTGGAATGTGTGTCACTTTATAGAACAAGTTTATAAACGTCAGATGTACTTTTTATCTGCGCCACAGTGGAATGTAAACTGCTTTATAAATTCCGCAGTATGCGTGTAAAAATTCAGCTTCGTCGAAGTGAAGTTCTTTGTTGAAATGTCACCGCAGGTCTTCATAAATTTTTAAGATGGTAATGGCGATGGAAAATTTAAAATAGAGATTCCGAAGTGAAATTTTGAAGTGTTATACGAGATCCGTGTGATAATATGAACATAATTTTGCAGTGCATAGATGTGTCTCATGACAGAATATTTGAAGAATATTTGTTTATTCGGGGAAAGTGTTTTAGAAATATGTGTTAAGCATATGCACTCAAATTGATAGTTTTCTTTATTAATTTGAGCAATAAAGTGTTCAACTGTTTATCCTACCACCCGTGGATCATGAGTGATAACGGATGACCTGTTCAGCATTTTATTGCTTTTATGGCTGTTTTGCGGGCGGTATTAAAATATTACATTTAATTGTTCATAGTTTAGAAGAAAATATTTCTACCAGAAAATTAAAAATATATTTTTATTAATGTATTCTGTATTCTGCTGTGTCGTACTAGCTAGCTCGATATTTTGGGCAAATGAAATAATGTCACAGTATGAAGATAAGAACCACACCTAGAGATTGGAGATTAAAGGCGCTTCGCGCCTGGTGCTCTTTTCTGGACGAAACCCATTGACTTGATGTCGTATTAGTC